>JANAVB010032019.1:130204-597704 GCA_029216955.1 Iris pallida | reverse complement strand
AGAGGAAAGCTCTCCTTTATATAGGTGGAAACTCCTAAAGAGCTTAGGAGAAGGATTCCTAGTGGATAGATTCTTTCCCTTAATTTAAATCCATATAAAATATTTAAAACAAATTTAATTTAATCATAATCCCTTAGAAGATAATAACAATATTAATTTAACATCAACAATTTAATATTATCAAATAATTTCAAACATACAGATTCAAATATCAAATAATTAATTAGATAATATTCTATGTCATCAAGATAATTTAAAACATATTTTTATAAATCTAAATGTCTATTAAAAATAATTGGACAAAATATTTATTATTATTTTTTAAAAAATCATTTTAAATAAAACGATATGTTGGAAATTCAATAATGATATCCAACATCTTATAAATCCAATATCACAATAAAATATTTTTATTAAAAATAATTTAATACTTTCCAAATATTTAGTATTTATCAAATAACATATTTTTAAATCGAAACAATAGTTGATTATCACTACAATATAAATAATATTTGATATCATTGAAAAACATATTTTTATTAAACAAAATTCTATAAAATATTTATAATTCTCAAAATCATTTTCGAAGTTAATAATTTGAATATCCAAAAGTTAATAACCAAATAATGCCAATAATGAATTTCAAGAAATCCTTGAACCATAATAGTCTTTAGAAATACAAATAATAATAGATACATGTTTCAAAGAGAACTCGTTTCCAAAACACGATCTCGAAAATATATAGAATAAATAAATAAAATTTTTGAAAAATTCGGGAAGATGAGTTACAAATCTACCAACCTTAGAAAAATTTTGTCCTCGAAATTTAAGGACGACTAAGATAGAAGGACTCAATGGATTGGTGATAAGATAGTAAAATTTATGATAAGAAAATATTGATCAAATATATAAGAAGGAAAAGAAAAAATCTTTAGTAAGAACATTGATCAGCTAGGGTGGAAATAGAATAAGTAAATCGATTCTTTCTATTTTGAAAGCTCATTCTTGAGTAAAAGAGGTGTACGCTCTCTCTCGTTGTTTCTTAGGATGTTCCATATAATAAGTCTAATATTTTCAAAAGCTTGTGCAAGCATTCAGTTGTAAGGGCTCGATATACGAAGGCCTTTGCGTCGAACAGTATCAGACTTAGGTTGAAAGGAACCCATGCTAAAGTTAGCAAGTGGTGTGCGTACCTAAATAACCTTATGCTGACACTAGCGAATAAGTGTGTAAGACTAGAGAATAGTTTGAATGGGATGGATATACACACAGACTTTTGGCTAAGTTGTGCCGAATATCGTGCACCTAAACCTTCTGGTGCGAACGAGTTTACGAGCGAGATTGAATATTGGTCGGACGAGAATAAGTTAGACTTAGAGTGTATATCGATAGAGACGCTATCGGACCAACGCTAAGGCAAACACAGAGAATGGTGTTTGGTTTTTGAGGAATAGTTCGAACGGTTAATTACGTCGAAGAATATGAATCAGAAATATGATTTGCATGATGAACTATCGATAGAGGTATACGAGACTTAGATTATCGAAGGTAAGGGATTGCGCTGGAGTTTTGAGGAGAGAATTAGAGAAATGTATGAGCGAATGATGTGAACGTGATTAGAAGACTAGATTAGATGACTTGATCCTTGAGTGGTGTATGTGATAGCCTCGAAGGGGAATAAGAATGAGTTTTGACGATTGGTCGAGTGGCTCAAATCCTGAGTGGTGTATGGATCGTCTTAGAAATTGTTCAAGCGAGATTGAGGATTTAGGGTAGCAACGAGTATATCAGCAAGCGATGTGATCACGCAAAGTCTTAGAACGAGTAACACTTAGTTGGTCGTAACTTTGAGGGTATCGAACGAGATGTCGTTCAGACAAGTTGTGAATGTGTAATGCAAATTAGAAAATAGTATTGAATAAGGATTCAGAACGATGAAACAAATGGATGTCTTGGTCGAGAAAATCTAGTGGATCGTACGTACAATTTCGGATTTAGTCGAATAGAACTTAAGTTTTGGACAAGCGATCTTGAATCTGGTTCGGAAGATAGTACTTGTCTAAAACACAAAACGAGTTATGCAAAGTGATTGTTATGTAAACATACTTGAGGATGTTGAAACGCGTCTAAGAGTCTGAGAATGGATTGATATATTACTTAGATGAAAATGAAAGTGTCTTGATTGTTTCAATGATAACCACAATGTTGATATTCTTGTCTTGTGCGAGCGTAACTCCAGCCTCGCACTTGCGTCATGCCATATTAGGGCGATTATTCTACGGGAGCATTGGCATGGTGATTCATATCTAGCGGGGATGATCGAACTTGCGAGAGATCAGGACGTGGCAATTAGATTATTTTTACTTGTGGTTTGATACAAAGGTGAATTCTAGGATTGTTTGGACTAGTGATTGACTATAAAGTAAGTTTGAGGATTGAGTAGATCCAATGTGCGTATCGAGAGTTAATTAGTCTAGACTCAAAGTAAGAGTTATGCCCCGATGAAGACGATTATCCTGCAGGAGCGTCGACATGGTGATTTCATGTCCAACATGGATAATCGGACTTACGGGAGATTGGGGTATGATATATTGTTACACTAAATGACCTTGTGATCGAATACGTAAATTGTGTTAAATAACTTAGAGAATATGGTATGAGAATTATGGTTTAGTGACAAATCTTGTCGTGGTGTACTTGACTTGGATATGATGGATAGGTGGATTATATCGAACATATTTATGCGAATTACTAGTTTGGACGTGTGATATTGATATGCCGAGGATTTGGTTAAGCAGAACTTACCGTAGGATGGCTTTACTGAACGGACTCAGACCCCGTACGACGAATGACTTAATGTGAATAGGATGATCATGGCTCGATATTTAGAAATTTGAGTGAAACGAGATTGGGTAGAGTATCTCGTACGAATGAAAAATGGTTTGACCTTAGGAATGGGGCGAGCATCATGAAATGAGTTTGCATGATGAACCGCAAACTTGAGTCGTACCTATAACCTTGTGAGATGAGCTAACAGATATGCAGACAAACCCTGTGCCGAGTGATTGAACCTGTGTGACCGATTTAGAGTATCGTTCAGGTGGATGATAGATCTGGGGCAACAAGACTTAGAGTTAGGACTTAAAACTGGGAGTATATGCCAGCGACATTGATATCAAATCCGAACGAAGTGAATGATAGAAATCGGTGGTGCACAAGTAAAGTTGGGATAATGAATTAAATCGTTGCTTGGAAGATGTACTTGACGGTAGTACAATGCTTGGTCTTGAATCAGACTTGAATTACTTAGATTTTGATCGACTCCGCTAGAAGTATTGTATTAATTTCACAAGACGAGAATGCTTGAAAAATGAATCATGTCATCTCAAGGATCGAGATAGACGAATGTGAAATGAACTGGAGTTCGATTTTAGTCGAGTTAGTAGAACGACCAACAATTCAAAACTATCATGAGTAGCTTGTCCGACTTCGCTATCGCTAAGCTTGGTTGAAATGTATATATTCGGGGGATGACTTGAATATGTGTACGATCCAGACTCCACGATATGCTAATCTCGAATGAAGTTGCAAGTGGATATGTTAAGATGCACATGGATGAGTAAGTTAGCCTTAGCCTAAGACCCTCGTATATGATAATTTATAACGTACCTCGTGTGACCGTTTTAGTCCCGTACTAGGGCACAATAGTGACTAAGTCATAGGAACACAACGATTGAGTGAGTATCGTCAACTCGAGTTGAGTGGTAAAGCCATTCAATAAAATTGGCCAAGCGCATGTGACATGGAACTTAGAAAGATACTTGAGTATGTCTCGGTGCCATCAAGGAATAGAGTCGTTTGATGGAAATTGTCTAAGACACACATACGGTATGTATCAAGGAATGTTAGGATGACTTGCACTCAGGAAGTCTTGAGGACGAGACTTATTCTGAGTGGTGTATTATGTAATGCCCCATCCCGCTTAGTTAAATCGGAGGAATAGAAACGCAACAATATTTGGACTTAGCCATGTAACGGCTTGCTCGAAGTCCCGCTCGTTTGAGGCAACTCCTCGCTCCGGTGGGTGGCTCCGATGAACTTTCTCATGCTTGGCCTTCACATTAATGAACTTGATGTTTTCAAATGCACAAATTAGGCTTGATAATAAAAGAGATGAATCTACATAGCTAAGGGAATAATCCCACCTTGGGTCAAATTGAGTTAGAATATGGAAAATTCCTACGGTCGGCTTAGAAATGTTGTACGATGTGCTTTCAAATTGACACTCGGTCCTTTGTCTTATGGCTTGGGAGAAGGAAAAGTTGGTCTATGTTGCAACAAGACTATGAACTTAGCATAGTCATTAGCATCACACGATATAAATGCTTGGTAAAGCATGCACTGTCCCACTATCCAATGCTTGGTAAAGTATTCACTGTCCTACCGTCCAATGCTTGGTATAATATAATTGTCCCACAAGTCTCAATGCATGTTTCCACGGTGCAAGGCTTGGCATAGCCTTTGCTCGTCCCATGAATTAAGTTGCATTACATGGTTTATGACACAATCGTGGCACTGATATAGAATACGGTTGATTCAAGTTGAGTTTGGCAGGAGGGCTACCAAATAGTTATTCCTGAGTTGAGTCAATAATATAGTAACATGGAAATGCTCGCGACTGTGGGTCATCGAGATAGTCTCTGGTTTTGGGAGTCTCCAACGTAGTTCTAAAAATATGGTAATACTGGAAGAGTAATGACTGTGTAAGACGGTAGTTCGAGTTGAGACTTCCATGGTCAATTGACAACTTGTGCACAAAGAAAAGTTTCCTCGGACGACAACCTAGGGCCACAAGACCGTTCTGGCCTAGGAGGAAACACGTATAGCCGAGCTGGAGGGACTGTTCTGGTTATTCAGAAACTTTCAACAGGGTCGCTACTTGTGCTGACAAAGCTATAAGTCCAGGATAGCTTGTGGTGCTAGTGATCCTTTCATATAGATGAGTCGGCATAATAGCGGCGATCCGCGTGCGTGCCTTTGGATTGAGTCTAGTACTGTGTGCACGGTACCAATGAGTCAAGTTAAATATGTGCATGATTTGCAACACAATATTGGGCTTAAGATTTGGTTGCACACGTCTTGATTGAGTCAGTTGATGATTGAAACAGTAAAGGCCTCGAGGTGGCAATATAGTTTATTCATATTGAGTTGTGAGGCATGACCTCGATATTGAAGCACGAATAGACTTATTGGCACGACCATGTTGTTGCATCTCAAAGTATGGGCCGAAAGGCAAGCACGAGTCGATACATTGACATTGTTGGCACGAGAATAGTCTAAAGGCACAAAGATAAGTAAGTTATTGGTGCAAGGCACGGTGGTGGTATAGAGACACAAAATAGGCCAGGAATCTATTTCCTATAATTGATCCTAAGGCAAGAATAGAAAGACAATAAAAAAGAAATAGTTGCACACACTAAATGAACGTGTTGGTTTTGTATGGGTGGGAAAGGAGCTCACATCACCAGTACGGTTGTGTACTAACCACCCAACAGTTTTCATGCACAGGTTACAGGTACTTGCTCGTCGAATCAGAGCCCGTTTGGACACGCTGAGGCATAGAGTTCCTTAGCGTTTCGAGGCATGCGATCATGTAGAAGAGTTTACCTATACGGGACATAATTTATGGACATTGTCTTCTATAGCATCCGCTGGCTTGCTAAATTGTATTGAAAAATGAGAGAGTGCGGAGTGACTTGTATTCTAAGAGAGAGCTGAGTGATTGTAATCAGAGAGAAAGTAAGCATGAGTGACTTGTAATCTTGGCTTCGTGCCCTTGTAATCTTGTTTCAATATCAATAAAGTGTATCATTTGTACATGTCTTCATGTTATTCAAGATTAATCCACATATGCGTCTTGGACATGCGAACATGGACACTATTACAAGATTGTCCATAAAGAAACTGGTAAGAGGCTTACTCGATATCATATTCAAGAATGATATAGTCTGTGCCTGTAGAAGCATGAAAAATCTCAGCTGAAGACATCCCTTCGCCAAAGCGCAGAAGATGCAAAAGTCTCAGGTTCAGTGCTAAAAAGACAAAACAAAAGATAGGGAGAGAAGTCCCTTTATTGTCATGTCTACCAAAGTCTAGTACAGACACGTCAGGACTATACGTAAGGGACTAGTTCTGTTCTTCTACAAAGGAGTACAGATTCGACAGAAGCCTAGAGGGATCTACAAGGGATACAGTCTTCGTTGAAGCGCAGCCTTCCTTCTTCTCGATATATATGATGGAGGATTGACCTCCACCGAAGCATGTTCTGATTTTCTTGTGGGCGCAGCCTCTCAGAAGCATACCAGTAACTTAGCACTTTGAAGAAGCCAGAGCCTTCAAGCCAGAGGCGCAGCTACCTGCCTGCGCCAACCTCAGAAACAAGATGGTGGTAGGCCCTCCTCCCTTTCTTTTGTTTCAGAAGCCAGTATCTTCACTCTAGAGGCGCAGCTACTTGCATGCACCAATCTCAGACGTACAAGGGTGTCATACCCTTCCCTTCGCAGCCAACGTCTTCACTGTTCAGAGGCGCAGCTACTTACCTACGTTCGCATGAGGCACAGGATCGTGATATGCTCACACCATCACTATTCCCATGGCGTAGTCGTCTGCTCTGGATCAGAAGCTTAAGTCATTTCTCTACAAGAGACTTGGGAACTCCCATCGCAACCAATGCAAGTCAACCAGTCGCTCCAAAAGCACAATAACCTCGCCAACCTGAAGCACAAGCCTACTTGTCGCCTACAACACAGTAACTCCGATAGCCCGAAATACAGCTTCATAAGTTGTTCTATATGCACAGAAGTCTCGTCGTTATTCGAAGCCAAGTCCACTCATCGCCTGAAAGCACAGAGGTTCCGTCGTCTCCAGAAGCACGGTCTACTCGCCGTCGCAGAAGCACAGCAGCACTTAGTCCTCACCAGAGGCATAGGAAGCTTGGGTCAACCCCAATTGGTTTGTTTAAACCACCTCTTGCAGAGAAGATTGTGATGAAATCATGATTGATATCATATCAGATTGATTTAAATCTTAGACGAGGATCAATTAGACTCCAAATCTAGGATAAAATCCTAAGATTTACTCGGCTGTATCCGAGCAAGCAAATCGGCATGCGCCACGTGTCACCTCCTTCGGTTATGTTTATAACCACAGAGATCTCGTTTGAAGGGAATCTCGATATCCACTATGTGTCAGCGCCGCAGAAGCTCGTACCGTACAATGATGGCAGATTCTTTCATATCTCAGGAACCCTAATGCACATCGCATATGTGCTCGGTTCTCTATAAATAGAAGCAGTTCTTCTTCCACCAGGAAATAGATGAAAAGAGAGAGGGAACATTGACAATCGACAATCTTCAAAGAAGCAGCGATCTCTATCCACGAAGAGTCGACCACTCTCATCCACCTATCAACCAAAGAACCAACCAACCAACCACTTTCAAGGGATCTTCTCATCTAGACAGCCTCTTAATCGGTGACCCCAGAGTCCCATCAAAGGCGCTAGAGAGCCACAGCAAGGTTGATTCGTCGTCAGATCGTCAACGGAGTAAAGGAGCCACTGCAGCGCTCGATCTCCACCATCACACTTTTTCAGAAACCTCTTCTCCAGTACTTAGAATATCCGGTTTAGGACTTTCTTTTTTGTACACAGATACCTTATACGTTCAATAAAGCAAAAAGTTCATTCAACCTTTTGTTACGTCAAACAAAATGGCGACTCTGCTGGGGACTACCTTCTCCTTCAATGAGAAGGCGGTGACACAATCTGATGATAACTTGCTGTAGAAGCATGGAAAATATTGCTTTTAGTCCCACAACGGAAAGGAGAAGAAGAAAGGGCTCACTCCATTCTATAAATAGAGCCCCCTTACCTCCTTTGAAAAGGACACCAACTTCTCTTCCCTCCTTCCAAACTTGGACTCTTCCTATTACGCACCTTCGGGTGCTAAGTAGAAGAAGTCTAGGGCAGCGCGGGCTCATCGGGCTCAGTCAGCTGTCCCAACCTCTGACCATCAAGAGCGTCCCGCTAAGCGGGCCTCTGATGGAAAGTTGTACAGAGCCGCCCGTGTCCAGCCCTCGGCGGCAAACGGACAGAGTGGTTCTCAAGAGTCTCCCAACAAAGATCGAGGGCAAGTGTTTCTATTAGCCCCACATCAGAGAGCAAACATGATACCTACGCACTCGTGTGTTCGGGATACCCGGGCCCACAAAGCGAGTGCACGGGCTGATCGAGATATTCCTCATGCGAGTCATAAGACGTCCTTCATGCGGCTAGGTCATGAGACATTCCTCATGCGGTTCGGTCATGAGACATCCTTCAAGCGGCTCGGTCATGAGACATTCCTCATGACGCTCGGTCATGAGACGTCCTTCATGCGGCTCGGTCATGAGACATTCTTTATGCGACACAGAACCCAGGAAGCTTCATGCGGCTCAAAATCAGACGAGCTTCATGCGGCTCAAGAGTATCATACGGCTCAAAGAGTCATGCGGCATCCCATGCGGCTCCGAAGACACGTGGCAGGATAGTCCTCTTCTCTGCCCCTTCGCATTAATTGATTGACGGCTGACAACTCTGAAAAAGTGACAGCCCTGACACAAAAAAGAAGAAATTATGACTCTGTCATAATGACAGACTTCTAGGGAAGAGAGAGAGATCTCTGACACAAATCCCCCAAGAGCCATAAAAAGGCCACGTGGCCTTGCCACGTGGGCGTTCGTATGCGGCTCGAGCAAAGACTTCCCATGTGGTTCAGAATGAAGTCGTCCTATGCGGCTCAGGCCAAGAAAGCCTCATGCGGCTCATGCAAAGACTTCTCATGCGGCTCAGAATGAATCCGTTCTATGCGGCTCAGGCCGAGACAGCCTCATGCGGCTCGAGCAAAGACTTCTCATGCGGTTCAAGAGGACCATTTCCATGCGGCTCAGGCGGATGTATCCCTATGCGGCTCGCAATGATCACCTCCATGAGAGGACCACTACCCAGGCAGTCCTGACACGTGGCCCCAACCATATGCGGCCCAAAATCATATGCGGCTCACTCGTCATGCGGTTTAGATCCCCCCCAATGGCTCCTAGGACACGTGTCCTAAGCCGATCAATTCCTCAGATCTATTGCAATCAAAGATTGGGTCAAATCCCAAAAATCTGGGACACGTGGCAGGAGAATAAATCTAATTTATTCGCATACATCAGAAGATCATTATGAGGAAGATTTATTCCAATCAGCATTAATTGCTGATGGGATTTGGTGTAATCTACACTCAATGGCCCAGATTCACCACACTCAAAACTAATGGCCTAGATTGACCAATCCACAGGCCGTCGCCATCTCCAGGAAGCAATCATTGCAACCCTAATGATCACACCCCATTCCTATAAATAGCAAGGTGCCATTCCCTTACAAGATATACGTTCCCTGGCAATATATACAATATCAAAGAGAAATACGTATATACAGAAAGACTTCCCTCCACAGTCAGAGAGAGAGTACACACAGAGAGAGAGAGAAGCCAGAAGAGCAGTCAGAGGGAGAGCAAGAAGAGCATTTCTTCATCAACGCCAACCATCTTTTCACAGGAGCCAAGGCTGCATACCGATCGTCCAAGGAGTAAGGCAGGGCTGCCGTCGCCTTCCCGAGCCTCTATCGTCACCACCCAGAATCTAAAATAAACAATTGTACTTAGACTGCTGTACCTAGTTTTTGTCCCTAGGCTTTCTTTGTACAAGCGAGTTTGTAACGTGAAGTAAAAGTCCGGTCCTCCGATAATTGTTCTGTTCTTTTATATTTTATGGCAAACAAGATGGCGACTCTGCTGGGGACTAACTTCTCCACGGCTGAGGAGTTGGTGACACAATCGAACGCAGCCAAAGTTGGCTCCACCCAACAAAAGATGGTCGTCCACTTCGACCAACAGGCGTTTGAAGAGATGCTCTCCGAAGGAAGTGCTGGCCCGGTTCAGAAACGCACCCGCAGGACGAAGACTCGCAAAGAGTGGAAGCCAAAATCATTTGCTCCTCCAGCCCTCGATGGGATACCCTCTGTTGCTCAAAACGGCGAGAAAGACTCTCCTGCGGCCCCACTTCAGACCGTAGACAACTCTGCTGTCCCCAAGTCCGACAGAAGAAAATATTATGATGCTGGACTTGCAGGGGCAAAGAGGAACTCTATGCGATCCGAGCCGCATAAGGGTATTACCCGCAGAGAGAAAGCTCATGCGGCTACATCCGCCATCCGCATGAAAAAAACTCATGCGGCCACATCTGTCATCCGCATACCTTATGCGGCTACAGTTGCCAACCGCATGGATGAGACTCATGCGGCTACTGAAGTCAATCGCTTGCAGAAAACCCATACGGCCACTATTGCCAACCGCATGCGGCCAGCCTGCACGGTCGTGACTCCTAGCCGCATAAGAACAACTCATCCCACAGCAGAAGACAACCGCATGCAGACAGCCTGCACGGTACCCAATGCTAGCCGCATAGCGTCCGTTCCACGCTTCTCTCAATCAGTCTTCGACCGTCTCTCATGCGGTCCTGACTCTGATGGTTCTCTGGACGATAAGCTAGACTCTGTGGTATTCAACTTGGACTCCTCCTATTACGCACCCGCAAGTGCTAAAAGGAGGAAGTCTAGGGCAGCGCGGGCTCACCAAGCCCAGTCAGCTGCCCCAACCTCTGACTATCGGGGCGTCTCGCTGGTTATCACGCGGGCTTCTGATGGAAAGTTGTACAGAACCGCTCGAGTCCAGCCCCCGGCGGGGAACGGACAGAGTGGTTCCTCTGACCTGCGTGAGGTTATCCTCCACAAACGCAAGGAAAGAGAAGGGGCCTCAGTGTACAAAGAATCCTCACACGGACGTCACTGCACCCAAATCATCGTCAACTGCTGTTGCAACAACGCGACAGTGACGAAAGACCGGCCGTCCGTCTTCCAAAGACTACAGCATCCGAGCTCGGAGGACGAGGCACCTCCTGTTGTCTCCTGCAATTCCACTCAGAAAGTCCTCACCGAGGGGAGAGGGAAGAAGACAAGCATCTCCAGCCCGAAAATATCAACCACTACAGCTAAGAAATTGTCGGCTAAACGGTTGCCCTCCACCGGAGTATACCAACACACCCGTTAGAAGACAAAATCTGCTGCAACGGAAGATTCATCGTCTACGTCCCTGGGGGTCGTAGGAGCTGGGGGTAGTACTCCTCCGAACATCCACAATAATCTGATGTTTTAAGGAGACGAGCCCGGGAAAACAACCCTCCCATTAGGTACAACAGACGCTGATATCCCCGAGGACATCCGTGACTCTCAAAATGAAACAAGCTCCGAAGCTGGGGGTACTGTTCCTTCCGAGTCCGAACCCGAAGAGAACATTCCCACATATCCCGATGATTTCTCGATGCATGGATACGACTCGGAGGGCACATCCTCCACCGTTCCTTCCGTCACTCCTCATGTAAAGACGGTATTCATGACGGACAGCAATCAAGGCGGTTCCAGTGATCGCCAATGCATCGACACTTTGGAGGCTATACTACACGTATTGGTCAAGTCTGTAGACGAGATCAAAGCGGCTCTTCCTACTCTGCAGGGAGTGACACCTGGCCAAACAAGCGCAGGTCCCGCAATCATTGTAGATTCAAATTCAGCGGCACCGAACCCGGGCAATAATTCTCCCAAAATAACGGCCCCTACCGCGACAGATGAGGCCCGAGAAGTAAGGAGAGAGGTTCAGGAGCTCCGAGCCATGTTCCACGCCCGAGAAAACTCTCAAGATTTCAGAATACGGCAACCATATCCTGCTGAATGGAGGGATGTTCCGTTCCCACCAAGATATAAGCCGTTCAACATCAACCCATATGATGGCAAGACCTCAGCAAGTCGGTACATCACATACTTCGAGGTCACCACCGACCATCTGCCCCATGATGACGCTATCCTCACGCGATTATTTATCGGGGCATTGGAAGGAGTCGCCTTCGACTGGTACCGCAACCTGCCAGACAACTGCATCCACTCCTTCGCTGGCTTCAAATGCTTGTTCTTGGAGAGATTCTATGAGGTAGGGCAGGACGTCACAATGTCTACCCTCATGGACGTTGTCCAAGGAGAGAAAGAGCTGACGAGGAATTACATTAAGCGGTTTCGTCAAACCGCAATGAAGTTACCATCTGGTAATCCGGATTCCTCCTTGATTAAAATTTGCCAAAAGAGACTACTCCCAACAATTAGTCTCTGGATGGGCGAAAGTCAATTCAAGGACTGGAAGGCTTTTATCATCAGTGCTACAAGTGCCAAAGAACGATTGAGAAAGGCTCGCCAACTAGGGTTGCACATCTCAAAGGAAGATAACAAGGGCAAGCGTCCCAACACCTACATCGACAATGGGGGTAGCCCCTCCAACAATCGGGACAACAGAGACAAGCAGGCTATGGTGGCCGACGCGGCCCAGAAGCCCGAGTCACAACCAGCAGACAAACAATGGCCTCAAATCACTTACTCTTTCGAAGACGGCCACGTCAAGCCTATCTTGGACATGCTCATACAAGGAGACAGAATTCAGCTCCCTCCACCAAGATGGGAGCCTCGGCCGGCTGACCTGGAGAATCCAAAGTTCTGCCATTACCACCGCTATGTACACCATGCTGCACACGACTGCTACCAACTAAAACGGTACATCCAAAACCTCATCGATTCGAACGCTCTGGCCATCGATTTCGAAGAGGTAACCGTGGCAGCCAATATGGTGTCCGTATAATTCGGCAGCTTTCCTCCGACGGAAACTCAAGACGGGGTGGTTCCCATCCCTCTGGCGACAATGGAGATTACCAATCTTCCACCTCCTCGAGATCAAACTACCGGTCTAGTACCTCTCACTACATCACGAGGAGAAATCATGTGGGTCCATCCGGACCTGGTCCATGAGGTGACTCAGTCCACGACGCCTCCCATTCACAAGAAGAGAAGTGGAAAAGTCAGATCCTGCCGCACCGTCTCGGCAGATGAAGAAAAAGTCACGGCCGTCGTTACTCGATCTGGAGCACAATCTCAACCCGTGGCTGAGAACTCGACTGATGATCATCCGCCCACTACTACTGACGCTCCAGGGCCTCCTCAGCCTCCGACGACTGACAAGCCTAGGCCGAAGGAGACTCGCTTCGACAAATCCCTCCGAAAGGAGACACCTCAGGGGCTGGAAAGGCCCTACAACTTCGACATCTTGGCACAATTGGCCAATACATCGGCCAAATTGTCCTTATATGAACTCCTGAGGCTCTCGAAGGATGTCCGCGCGGCCTTGAGCGATGCACTCCAAAATGTCGACGCGTACTTGGCTCAGGCCAACCTCACGGGAGAGAATCAGCCCGCAGATCTCCAAGACAGTGCCTGCACGGGAGCAATGCCCAACATCGTCTTTACTTCGCAGGACATGCTCATCAAAACCAACCTGCACGATCGCCCACTATACTATACTGGATACATCGGCGACGTAAAAGTGGATCGGATGCACATTGATCCTGGCTCTTCCATAAGCATTATCCCGAAGGGCCTGCTATATCATCTCCGTATCCCAATGCATCGCCTGACGCCTACAAGCACCGCCATCAACGGTTTCAATTCGGGCAGGAGCTACCCTATTGGAAAGATTCGTCTGAAGTGTCAAATTGGCGACCTCCAATCCGAAGTCACCTGCTACGTCATCGATGCAGACACTTCTTACAACATCCTTTTGGGGCGCCCTTGGATACACGATTATATGATCGTGCCTTCCACGCTGCACCAGTGCTTCAAGTACGTCGACAAACACGGCTTCGTGAGGACATAATTTGCTGATATCGATCCTTTCAAAGGGGTCGAATCCTACTACTCAGACTCCTACCTGTACGAAAAGTCGGAGAGGCACCTTGGTGAAGGAGATGGGCAAGCTCGTACCGAGACAGCCACAGGATCAGAAGAACCTCTGTCGATCCACGTCCAAGCTCGCAAACCTGGCAAGTCCGCACCCCTTACCGCCACTCTGCGTAAGGACGCAATCAGCCTCTCGGCACAAGAAGAGCAGATGATAATTCGGCTGCCAAGGTCTGGCCAAAGGCCAAGACCCTCAACGGAGCCATTGACAATCAGGCTGCCAAGAGTCGGCCAGCCGCAAACGGAGAAGCTCAATCCCTCCGACAAGCCAATGACGATACGCCTTCCCAAGAAGGGTCGTCACCCCGATGCAGGGCCTGGAATTTCTAGCGAACCAACCACTCCCCGTCCGGCATCGAGCACCAAACTGGGGGTCGCTAGTCTGCCAGCAACTCCACGTTCTGCTCCATCCATGGAGCCCCTGATAATCAAGTTGCCCAAGTCATCCTCTCAGTGTGCATTTACACAGGGGGTGGCCGAAGAAGAGTCAGAGCTGGCCAAATATGTGGCTGCTCACACTGAGACTTGCTCATGTTGCCCATCAACGACAAGTTCCTAAAAAAGTATTACGTCCGAAACGACATCCCAAAAAAAATAAAAAATAAAAAATAAAATCCCCGATGATTGAGTTATGTACCCTATGGTACCGCTGAACTCACATTCCACCTCCAAATTTCCCAGATTGGTGAGTTATGTACCCCCGGTGCCGTTGAACTCACATTCCGCCTCCAAATTTCCCAGATCACTGAGTCATGTACCCGCTGGTGCCGCTGAACTCACACCCACAACATTCTAGATTATCGAGTCATGTACCCGCTGGTGCCGCTGAACTCGCATCTTTAACACATTCCAGATTATCGAGTCATGTACTCGCTGGTGCCGCTGAACTCGCATCTTCAACATTTTCTAAATCATCGAGTCATGTACCCGCTGGTGCCACTGAACTCACATCCAAAATTTTTCAGATTTTCGAGTCACGTACCCGCCGGTACCGCTGAACTCACACTCATCATTCTCCAGATTTTTGAGTCATGTACCCTCTCATACCGCTGAACTCACATCCACAACATCCAAGATTATCGAGTCATGTGCCCGCTGACGCCACTGAACTCACACTTTCACAATATCGAGTCATGTACCCGCTGGTACCCCTGAACTCACATCCCGGTCACTCTTTTAGATAGTAAGTCATGTATAATCATACCTCTGAACTTTTTTCCTATAAGAGATCCTCCCTCATGATCCACTACCCGCACTCCCAGTACACAAAAAGGGTAACGGGTCCACAAACTTCCAAAACGACCATGTCGATGCTACCTCTGAGTCGTTTCACTTCCGCCAAAAACAAATCACCCCCTACATAAAAATTCCATGTCCTCATTACCTCTGAGTCGTTTTATGTACCCCCTCTTCATTGAGCCCACTCCTGCCATGTCCTCATTACCTCTGCGTGGGAAGGCTCCGTAGAAGAAACCTTCATACTTGCCATGTCCTCATTACCTCTGAGTAAGTACGTCGGTTCCCTTTCAACCTATTATCTGTACCCGCAACCGGAGTACGACAAGGATAATAGGTCCACAAGTGTCCTCTGTTGACCACAAATGTCCTCTGTTGACCACAAATGTCCTCTGTTGACCACAAAAGTCCTCTGTTGACCACAAATATCCTCCGTGAATCCATACTTGCCATGTCCTCACTACCTCTGAGTAAGTATGATGGTCCTCCCTCGACTTATTATCTGTACCCACGATCTGAGTACGCCCAAAGATAATAGGCCTATAAACGTCTTCCGATGACCACAAATGTCCTCAGTCGACCACAGATGCTGTACTGGGTCTCCAGTACACGCCCATCCCTTCCCTATCATGCCTAGGATCCCAGTTGCTCCCTGGCATTCTCTCGAATACCAAAAACTTCTATAGCTGTCTTATCGCGAAGTTGTTCTAGGTATTCCTCTCCGAAACTTGTTACTCGTACCTAAAACCAAGGTACGCCCAGGGTAACAGGTCCACAAATAATCCTCCAGCAGGTCCAATTCCACAAACACCACAAGTACAAAAAAGAGAAGATGAGTTGAAACATGCTCATTTATTCAAAATTCAAAGTACTACATCATTTGGGATCACATCCCTTGACAAAAAGAAAAGAAAAACAGTAAAAGAAAACAGAAAACTGATCACTGCTCCATGGCAATCTTTTGCCCGATACCAAGAACCTCCATATCCGCCTTACCGCGGAGTTGTTCTAGGTATCCCTATCAAACTTATTATCCGTACCTAAAACTAAGGTATGCCAAGGATAATGGGCCCACAAATGTCCTCTGCTGACCACAAATGCTGTACTAGGTCCCTTAGTACATCCACATCTTTCCTCATCATTACATGCTTTCGGAGCCCAGCTGTTCCATAGCATTCTTTCATCCAATGCATAGAACTTTCACGTTGATAGCACCTCTGAGTTGTTCTATGTATCCTCATTCGAGTTCACTCCTACCATGTCTATATCACCTCTGAGTAGGAAAGCTCTACCATCAACCTTATATTTACCACGTCCATACCACCTCTGAGTAAATATGATGGTTCCCTCTCTCAACTTATTATCCGTACCTAAAACCAAGGTACGCCAAGGATGATAAGTCCACATAAAATCTCCAGCGGAAGTACCCAAACCTATCACGTCCATGCTACCTCTGATTGGATTGCCACACCTAAACAAATCTACTTTCTATGCTTCTTATTCAAAGTGTTCCAAATTTACAATTTGGAAACTTTGAAGGGGGTCCTGTAGAAGCATGGAAAATATTGCTTTTAGTCCCACATCGTAAAGGAGAAGAAGAAAGGGCTCACTCCATTCTATAAATAGAGCCCCCTTACCTCCTTTGAAAAGGGCACCAACTTTTCTTCCCTCCTTCCAAACTTGGACTCTTCCTATTACGCACCTTCGGGTGCTAAGTAGAAGAAGTCTAGGGCAGCACGGGCTCATCGGGCTCAGTCAGCTGTCCCAACCTCTGACTATCAAGAGCGTCCCGCTAAGTGGGCCTCTGATGGAAAGTTGTACAGAGCCGCCCGTGTCCAGCCCCCGGCGGCAAACGGACAGAGTGGTTCTCAAGAGTCTCCCAACAAAGATCGAGGGCAAGTGTTTCTATTAGCCCCACATCAGAAAGCAAACATGATACCTACGCACTCGTGTGTTCGGGATACCCGGGCCCACAAAGCGAGTGCACGGGCTGATCGAGACATTCCTCATGCGAGTCATAAGACGTCCTTCATGCGGCTAGGTCATGAGACATTCCTCATGCGGCTCGGTCATGAGACGTCCTTTATGTGGCTCGGTCATGAGACATTCCTCATGCGGCTCGGTCATGAGACGTCCTTCATACGGCTCGGTCATGAGACATTCTTTATGCGGCACAGAACCCAGGAAGCTTCATGCGGCTCAAAATCAGACGAGCTTCATGCGGCTCAAGAGTATCATGCGGCTCAAAGAGTCATGCGGCATCCCATACGGCTCCGAAGACACATGACAGGATAGTCCTCTTCTCTGCCCCTTCGTATTAATTGATTGACGGCTGACAACTCTGAAAAAGTGACAGCCCTGACACAAAAAAGAAGAAATTATGACTCTGTCATAATGACAGACTTCTAGGGAAAAGAGAGAGATCTCTGACACAAATCCCCCAAGAGCCATAAAAAGGCTACGTGGCCTTGCCACGTGGGCGTTCGTATGCGGCTCGAGCAAAGACTTCCAATGCGGTTTAGAATGAAGTCGTCCTATGCGGCTCAGGCCAAGAAAGCCTCATGCGGCTCACGCAAAAACTTCTCATGCGGCTCAGAATGAATCCGTTCTATGCGGCTCAGGCCGAGACAGCCTCATGCGGCTCGAGCAAAGACTTCTCATGCGGTTCAAGAGGACCATTTCCATGCGGCTCAGGCAGATTTATCCCTATGCGGCTCGTAATGATCACCTCCATGAGAGGGCCACTACCCAGGCAGTCCTGACACGTGGCCCCAACCATATGCGGCCCAAAATCATATGCGGCTCACTCGTCATGCAGTTCAGATCCCCCCAATGGCTCCTAGGACACGTGTCCTAAGCCGATCAATTCCTCAGATCTATTGCAATCAAAGATTGGGTCAAATCCCAAAAATCTGGGACACGTGGCAGGAGAATAAATCTAATTTATTCGCATACATCAAAAGATCATTATGAGGAAGATTTATTCCAATCAGCATTAATTGCTGATGGGATTTGGTGTAATCTACAATCAATGGCCCAGATTCACCACACTCAAAACTAATGGCCTAGATTGACCAATCCACAGGCCGCCGCCATCTCCAGGAAGCAATCATTGCAACCCTAATGATCACACCCCATTCCTATAAATAGCAAGGTGCCATTCCCTTACAAGATATACGTTCCCTGGCAATATATACAATATCAAAGAGAAATACGTATATACAGAGAGACTTACCCCCATAGTCAGAGAGAGAGTACACACAGAGAGAGAGAAGCCAGAAGAGCAGTCAGAAGGAGAGCAAGAAGAGCATTTCTTCATCAACGCCAACCATCATTTCACAGGAGCCAAGGCTGCATACCGATCGTCCAAGGAGTAAGGCAGGGCTGCCATCGCCTTCCCGAGCCTCTATCGTCACCCCGTAGAATCTAAAATAAACAATTGTACTTAGACTGCTGTACCTAAGTTTTCGTCCCTAGGCTTTCTTTGTACAAGCAAGTTTGTAACGTGAAGTAAAAGTTCGGTCCTCCGATAATTGTTCTGTTCTTTTATATTTCATGGCAAACACTTGCTGGGAGCTTCTCAAGACATGCTGGTCGTATGCTTCGACCAGCAGGCTTTTGAACATCTCCTATCTAATAAAAAGTTGAAGACTTCGAAGCGGTTCATACAACCGAAGAAGACTCGACGTGTTTGGAGGCCTAAGGTGGCTTCAGCCAGCAGCATGATGGCTCGAACTACGTCTCAGGACACCCTCAATGTCAAGGCCACAGAGAAGATCCCGACTGCTACAGCCTTATCCTCTCACCAGATTCCTGTCCCGGGAAAGCATGGCGAGGAAGATGGTGGTTCCATGGTTGATCTGACGAGGGAACGATGCCAAAGGAAGCGCACACCGGTCCAACCCCTCACGACGGAAGTATTGCCGGTAAGGAGATCTGTCTTCGATATAATCGCTTTCCCTTCAGGTAAACCTTCGGTGGACTCTAAATACTACTCGCCTGCTGGGGGTAGTAGGAAGAGATCCCAGGTGGCTCGTACTTCGTACAACAAGCATGCGACACCAACGACAAACCAGAGGCCCGTATTGACAGTAACACACGCAGCCGATGGAAAGCTATACAAGACTGGCTTTCACTCTCCGATGCCTCAACCAATCGAATCTCCCTTCCACTGGGGTACTCCTGTGCGTAAGCCAAGCCAGGGGGTACGTCCCACAGAGAGGGATCCACGCAAGCAGCGTTCCCGCAAGAGCGACATGAGGTTTCCTCGCCAGACCTGCTTTGACCGTACTTACATACAGCTTCCCTGCATGTACAATGGGAGTGCTACGACAGAAGATCCAACCCTCTCCCAAGCAGAAGAAGAATCTGTGGTACAAGACATGCCTAAATCAAGGCACTATTGTACCAGATTACCATCAACTGCCGTTGTCAGCAGACGACTGTGCAATTGTCGAGCAGGCGTTCCGTCTTCTAGATACTCTACTCCACGTCGACCCCACGCTAGAGGCTTAACATAGGGTCGGTAAGCCATAGAGAAGATGAGCCCCGCATCGCTACATGCTATGCGGCGTAGGGTTCTAGAGCTTTCAATAAGCCCTCCTAGAATCCTTCCATATCGGTTGCTAAACCAAAGAGGAGGTCAGAGAACAGTAAACCTAAGGTACCCGATGCAGGTGTGTTCCAAGGCACTCGTTCCAAATCTGCATTGGGTGCCTTGTCAAAAACTGGGGATAGCCAGCCTCCTACCATGCACGACAACCCTGTGTTCCAATTTTATGAGGTGCAATACGATACAGATGTCTCCATTGGCGTAGCCAGTCACCAGACCGGGGGTAGCAACCATACTGTGTCCGAAGAAGATCACAATCTTACGAAATATCCTTATGACAGTGAGACTCAGGCGTCTGAGCCAGAAAGTGAAGGATCCATGGCTCCCTCGAGTCACCCTCATACCCGGTCTGTGTTCATGGCCGATGGAAACGAGGAAGACAACAACGAAGCTCTCAAACGTATCGAAGTCCTCAAGATGAAGTTAGATATACTGACGGATACTATGAAGACCCTGTCCTCAGTCATAATCGACCTAAAGAGTAGCATGGCCTCCGTTGCCTTTACACCTGCGCGTGATCCGCCAGCCAATGACGAATCCAGCAGGTTGCCTACTGCCAATCAAGCAGGACCATCCTCGTCTACTCTATCGGCTACGGGCTCCGTAATGCCGGCCGAGATACAGCAGGCCATCAAGGAGCTGTATGCTCGTCATGATGCCAAGAGAAGCAAGCAATGCTCCGGAAGATGGGGATCTGGCAGCCATACCCTTTCGAGTGGGATAACGTCATATATCCTTCCAAATACAATCTGCAGACGCTTACTCCTTATGAAGGGAAGGGGTCTCCCCGATAATACTTGAGGTACTTTGCCGCCTCAGTAACGGGGCACCTGCCAAAGGATGACGCCCTCCTGTCCAACATATTCATAGGAGCCCTGCAGGGGGTAGCCTATGAGTGGTTTTGTAGTCTTCCGGATGACTACATCTCGTCATTAGAAGACCTGAAGACTCGGATCGTAGACCGGTTCTACGAAGGAGGCATGGATATGACCATGTCGACCCTCATTGAAATTATCCAGTAGGAGAAAGAGCCTGTCCGCGCATACATCGAGTGCTTCTGCTAAGCAGCCCTCAGATTACCATGCCCGAGCCCATGCTTATGGACTCCTATCGCAAGAACATACTGCCTGCTATAAAATTATGGTACAGTGCTCCCTCACGGCATGGACGCCTTTCATTACAGAGGCGGATGCTGCACAAAGGAAAGCCCAAGATGCGCAGCTCCTGGGGCTACACTTTTCTGTTCCCGAAGACAAGGGGAGATGCTCGTCTAGCAATAACCCTAAAGACGAAAAAGACAAGCAAGCCATGACCGTCAACATCTCCAAAGGTTCAGCAGCTGCGAACCCCATGTTTGCGGAAGCGTAGAGGCCGAGGGAGACTTACTCTTTCAATGACGAGGATATGCTGGAGCTCTTCGAGATGCTTACGAAGAGTGGCAAACTGTCCATCCCGGCACTCAGGCCTTCCGATGAAGTGGGAAAGGTAGACCATCCCAAGTATTGCCATTATCACCAGTACGTCCATCACTCAACACAGGACTGCTATGTGTTGAAGGGACAAATTCAGTACCTCATTAATGCCAACATTATATCATTAGATTACGAGGAGAAGACCGTCACGGCCAACATGGTTACTCTCTAGTTTGGGAGTTTTCTAGCCACAGAGGTACAAAATGGCGTCATCCCTATTCCAAAGGCGATGATGAAGGTAGTCAACCTTCCGCCAGCACGGGGCAACGCTCAAGGGCTCATCCCGTTCTTCACGCCTTAGGACGTAGTCATGAGGGTCCATCCGGACCAGGCTCCCGACACGATGAGCCAGTAATCATCGTGAATCTCTCGGGAAACATTTCATGACCTCGCTTCTGAAATGTTATCCTAAGACGTGTCTACCATGTACTCTAAACCTCTGAGTAGTCACCTCCTCCACAATAGCTGTAAGCTGTCATAATCTTTAGAAAATATTTTACGTCCATATTACCTCTGAAGTGTTATTCTACATCGTGTCTACCATGTCCATATTACCTCTGAGTAGTCACCCCGTTATGATAACCTAAAGTTGTCATAACTCCCTAAGAGAAAAAAATAGTCACGTCCATTTTACCTCTGAACTATTATTCTAGGAAGAAGGATGCTTGCCATATCCATATAACCTCTAAGTAACGCCCCCTTTCCCTGACGATTCCCTACAATCGTCATCTATAGAACCCTTCACGTACATATTACCTCTGAGTCGTTCTATACCCCAGAAGAGTCTATCCTTACCATGTCCATATCACCTCTGAGTAAGGAAAGTATCTCTAGCAAAAACTCTCGTGTTTGCCATGTCCATATAACCTCTAAGCAAACACCTTGCCCCCAGGGGAATTATCCCCCCTGAGGGAATTCTTGCCCCCGTTGGATCTCATCATACCATTTCAGTAACGGGTCGGGAGTTAGTTTGTCCAAAAAATGCCATGCGCACATGTCAGAACTACTCGTTACAAGTAGCAACGAATGAAGGCACCGGGGATTGGCGGTTCCCATTTATAGACTATACGGTTTATGGGATTCTTCCTGAAGACCCAAGAGAAGCAGCTTCAATCAGGAGGCGCTTACTCTATTTTTTCTATGATTCGGCCACCAAAATGCTATATCGTCGCTCATATGATGGACTTCTCTTACGCTGTTTGTCTCATACAGAGGCACAAGAAGCACTCAGATAAGCGCATGATGGAACCTGCGGAGCCCACTAGCCGGACCCCAAGCTAGAAGACCGGCTGTGCCATATAGGCTATTACTGGCCCACTATGATGGCAGATGCTGTTGAGTATGCAAAGAAATGTCGGGCGTGCCAATTTTATGTAGATTTCATCCATCAATCTTTAGAATATTTACACCCCACGGTGGCCTCTTGGCCATTCGAAGCCTGGAGAATGGATATCGTAGGGCCAGTCATCCTACCATCCTCCAAAGGACACCGGTTCATCCTCGCCATTACGGATTATTTCTCCAAATGTGCAGAAGTAGTACTATTGGTAGAGGTGAAGACTTCCAACATGATTAGTTTCGTCAAACATCACGTCATTTACCGCTTTGGAGTTCCCAGAAGGATCATTTATGATAACGATCCTCAGTTCATAAGCCATGCATTCCACCGGTTCTGTAATAAAAGCCGAATTCAAAATATGGCGTCAACAGCTTACAACCCGGCAGCTAATGGATTGGCCGAGGCATTCAACAAAACCATTGTCAAACTCCTCAAAAAGGTTGTCTCCTCCAACAAACGCGACTGGAATGACAAGTTAGGCGAATGTCTATGGGCCTATCGTACGATCGTTCGTACACCTACAGGAAGTACACCATTCTCCTTGGTCTATGGGAGCGGGGCTGTCCTCCCCTTGGAGATTCAAATCCCGTCCTTACGGGTAGCCATCACTAATCATTTAACCGTCGAAGACAATCAGCGCAGGCGATTTCAAGAGTTAGAAGCACTGGATGAAAAGCGCTTGCTCGTGCAGCAAAGGATTGAGCTTTACCAAGCTCGCATCTCTGGGGCCATCAACGAAAATGTCCGTAAAAGATCCTACCAGGTGGGCGACCTCGTCTTGGAAGTACAGAGACCAATAGTGATGACCCACAAGACGGCTTGGAAATTCGAGCCCAAGTAGAAAGGACCGTTCGTCATAGAAACGGTGTACTCCAATGGTGCTTATCGGCTAGCTAAGCCTAATGGGGATTGTAGAAGCATGGAAAATATGGGGTTCATGCGGATCATAAATGACCGCATGAGTACTTTGGGACAAATTGGTCCACATAAAGAAAGTGCTGCATGACAGACTCGGCATGCCCCTTGCGGTCCATCTCCACTATCTCACAACCAGACTGATTTGAGCTGCAGAAAGAATAGTTACATATGCGGCTAAACTGATCAACCCTTCTGATAAAGATGACAAACTCTGTCAAAATTGACAAAACTGACAGCTCTGACAGCTCTGGCACTTTTGCAAAAAGAAGAAAAGACATGATCAGACAAAATGTCATGTCACCAGACTGGACATAGTCATACAGCTAGAAGGACTGCGACCCGAGCTACATGAACCTTATGCGGCTCAGTCCATACGCTTCATACGGCCAAGGGTGACTGCAACCTGAGCCGTATGAGCTTTATACGGCCAGAATACACAATCTATACGGCTCAAAAGTCCCCAAGCTACATGCGGACTAAGGGAGACTGCGACTTAAGCTGCATGAGTCTTATGCGGCCCAGCATGGCCGAAAACTAAAAGACCTATACGTCTCAAAATGACTCAAGCAGACTGATCGTACCCTGCGATAGGATATGTGGCAGGCTAACCAAGTCTCAACCACCCAGATTTGCTGCAACAAAATCTCAATAGGTCACCAGCTGGCGGCCAAAGAGCGGGTCTTTTTGTGCTGTTGTAGCCACGTGGTCATGTGGCCATCTATGCGGCTCAAGATATCCATCACTATAAATAGCAGGGTACCACATCCATGCAAAAGGCGGGCAACCTATGAAGGGCAATTTCTTCAAGAGAAAGAATCATGTCAGATAGTCCAAGGAGTAAGGCATTGTTGCTACACTTTCCCGAACATCTATCGTCACCCCCCAGAATCAAAAACTAAACAATTGTACTTAGATTGTTTCCTAGGATTTCTTTCTAGGCTTTCTCTTGTACAAGCGAGTTTACAATCAAGTTCAATTCCTCTGTAATTCTTGTTCTTGATATTTAATGGAAAACACGATGGCGACTCTGCTGGGGGCATCCTTCTCCTCTGATGAGAAGTTGGTGACGCAATCTGACGCATCCAAGCTCGGCTCTATGCAGCAAATGCTCGTGGTTCGTTTTGACCAACGAGCATTCGAAGAAATGCTAACTGAAGGGAGCGCCAACCCGTCACAGAAGCGAGTAAACCCAAATAGAACCCACAGGATGTCGAAGCGTAAAACTGTTGCCCCCGACCAGGTTCTCGAAGAAGCTCCTTCTGCGGCCCAAGACGGTGATCAAAGCTTTTCTACGGCCTTGTTTTCGACCGCGGAGAACCCCACTGTCCCCAAATCCAGCAAAGGAAAACACTATGATGCTGAGTTTTTGGCAGCACAAAGAAAATCCATGCGGACGAGGAAGAGGCCGCATAAGAGAGATGAGCAGTCTGCATATGTGGCAGCCAACTCTGGCTGCAGGCAGATGGCCCATGCGGCAGCCAACTCTGGCCGTAGGCGGATGGCCCATGCAGCAACCAACTCTGGCCACAGGCGGATGGCCCATACGACAGTCAACTCTGGCCGCAGGCAGATGGCCCATGCGGCAGCCAACTCTGGCCACAGGCAGATGGCCCATGCGACAGCCAATCTTGGCCACAGACAGGGTGTCTCATGCGGCCCTGTCAGAAGCTCTGTGTTCGACCGTCTCTCATGCGGGTCCGACTCCATGCGGCTCATTGAGAATGTAGAATATTCCAATTTGGACTCTTCTTACTATGCACCTTCAGGTGCTAAATCGAAGAAGTCTAGGGCAGTACGGGCCCAACAAGCCCAGTCAACTGTCCAAGTTGCTGACCGTCAGTGGGCACCATTAACTGTTATACGGGCTCCTGATGGAAAGTTGTACAAAACCACCCGCGTCTAGTCCCCCAGGGCTAATGGACAGGGTGGGTCGCAAAAGTCTTCCTTCAACGATCGAGAGCAAGTGCTTTTACTAGCCTTGGATCAGGGAGCAAACATGATACCTACGCACCCGTGCGCTCGGGATACCCGAGTCCACAAATTGGATGCAAAGGTAAATCAGTCTGCTATCGACTTGCGAGAGGTGATTACCCACAAACGTAAGGAGAAAGCAACATTGGCATGTGATGAGCCCTTTTTGGGACGTCGTTGCACCCAGGTCATCATCAACTGCTGCTGCGATAAGTCAACAGTACCTGAAGATCGGCAGTCCGTTTTCCAACGACTGCACCAGCCAGCATCTGTCCGACAACAACTCAAGGAATAGGTGCAAATCCTGGGAGACGAGGAATTCCCTTTCGCCTCCTTTAATTCAACTCGGAAGGTTTTTCCCGACATGGAAGGAAAGAAGCAGGCTCTTCCAGCCCGACAATCTCAGCCGACACTGCAAGGAAACTCTCGTCAGGAGGGTTGCCACCGACAGCCACTGGGGGTGTCTACCTAGGCACTCGATCCAGAAAGAAGTTCCTAACACTTGGGGGTACATCTTCGACCTCCCTGGGGGTAGATGAAGCCGGGGGTAGCAGTCCCCTCAATGTATGCGACAATCCAGTGTTCCAAGAGCATACACAGGGGGTAGCGATCCACTGGAATTATGCAACAAACATGGACGTCCCTGAGGGTGACCGTCTTCGCCAAGACGATGTGGCTTCCTGTGTAGGGGGTAGCACCCCTTTCGAGTCCGAGGAAGAGGACATTCCGACATTCCTCGACGATTTCTTTGTACGAGGATTCGACACGGAGAGTACTTCTTCTACGGTCCCCTCCACATCTACCCACATACGGACGGTCTTTATGGCCGACGATGACCATGAAGTACCTACTGATCGGCAACGTCTAGAAGTACTTGAATCCATGCTCTTGTCCCTGGTCAAGTCAGTAGACGAAATCAAAGCCGCCTTGCCGACTCAACCGACAAGGACACCTGGACAAACAAGCTTGGGACCCGCAGTCAACGCGGACTCTAACACGACCGCTCCTCCTTTGGGTGACAATCCTCTAGGAGCATCCGCTCTTCAACTGTAAACGAAGCCAGGGAGGCAAGAAGGGAAGTCCAGGAGCTTCGAGCAATATTTAATGCCCGAGACTCCTCCCGAGACCTCAGAATATGGCAACCATATCCCGTTACGTGGAGAGATGTTCCATTTCTGCCACGGTACAAACAATTTCATACTGATTCGTATGACGAAAAGACCTCTGCTAGTCGGTACATGACGTATTTTGAGGTCACAACAGACCACTTGCCACATAGCGATACCATCCTCATGCGATTATTCATCGGAGCATTGGAGGGGATCGCGTTCGACTGGCACCACAACCTTCTGGACAACTATATCCATTTTTTTGAAGGCTTCAAACACATGTTCCTAAAAAGATTCTACGAAATAGGACATGATGTGACCATGTCATCCCTCATGGACGTCGTTCAGGGGGAGAGGGAGCTAACAAGGAACTATATCGAGCGGTTCCGCCAAACCGCAATGAGATTGCCCCAAGGTAATCCCGAAAGCTCCTTGATTGAAATCTGCCAGAAGAAGTTGCTCTCCGCAATCAGCCTCTGGATGGGTGAAGATCAGTTAAGGGGTTAGACGACCTTCATCATAAGCACCACCAATGCAAAGGCAAAGTTAAAGAAGGCTCGCCAGCTGGGATTACATATCCCGGATGGAGAGGACAAAAGGCAAACATCCTGGTATCACCTCCAATAACAACAACACTAATGACACCCCCAATAACCGGGACAATAAAGACAAACATGCCATGGTTGCCGGTACGACCAAGAAGCCTGAATAAAAGCAGGTAGAAGCTCAGTGGCCACAAAGTGATATCGTAGCTGGAGTCGGGGTAGTATTAATTTCTTCCTCTGGGTTGGTAGTCAATCGGGCATATTCTCTCACATTACCATGTTCAAACAATGTAGCCGAATATAATGCTTTGGTCATCGGACTCTGACTCGCAAATGCGGTAGGGGTCAAATACCTAGAAGCATATGGCGACTCGTAGTTGATCGTTAATCAAATCCGAGGCTCGTACGAGGTTCGTAACGCGGACCTGATCCCTTATCATCAGACAGCAATTACCATCATTGCAACCTTGGATGGCTTCTTTACAGAGCATGTTTCTAGGCTCCAGAATATTAAAGTCGATGCCCTAGCAGGCCTCGCCGCTTATTTGGCGGTTCCAAATTATGCTCATCATCTAGTCGACGTGATTGGCCATGAGTTGGTCTTTCCTAAAAATAACGTTCAACTGGATATGAGTTACTCCGTCCAAATAACCAATGACGTGCAAGACTGAAGACTCCTGTTCATCGACTTTGCAGTCTACGAAATCCTGCCTGACAATGTCAAGGAAGCAACTTCAATCAGAAGGCGTTCTCTCAGATTCTTTTACGACACAGAAACAAAAATGTTATATCGACGATCCTACGACGGACTACTGTTAAGATGCCTATCAAATGCAGAATCCAAAGAAGCATTACGCGAGGCTCACGATGGCGTTTGCGGGGCTCACCAACGTGGACCGAAGTTACAGGATCGTCTCCGTCGGATGGGCTACTACTGGCCTACGATGGTAGAAGACGTAGTCAAATATGCAAAGAAGTGTAAGGCTTGTCAGATCCACACAGATTTCATACATCTGTCGTCCGAATTCTTGCACCCAACGGTGGCCTCTTGGACTTTTGAAACATGGGGAATGGACATCATTGGCCCAATCACCCCGTCGTCGTCCAAAGGGCATCAGTTTATACTTGCAGTCAACGACTACTTCTCCAAGTGGGCGGAAGTTGTTCCGCTGGCAGAGGTAAAGACATCAAACGTTATCAGTTTTATAAAATATCACGTTATTTACCGTTTTGGACTGCCACGGAGGATCATTCATGACAATGATCCGCAGTTCGCAAGCCATACCTTCTATCGATTATGTGACAAGAATCGGATTCAGAATGTTGCTTCAACAGCATACAACCCATCAGCTAATGGTCTGGCCAAAGCCTTTAACAAGACCATAATCAAGCTTCTTAAGAAGTTCGTGTCTTCAAACAAGCGCGACTGGAATAAAAAGTTAGGCGAATGTTTATGGGCGTACCACACTACGAGTCGGATGGGTACAGGAAATACACAATTCTCTCTGGTATACGGGAGCGAGGCAGTTCTCCCATTGGAGACTTAGATCCCCTTACTTCGTGTGGCCCTTACTTACCGGTTGACATCGGACGATAACTACCGTCGACGGCTACAAGAATTGGAAGCTTTAGACGAGAAACGCTTGCAAACTCAACAAAGCATCGAGCTCTATCAAGCACGCATCTCTCGGTCCTTCAATAAGAAAGTCAAGTAGAGGACATTCTAAATAGGCGATCTCATCTTGGCCGTTCGTAGACCGATGGTCATGACTCACAAAACCGCCGTCAAATTCCAGCCCAAGTGGGAGGGTCCATTCATCATCGAGACCGTATTCTCCATCGGCGTATACCGACTCGCGAAGCAGAACATGGACTTGCTCATGATGCCGATAAACGACAAATTCCTGAAGAAATACTATGTCTAAGGACATGCTGGTACTTCCTCAAACTACAAATCTCCTAGACCATCGAGTTATGTACACCAAGTACCTATGAAATCACACTCTATTTTACTCCGAATAGATTTACATCGCATCTCCCTGAGTGGCGAGTCATGTATGCTGATACCTCTAAACTTCCACTCTAATGCTTTATCACCTTGGAGTCTGTCCAGCTTATCGTTATCTCTGAGCGAACTTCCTGGTCCTGATTGTCGTGTGTCACGTCCATATTATCTCTGATACCGATAGTCTCCCAACTTAACACATGTACCCAACCCGGGATAAAAGACATGGTGTTAAGACCATAAAACCTATCACGTCCATATTACCTCTGTTGGGTTTTGTCTCAAAATCTATTACTCGTACCACCAGTTCGCAGAAGAGTAATAGGTCCACCAAAGATTATTTTTGATTATCGTGTGTCATGTCTATATTACCTCTGATACCGATAGTCACCTGACTTAACACCTGTACCCAACCCGGGATAAAAGGCATGGTATTAAGACCACAAAACCTATCACCTCTGTTGGGTTTTATCTCAAAATCTATTACTCGCACCACCAGTACGTAAAAGGGTAATAGGTCCACAGAAGTTATCCTAATCTATTACTCGCACCATCGGTGCACAAAAAGAGCAGTAGATCCACAAAATATCATTCAAATCTATTTGCTCGTATTTCTAGATGTACAAAAGGGGAATAGATCCACAAAAAGTCCACTAGTGGGATATCCTTTATAAAATACAAATGCTGTATTAGGCCCTCTAGTACAAGCACCACAGATACCACAAACAAAGAATGGAGCGAATGTATTCTGTTTATTCAAAATCAGTTACATTCATAGGACTATATCGGAGACTTGTCACAAGAATGAGCAAACCAAAAAAGTTTTTTATTTTTTCATCTAGACAGGAAGTAAAGGATTACATTGATGTCCAAAAGAAGCGAAACACAAACTACAGCTAAAGACAGACAAAAATACCAAGACAAAATACGGACATTTATTTTTTCGGAAACAGCATGGGAACCCACGGATCCTAGTTGTGTTGAGGCATATACCATTCCCTCAACCATTTCGTATACGAAGGATCTATTTGATTAAGGTCCTTGGCGGGGTCAGGCGGGTCAGAACTTTAGTACTACTACCCTCGGACTTGGGCTCCTCTTTCACAGCAACTTCAATCTTGGGAGTAATTCCCTCTTCGATGATCGCCAGCTCTTCTTTTACCTCAACTTTTGGTATCACCTCCTCCTTAACAAATGGTGACTCTTGTTTGATGAGAGGAGGCAGCATATCCTCCTTTACAATGGTCTCAGCCTTCGACGTAGATCTAACAAAAAAAGATGGTCACAAGAAAACAAAGTGGAGGGGCCTTTTTTATGCGGCCCAGTCAGACAAAACCTATACAGTATGGTTATAAGGAGCATATGCGGTTTAAAATCAGGCAAGGCATATGCGGCCTAGTCAAGCATAGCCTATGCGGCCCGCTTATGAGGGGTGCGTGTGCGGCTTAAAACAAGAATACATATGCGGCATAGGCCAATGCGGAGATTATGTGGCCCGGTTATGAAGAGAGCATATGAAGCTCGACCGCTCATGCGGATCAGTCACGTAACATCCATGCGATTCAGTCATGTGATACTTATGCGGCTCAGTTCATGCGATCCCATCACATAGAATGCATGTGGCCTAGTGAGACAGGGAGCACAACGACTATGCACAAAAGGCGTTATAGCCAAAGCATAGCAGGGACATGTGAAAAGCCCGTGCATAAAGCATACGATATAGCCATTTGAGTTCAAAATGCTCGTCCGTCCACCATCCTTACCATGGATAGGAGGCTGTACGTCGGGATGAACGAAGAATGGGTCTATAGCTATCGACAGTGAGACAAGCCCCTTCCTTTTGTTAGCAGTGCCGGTCGACTTAGAAGCTTTGGAGGCCATGGCTAGAAGAAACTGAAAAGAGAAGAAGACGAATGAAAGCAACAGGAGTTCTCTCACTGCTGCACGACCTAGATATTTATAGGCTACAAAGAAATGGAAATGGATAGGCGTCGCTTCGGTTATCGTGCCATTAAAAGATAATGATGGCCCTTGGGATTCAATCCTTTATAACTGATACAATAACCGAAAAGACAGCACCAAATCAAAATATTAAATGCAGCAGTGACAGCTGACAGTATGGATGGGATCTCCCCGCGACACAAGATCTCCCTACGGCTCAAGATTTCACTGCGGCTTAAAATTTCCCTGCGGCTCAATGTCTTTCCTAACTCGAAGACTCTCTGCGGCTTGATAAATCTCCATGCTTCTTATTCAAAGTATTCCAAATTTATAATTTGAAAACTTTGAAGGGGGTCTTGTAGAAGCATGGAAAATATGGGGTTCATACGGATCACAAATGACCGCATGAGTACTTTGGGACAAATTGGTCCGCATAAAGAAAGTGCCGCATGACAGACTCGGCATGCCCCTTGCGGCCCATCTTCACTATCTCACAACCAGACTGATTTGAGCCACAGAAAAAATAGTTACGTATACGGCTAAACTGATCAATCCTTCTGATAAAGCTGACAAACTCTGTCAAAATTGACAAAACTGACAGCTCTGACACTCTGACAAAAAGAAGATAAGACATGATCAGACAAAATGTTATGTCACCAGACTAGACATAGTCATGCGGCTAGAAGGACTGTGACCCAAGCCGCATGAACCTTATGCGGCTCAATCCATACGCTTCATGCGGCCAAGGGTGACTACAACCTGAGCCGCATAAGCTTTATACGGCCCAGAATACATAATCTATGCGGCTCAAAAGTCTCCAAGCTACATGCGGACTATGGAAGACTGCGACTTAAGCCGCATGAGTCTTATGCGGCCTAGCATGGCCGAACATTGAAAGACCTATGCGGCTCAAAATGACTCAAGCAGACTGATCCTACCCTACGATAGGACACGTGGCAGGCTTACCAAGTCTCAACCACCCAGATTTGCAGCAACAAAATCTCAATAAGTCACCAGCTGGCGGCCAAAGAGCGGGTCTTTGTGTGCTTTTGTAGCCACGTGGTTACGTGGCCATCTATGCGGCTCAAGATATCCATCACTATAAATAGCAGGGTACCACACCCATACAAAAGGCGGGCAACCTATGAAGGGCAATTTCTTCAAGAGCAAGGATCGTGTCAGATAGTCCAAGGAGTAAGGCAGAGTTGCTACACTTTCCCGAGCCTCTATCGTCACCCCCCAGAATCAAAAACTAAACAATTGTACTTAGATTGTTTCCTAGGATTTCTTTCTAGGCTTTCTCTTGTAAAAGCGAGTTTACAATCAAGTTCCTCTGTAATTCTTGTTCTTGATATTTAATAGCAAACATGATGCATCCTTACGAAACTAATGACAACTTTACCGGCATATTAGCCAGTTGTGCTAATATGTCAAATCTGTAAGGTCTCTCCAATTCCTGAGGTGCATCCTTACGGAGCAGCCTGTCGAAGGACTGTTGGCAGTACGGAGACCAATGGTGATGACCCACAAGACGACTGGGAAATTCGAGCCTGTTTGCCATGAAATATAAAAGGACAGAACAATTATCGGAGGACTGGACTTTTACTTCACAATACAAACTCGCTTGTACAAAGAAAGCCTAGGGACGAAAGCCTAGGTACAGCAATCTAAGTACAATTGTTTATTTTAGATTCTAGGGGGTGACGATAGAGGCTCGGGAAAGCGACGGCCGCTCTGTCTTACTCCTTGGACGATCGGGTGCAGCCTTGGCTCTGTAGAAGAACTGCTTGGCGTTCAGAAAGAAATGCTCTCCTTTCGATCTCTATGTATTCTCTCTCTGGCTCTCTGGATCTCTGTGTCTTTTTTTATCAGAGAATCTCCTCCTTTCGCAAGGGAATGACACCTTGCTATTTATAAGAGTGGGGGGGCATCATTAGGGTTTGCAATTATTGCCTATTTTTAAAAAGTCGGCGGCTAAGGATCCCTGGATCTGGGCCGTTTATCTTGAATATAAGAGATTTGAGCAATTAATGTGATTGCATCAAATCTTTTGTAGATAATTAATGATGATTGACATAAATCCTCCTGATTTGTCATGCTAATCTCGGATTTCCTGCCACGTGTCATTGATTTGTTTGATTGCAAATGATCTGATTTGATCCTAATATTTTATCAGGATTTGTTGAGAGATTTTGGTCAATTTGATGCCATGTGTCCCACTATCATGCCACGTGTCTTAACCGTGAGCCACTAAGGATATCTGAGCCATATGAGGATTGCTCCTCATTGAGCCGCATAAGGCTGGCCACGTGTCAAGGCTGCTTGGGAGTGACCCCTGAACATTTGAACCGCATAGTGATGATGAGAGCCGCATGAGCGTAGGCGGCCGCATAATGGGTGGCTTCTCAGTGAGCCGCATGGAGATAGTACTCGTGAGTCGCGTGGGGTAACCTTCTTCGGGAGCCGTATGGAGATAGTACTCGTGAGCCGCATGGGGTAGCCTCTGCTTGAGCCGCATAAGATAGCTTCGGCCTGAGCCGCATGGGATAGCTTCGGTTTGAGCCGCATGGGACAGCTTCGGCCTGAGCCGCATGGGGTGGTCTCTGCCTGAGCCATATGCGACTGTCCACGTGTCAAGGCCGTATGAAGGTTTCTGGATTTCGGGAGATTGTGTCAGAGATTTCCTACGTTTTCCTAGGAGTCTGCCATTATGACGGGGTCACAATTGTATCTTTGTGTCAGAGCTGTCATTTGTCAGAGCTGTCAGCCGTTAAGGCATTTAATGCAGTAAAGGACAAAGGGAAGAGCTGTTTGTAGGCCACGTGGCTCCTCTCTGAGCCGCATAGAACTTATCCGAGCCGCATAGACGCTTGAGCCGCATGGATCCCTGAGCCGCATGAGCTCTCTGAGCCGCATGGGGCTCCCTGGTCGCATGGATATTTCTTTATTCTTTTCTATGCTTCTACAAGACCCCCTTCAAAGTTTTTAATTTACAAAATTGAAATACTTTGAATAAGAAGCATGGCTATGTATAAACTCTTCTGGCCGCATGTGATGTCCTGGCCGCATGGATGTCTCGGCCGCATGGATGTCTCAGCCCCATTGAGTCAATCAGCCGCAGGGACTTTTGGGCCACATAGCTCTTTGCCACGTGCACGTGTCTTTAATTGCCTCAAATTCGTTTTAGTGCCGTCTTTAGGGGAAATCCCAAGGGTCGGCTCAGTAAATCTTTAGATTTTATGCCCTGGGTGAATCTCCTTTATGAGAGAGGGGACAAAATTCGAGCAGTCGATTTCGTCTTTTTCGAGGTGGTTATTAGTCTACGTGTCCTCCCCCTCTCTTGTTCTCCTATAAATAAGAGGACTTTAAGAGAAAAAACTTCTTTTACTTTCTCCTTTTACTTCGAACCTTCCCTACCCCGATTGTCATCCTCTTCTTCGATCACCAATGGCTCCCAAGAAGACCGTTGCGGCGAAGGGTAAGAAGGCGGCGTCTTCGTCGACTACGGCGGTGAAGGGCAAGAAGACTGCTTCTACTTCGACTGCGGCCGCTCCTCCGTCGGCCGACGTGCCCGCAGCTCACCCTGACGTCCATCCCCCTATTGCTGGTAAGGATATTATGTGAGTTTAAAGAACCCTAACTGCTATGGCTACGTCGCATGTTTTATACACGAGCCTTTATCTTCATGTGAGCTGCATGTTCGTCCTATGGCCGAGCTGCGAGCCGCATAAGAATAGCCACTGTGACCGCATACGCGCTTCGCCAACGAAGCCGCATAAGCTATACTGAGCCGCATAGATTCGCACAAATTTGCCTGTCATGTAGTCCGTACGAACTTATCCGAACCCTGAGGGCCCTATGAGAGCACTGCCGCATGAACCTTCACTGAACGGAGCCGCATAAGTGTCCTTCTGAGCTTGAGCCGCATGTGGCTTCATTAAGTTGGAGCCGCATAAGTGTTCTCTTGAGCCGCATGAGGCTTCGTTAAGTTGGAGCCGCATAAGCTCGAAAACACCCATCAGTTCTTTTTGTCCATCTTTTTAACTTATCTTTTTTTGTCTTCTTCTCAGTAAATTTGTCGGTTAATGCTGCTGGAGAAATCCTGGTAGGTCGTGCCCAAGCTGCTCTGGGCTATAGGTACGACCATATAGTTAGGCATGTGGCGGACCAGTTTCCTAGTGACGAGCCTCCAGCGAGATTGAATGCACTCAAGAACCAGCCTTTCTATTTTCTCAACGCTATGATGAACTCGAGGAAATTAGAAGTGGAATACTTGAAGCCTGCGTTCTTCTTTGGAGACGCCTTGATTGTGAAGAACAGTCAGGTTCTAGAGGTGTTAGAGAACTGGAGTTTTATTTCTAACGGGATGGCGATCCGCATCCCCCAAATGGAGCGTCACTTCCCACTATCTTGGTTCAATATGCTCCCACTGGACCGGAAGATGGAAGAGTTTTTAACTCCTATCCGAAGTGGGATGTTTGTGGGAGACATCCATTATAACAACAGCATGAAGTCAGTGTATGCGGGCAAGGTGCACACCAGCCGTTCTGTAATAGGATTGGCCCCGGGTACTTTCTTGAATGTGCCGGGTCCCAATTTCACGTTTTCTACCGCCGACACTTTTATGAACCAACTTGCTCGGAAGGGCTCCTATCCCATTGGCCGGTTGATGCTCCCTAGTTGGATACATCCCATTCCCTCGTGGACCAATCTGTCTATGTGGATCTTGCGAAAGTATGAGGCCTTTCTGTGTGAGATTGGTCTTTACCATGCTATTCGGGGCACCAGCCATGGCTTGCCCATAAACAAGAGATTATTTATATCTCTATTGGAGATGTATAACCGTCGAACGGGAACCTTCTATACACCCGTAGGGGAAATGGGGCTTGCGCTCCACAAAATGCACGCGGTCTCCAAGCTTCCTTGGGGGGACGAAGCTTTCGAGGCGTATACTCCCACAAATGAGGAGTTCGAAGAGTTGGAAAGACGAAATCCAGGCTTCGTGGCTCTTTATCAAGAGATATTGTGCCATTATAGCACATGTCATCAGATAGCCAAAAAGGATAGCAGCTCAGAAGGGAATGCTCCCCACACCAAGGACTGGGTGCACTATCTCTTCACAACGGATGCCTCAGGTCAAGTTACTTCCCGACGTCCTCAATCCCGGGAGGCGGTTAAAGCCTTAGTGTCGTCGGCTAAGAGGGTGGCCACCACTAGTGATAGATTCGGGAGTAAAACCGACTCTTTTGGTTATTTTTATCAGGATACCCAAGAGCTGTCAAAGAAGGCGCTCCTGGCGGGATTTTTGATGATATGGCTGCGAAATTGTGTAGTCTCAGGCGGAGCTGGTTCTATCGAGAAGATCAGTCGTAATTTTATCCTTCCGGCTGTGATGTTAGTTTTGCGAGTCAGGCCAGCTCTCCTTCCGGCCATGGTGTACAGCATATACCGTGGCCTTCGCACTTTCACATCCAAGGTCATTGCCCGTGATGTGACAAAAGATTTTGAACGGACTGAGCTGCCCTATCATTATCTGATGGGGTGTTTGTTGATGCATTATCCGTCTTTGATGAGATCGGACTCTGAAGACGGCGTAATTGATGTCGACGCTTTTATCTTCCGCTATCGTAATGAGTCTTGGGAGTTCGAGACCATGCGTGCTTGCCGGATGGCACTGGCGAGGGCAGATATGTACAATATTTTCGTATCTGTCCCTCGTTTCACTGCTGAGGAAATAGCGGCTGTACATCTCGATGGTATTGGGCCCCCTCAACTTCTGGACGTCCAGATGCTTCTGTGGCTGCGTAACATCCGCCCCGCTCATCTGGTGTATCGCAACCGTAATACTGTCTTTTTGGAGCCTTATCTGCCTAGCAGGTTTGCCCGGCAGTTTGGCTACAGTCAGTTTTTTCTAGACAGTCCCAGCTCTTGTCTGGGTTTTGAAGGTAGCCTTCTTGACGGCATCAGGGCTTCGCACTATTATGATACATTCCATACCCGTACCATTTTCTCAGTCCCTGCTATTAAGGCGTCAGTAGAGATCTTATATATGGCGGCTCTGTACCATGTCATGGCGAACAAGCCCCCTGTCGGTTTTAACCCGGGTGCTAGTTTTATTGTTGGTACCAGCCTGGAGGAGGGGTCCCAGGGGGCCAAGACGAAGAAGAGGAAGAATAGAGTCGAAGTGCCAGATTCGGACTCCGCTGCTGCGGATGATTAGGGCGATGAGTAAGATGGAGATGACTCTTCCCTTTCGGTGGCAGATGTAGGGCCGGATCAGCCGCCTGTTTTGCCAGATGAGATGTTGGTAGATCAGCCATCCGTTGCGCCTGGCCCTGCACAAAAGCGTAGCAGGCAAGTTTCTCCTGTTGGTGGCATTCCTCGTTCCCGGAAGCTGGCTGTGACCCGACACCGCAAGTTTACTATAAGGAAAAGCGGTGAGGAAGTTGATCCCGCGTAAGAGGTAAACAAGTCACTCCCGGTTCTTCCTTTCTTCTAACTTTGATCTTAATCACCTTCCTTTCCTCTTGTAGGTGTCAGAAGAAGAGGAATCTCAAGTTGTCGAGGTCGTAACTCGGGATGACGGGGGCTCCGGTAAACCTGTCCCTGAAATTGCTGAATCCCCTCGAGATGATGCTAATCGAGCCGTTTCTCCCTTCGAGGTGGCTGGGACAGAGGAGTCGGCCGACTCTAACTTGGAGATCGCGGGTGAGGAGACCATGCTAGCTGCGAACGAGCTGCAGCCTCCATGCTCCTCCCCTGGTAAGATAAGCCGAATCTTAACCTGCGAGGAGGCCTATCTACTCTATCATCACATCCTTCGGGTCACGTCAATTGATTGTTTTTCTGGGAATACAGGTCCTGCCTCTCCAGTGCCGAGGATGGACATTATTGAGACAAACTCTGTCGAAAGGGCACTGGTGGAGAGGAGCGTACCTCCTCCCCTTTCGGCTCGTCTTGATGGGCCTCCTGCGGGCTCGAGTTCGGCAAGTCAGGTAGTGGGACAGCCGGGGCAGGGGACGATGGTCCTTACATCATCCTCTGCTCAGGCGGCTCCGAGGGTCGACCTCTCTGCTCTTCCGAGTGTCCAGGCTCTTCGAGTGGCGGAGGAAGAGTTAGCCGCTATCCGTGCATCGTTCTGTTCAGACTCTGTCCCCTTGGTGGCAAGTTCTAGCACCACTCCTCTAATGTTGCCGGCCACGCTACCTCTGACGCCGTCCTCTATAGAGGTCCTGGACGACGCGTTACAGGACATGGTTGACAGCTTTTATCGTCACTTGAAGAGGGGGATAGTGGCTGCTGTGGAAAGAGGGACCTCTTTCGTCTTGGCCCGGCAATGTGCCCAGGGTCAAATTGATATCCTTAAGACTCTTCTTGGCGGTGCAGGGATGGCTGTGCTTCTGGAGGCGAAATTGCTGGAGACTGATCAGCTGGTGGCCCAGCTTCAGGTGCTGCGGCAGGCTGATCTGTCTGCTGCTATAGATCAGGAGCGCGGTTTCCTTACCGCTGCTATAGAGAAGACAAGGGCTGCTCGGGATAAAACCAAGCCGGCCATACTGAAGGACCTCCGCGATCTGTCTGATCGATATGATCAATTGAGCCACGAGAGTGAAGATATTACGGCTCGGAAAGCGGCTGCCTCCCGTAGGATTACTGACACGCGGGAGCAGATCCTTGAGCTTCAGAGGAAGTTAACTTTCCTGGAGTCTGAACTTGAGGCTGCCCGTATTGACAGGGGGCTGATTATCCAGGAGGCTAACATGGTTAATCAAGCTTCGGCTGACCTGGAGATTGCCCTGAAGAAGTTGGAAGACGACTGGCGGGCACTTATGGACTTGGGTGATGGGGAGCGGTTGTCCCAGGAGGCTGAACGTCGAGCTAAACAGCAGCTCGAACAGGGGGCCATCTTGGTGGAGAATCGCCTTTTGGCATTATGTAATGCCGAACCATAGTCGGCTCTTCTTTCTTTTGTTTCTGTTCTCCTTTTTTTCTTTTCTTTTTGAGAGGGACGCGGTCCCAAATCATGTAATGCTTTTTTTCGACTTTCAAATAAAGAGTACTTTTCATTCTATCCTTCATTTGTATTGCTTGTTGTGCCTGTGGTATTATGGTGATGTTTGCCCCGAGTGGAGGACTTGTCTGTGGACCTGTTACCCTTGGCATACGTTGGTTTTAAGTACGGATAACAAGTTTGTTTGGGGATACCTAGAACGGATCCACAGTAATGGTGTCGTGGATGTTCTGAGTATCGGAAGAAAGAATGCCATGGAACAGCTGGGCTCCCGGGGCATGATGAGAAATGATGGGCCTGTACTAAGAAACTTAGCAAAGGATATTTGTGGGCCTATTATCCTTGGCATACCCTGGCTTAGGATACGGATAATAGGATGAAATAGAACCAACGTACTTACTCAGAGGTAATGAGGACATGATAAGCACAAGGGTTTTCTTACCGCGGAATCTTCCTACTCAGAGGTGATGAGGACATGGCAGGAGTGGACTCAACGGAGGGTATTTGTGGACCTATTATCCTTGGCGTACTCCGGTTGTGGGTACGGATAATAAGTCGAAAGGAAATCAATCATACTTACTCAGAGGTAATGAGGACATGGCAAGCATGAAGGTTTCTTCGACGGAGCCTTCCCACTCAGAGGTAATGTGGACATGGCAGGAGTGGGCTCAATAAAGGGGGGGTACATAGAACGACTCAGAGGTAATGAGGACATGGAAGTTCTATGTAGAGGGGTGATTTATTTTTGGCAGAATTAAGACGACTCAGAGGTAACATCGACATGGTCGTTTTGGAAATTTTTGGATCTGTTACCCTTTTTGTGCACTGGGAGTGCGGGTAGTGGATCATGAGGAAGGAGTTCCTTTAGGAAAAAACTTCAGAGGTATGGTCATACATAACTTTCCCCCAAAAGAATGACCGGGATGTAAGTTCAGGGGTACCAGCGGGTACATAACTCGACAATCCGGGAATTTTGGAATCAAAGTGTAAGTTCAGAGGCACCAGAAGGTACATGACTCAAAAATCTGCAAGGTGGTGAATGTGAGTTCAGCGGTACCAGCGGGTACATGACTCGATGATCTAGGATTTTAATGGAAGAAGGATGTGAGTTCAGCGGTACCGAAGGGTACATAACTCGGTATCTGGGATTTGGAGAATGTGAGTTCAGCGGTACCAGCGGGTACGTGACTCGATGATCTGGGAAATATGAATATGAGTTCAGCGATACCAGCGGGTACATGACTCGATGATCTAAAAAATGTGAATATGAGTTCAGCGGTACCTGCGGGTACATGACTCGATGATCTGGAATATGTCATTTAGACATAATATTTCTTCAGGAACTTGCCGTTGACGGGCAGCATGAGCAAGTCTCCATTTTGTTTTGCGAGGCGGTAAGCACCGTTGGAGAATACAGCCTCAATGATAAATGGGCCTTCCTATTTTGGCTGGAATTTGCCGGCGGTTTTGTGAGTCATGACCATCGGTCTCCGGACCGCCAGAACAAGATCGCCCACTTGGAATGTTCTGATTTTAACCTTCTTGTTGAAGGCTCCAGAGATGCGTGCTTGGTATAGCTCGATTCGTTGTTGAGCCAAGAGGCGCTTCTCATCTAAGGCCTCCAACTCTTGTAGCCGGCGACGGTAGTTATCATCCGTCGTCAATTGGTAAGTAAGGGCGACACGGAGTGAGGGTATTTGAGTCTCCAATGGAAGGACGGCCTCACTCCCGTACACCAGGAAAAATGGCGTATTCCCAGTGGCTGTTCGGACTGTAGTACGGTACGCCCATAAGCATTCACCAAGCTTCTCGTTCCAGTCGCGTTTGTTGGAAGAGACAAACTTCTTGAGAAGTTTGATGATTGTTTTGTTGAATGCTTCTGCCAGCCCATTCGCAGCCGGATTGTATGGTGTTGATGCAATATTCTGGATGCGGTGCTTGTCGCAGAACCGATAGAAGGCGTGGCTTGCAAACTGTGGACCATTATCGTGGATGATCCTTCGGGGCAGTCCAAAGCGATAGATGACGTGATGCTTGAGGAAGCTGATCACGTTTGAAGTCTTTACTTCTGTAAGCGGGATAGCTTCCACCCATTTGGAGAAGTAATCCGTGATTGCGAGTATGAAGCGATGTCCTTGGAAAGAAGGTGGAGCGATCGGACCGATGATATCCATTCCCCATGCTTCGAATGGCCATGATGCCACTGTCGGATGTAGAAATTTGGATAGCTGGTAGATGAAGTCCGCGTGGACTTGGCAGGCTTTGCACTTTCTTGCATAGTCTATCGCATCTGCTACCATCGTGGGCCAGTAGTAGCCCATTCGACGAAGACGATCTTGTAATTTAGGGCCAGGCTGATGGGCCCTACAGACACCGTCATGAGCTTCGCGTATGGCTTTTTTGGCTTCTGCGTTTGACAGACACCGAAGTAATAATCCATCGTAAGATCGTCGATACAGCATTTTCGTCTCTGTATTGTAGAAGAATATGAGAGAACGCCTTCTGATGGAAGTGGCTTCCTTTGGGTTCTCGGGCAAGATGTCGTAGACTATGAAGTCTATAAATGGTTGTCTCCAATCTGGCGCTTCGTCGACCATCTGAGCGGAATAACTTGCCACAAACTGAACGTTATTCTTGGGACAGACCAGTTCGTGGCCTATCACATCCACCGATTGATGAGCATAGTTTGGAACCACTAGGGAAGCGGCAAGGCCAGCTAGGGCATCGGCTTCGATATTCTGGCGTCTGGGAACGTGTTCGATGAAGAATCCCTCAAATGACGAAATAATGTTGATCGCCATTTGGTGATAGGGGATCATATCTTCGTGGCGGACTTCGTACAAACCCCGGATCTGATTGACGATTAACTATGAATCGCCGTATACTTCAAGATATTCTACCTCCAGCTCTCTTGCAAGTTGGAGGCCAATGACCAATGCGTTGTACTCGGCCATATTGTTAGAGCAGGGCTCTGTGAGGGAGTAAGCATGATTGATCACCAACCCGGAAGGAGAAACCAGCACCACCCCGACTCCGACGACGATGTTGCCCTTAGGTCCGGTCCTTGAGGCGCCGTCGAAGAACATTCGCCATATATCATTGTGAGAGGTTGCATGCGAGTCGACGACCTCATTTGGGATTTCTTCATATATTTTGGACGACTCCGAGCCTGGGTGGGCTGCTAAAAAGTCTGCCAGAGCTTGACCCTTAACAGCCTTTTACGGGACGAAGATCACATGATAAGGAGACAGCAATATTGCCCATGTGGCGAGGCGGGAGATAAATGCCCCTGGTTTAGTCATGAGGACCCTGAGGGGGTTGACTCGTGAGATTACATGTATGGTTTGTCCTATGACATAGTGCCGCGTCTTTTGAATGGCGAACACCAGGGCGAGGCATTCCTTCTCCACAGCGGTGTATCGGTGCTCTAGCCCAATCGTCATTCGACTGAGGTAATATATAGCTTGTTCATGGCCCGCATCGTTGTTTTGTGCCAGCAGCGTGCCGAGGGAATGCTCTATTGCTCGTACATATAGCAAGAATGGTTTTCCAGTGACCGGGGCCACCAGGACTGGAGGGTTCGACAAATATTCTTTGATGCTGTCGAAGGCACGCTAACATTCTTCGTCCCATACGAATGAGACGCCCTTCTTCACGAGTTGGGTGAATGGCCGACATCGCCCGGAGAGGTTAGAAATGAACCTCCTGATGTAAGCTAGCCTCACTTGAAGGCCTCTGAGTTCACAGAGATTTCTCGGGGGACCCATCTCCATAATTGCCTTCGTCTTTTCTGGATCTACATGAATTCCATGGACAGTAATAATAAAACCCAGGAATTTTCTGCTGGATACGCCCTAGAAGGGTTTTGTGGGATTTATCTTCAGGTTGTGTGCTCGCATCAGGTCGAATACCGTTCTCAGGTACTGTAGATGGTCTACCTTATAGCGACTTTTGACGGCAATATCATCAACATAGCACTCCACAGTCTTGCATAAGTGGTCTCTGAAGATGATACTCATGGCTCTTTGATATGTGGCGCCCGCATTCTTTAGGCCGAATGGCATGACTGTGTAGCAGTATGTGCCGATTGGTGTTCTGAATGATGTATGCTTTTCGTCGTCAGGAGACATCTTGATTTGGTTGTACCCCGAGAAGCCATCCATGAATGACATACGTTCGAAGCCGCAGGTGTTGTCGATCATGATGTCTGTGATAGGGAGGGGAAATTCATCTTTGGGACATGCCTCGTTCAGATTGCGGAAGTCGATGCAGATTCGAATCTTTCCATTCTTCTTGAGGACCAGTACTATGTTGGCGACCCAGTCCAGATGTTGTTCTTCACGAATGAAGCCGCTGGCTATCAGTTTGTTGACTTCGGCTTCGATCGTGTCCATGATGCCCGGGCGAAAGCGCCGCTGTTGTTGTTTGACCGGCTTTGCATCCGGTCAAATGTTGAGCTTGTGAAGGGCAACCTTAGGGTTTAGTCCTGGAATGTCTTCATAGCTCCAGGCGAACACATCAATATATTCTTTGACAAGTTCCAGCAGTGATTCTCGCTCTTCGTCTGTCAGGCTTTTACTGATGAAGATTGGTTTTGGAGAAGATTCACTGTCGAGGTTGACTTGTATAACCTCATCTTCAGTAGGAGGTTCCCTATGTTCGAACCATTTTTCCTATTGTGCATCCAGTTGTTGGGCCCACGGCTCTAATTCGAGTGTTTCAGGAATGTCCTCATCTTCTTCGTAAGCGTCGGAGAATGCCATATTGACTGACATAATTTGTTTGAATACGTCTCCGATGCTGGTATCTGAATCAAAAGTTGGTGACCCGATTGAATGTGAATGTCAGTCGCATTCCTCATCTGAACTTTCAGGGGTCGTTGTAGGTATGACATACCCTAATCCGTATCGGGTCTTACTATAGTAGTCCCGTGGTTTGCCAGCTGGGACTGGCGGCTTCAAAGGTAATCGTCGACCAGTGCCGTAGTTCAGGCCTGGCGTGGTCTCCAGATCATACCCCTATTTCTGTATGAGATATTTGGATTGGGGGCTATACAGATAAAGAGGCAGTCTCTCGACATCTGATTCGGGATCGACCTTCTCTATGGTGAAGGGCTGTGGGTCGTCCTTCCGGCCGAAGATGATTGGATGATCCCCTCCCTCGATTATGCGGTAAGCGTCTTCCACTGGAGTAAGCTGGCATGCGGTGTAAACATTCGTCACCTGTGTGTGTAGGTGAGTGCCTATACCGTGTTCCATAGCATACATTGTACAAAGCTTATCAAGCTCGAGGTAGTTCAAAGATAGCCCTTTATTGATGAAGTAAGGTATCTTTTCTAGCAGGATTACATTATCCGTAGAGGGAACATCAGTGTGGGCAGCCACATACTTGGCCAGCTCTGGTTCATCTTCGGCCACCCCCTGTATAAATGAAGACTGAGAGGATGACCTGAGCAGCTTGATCGTCAGGGGTTCTACTGGTGGAGCAGAACGTGGAGTCGTTGGCAAACTAGCAACCCCCAGTTTGGCACCTGATGCTGGGCGGGGAGTTGTTGGCTCGCTAGAAGCCCCAGACTTTATATCGGGGTGATAACTTTTCTTGGGAAGGCGTATCGTCATTGGCTTATCGGCGGGGTTGAGCTTCTCCATTTGTGGCTGGCTGACTCTTGGCAGTCTAATTGTCAATGTCTCCGTTGTGGGTCTTGGCACTCGGCCAGACCTTGGCAGCCGAATTATCATTTGCTCTTCTTATGCTGAGAGGCTGATCGCGTCCTTACGTAGAGTGGCCGTAAGGGGTGCGGACTTGCCAGGTTTGTAAGCTTGAAGGTGGATCGTCAGAGGTTATTCTGATCCTGAGGCCGTCTCAGTCTGAGCTTGTACATCTCCATCCAGGTGCCTCTTCGACTTCTCGTATAGGCAGAAGTCTGAGTAGTAGGATTCGACCCCTTTGAAGGGATCGATGTCGGCCAATTCCGTCCTCACGAAGCCGTATTTGTCGACATACTTGAAGCACTGGTGCAGCGTGGAAGGCACGATCATATAATCGTGTATCCAAGGGTGCCCCAAGAGGATGTTGTAAGAAGTATCCGCACGATCATATAATCGTGTATCCAAGGGTGCCCCAAGAGGATGTTGTAAGAAGTATCCGCATCTATGACGTAACAGGTCACTTCTGACTGGAGATCGCCAATTTAGCATTTCAAGCGAATCTTCCCAATTAGGTAGCTCCTGTCCGAATTGAAACCGCTAATGGCGGTGCTCGTTGGCGTCAGACGATGCATAGAAATGCGGAGATGATGTAGCAGACCTTTCGAAATGATGCTTATGGAAGAACCAGGATCAATGTGCATCTGGTCCACCTTCACGTCCCCGATGTATCCGGTGTAGTACAACGGACGATCGTGCAGATTGATTTTGATGAGCATATCCTGCGGAGTGAAGACAATATTGGGCACAGCTCCTGTGCAAGCGCTGTCTTGGAGATTTGCAGGCGGGCTTTCTCCTGTGAGGTTGACCTGAGCCAGATAGGCGTCGGCATTTTGGAGTGCATCGCTCAAAGCCGCACGAACGTCCTTTGAGAGTCTCAGAAGCTCGTATAATGACAATTTGGCCGGTGTGTTGGCCAATTGCGCCAAGATGTCGAAGTTGTAGGGCCTCTCCAGCCCCTGAGATGCCTCTTTTCGGAGGGATTTGTCAAAGCGAGTCACCTTCGGCCTAGGCTTGTCGGTCGTCGGAGGCTGGGAAGGTCCTGGAGTGTCAGTGGTGGCTGGCTAATGATCTTCAGCCGAGTTATCAGCTACAGGTTGGGATTGTATACCAGACCAAGTGACGACAGCTGTGGCTTCCTCGACATCTATCGAGATTGTGTGGCAGGATCTGACTTTTCCACTCTTTTTCTTGTAAATAGAGGATGGTGTAGACTGAGTCACTTCAGGTACCAAGTCTGGATGGACCCACATGATCTCCCTCCGTGTTGTGGTGAGGGGCACTAGACCAGCAACCTGATCCCGAGGAGGTGGAAGATTAGCAACCTCCATTGTCGCCAGAGGGATGGGTACCACCCCGTCTTGAGTTTCTGTTGGAAGGAAGCTGCCGAATTATACGGACACCATGTTGGCCGCCACGGTTACCTTCTCAAAATCGATGGCCAGAGCATTCGAATCGATGAGATGTTGGATGTATCGCTTCAAATTGTAGCAGTCGTGTGTAGCATGGTGGACGTAGCGATGGTAATGGCAATACTTTGGACTCTCCATATCTGCCGGCCGAGTTTCCCGTCTTGGTGGAGGGAGCTGAATTCTGTCTCCTTGTATGAGCATGTCTAAGATGGGCTTGACGTGACCGTCTTCGAAGGAGTAAGTGATTTGCGGCCATTATTTGTCTGCCGGTTTTGACTCAGGTTTCTGGGCTGTGTCGGCCACCATAGCCTGCTTACCCTTGTTGTCTCGATTGTTGGAGGGGCTACCCCCATTGTCGTTGTTGGCATTAGGACGCTTGCTCTTGTTCTCTTCCTCCGAGATGTGCAATCCCAGTTGGCGAGCCTTCTTCAACCGTTCTTCGGTGCTAGTGGCGCTGATGATGAACGTCTGCCAGTCCTTAAATTGACTTTCGTCCATCCAGAGACTGATTGTTGGGAGCAATCTCTTTTGGCAAATTTCAATTAAGGAGGAATCTGGGTTACCAGACGGCAACTTCATTGCGGTTTGGCAAAATCGCTCAATATAGTTCCTTGTCAGCTCTTTCTTCCCTTGGACGACGTCCATGAGGGTGGACATTGTGACGTCCTGTCCTACTTCGTAGAATCTCTCCAAGAACATGCGCTTGAAGTTGGCGAAGGAGTGGATGCAGTTATCTGGCAGGTTGCGATACCAGTCGAAGGCAACTCCTTCCAAAGCTCCAATGAATAATCGTGTAAGGATGGCATCGTCATGGGGCAGATGGTCGGTGGTGACCTCGAAGTAAGTGATGTATCGACTTGCGGAGGTCTTGCCATCATAGGGATTAATGTTGAACGACTTATATCTTGGCGGGGAGGGGACATCCCTCCATGCAGCGGGGTATGGTTGCCGTACTCTGAGGTCTTGGGAGGTTTTTCGAGCGTAAAACATGGCTCGGAGCTCCTGGACCTCTCTTCTTGCTTCCTTGGCCTCATCCACAGCGGTGGAAGCCGTCATTTCAGGAGGATTGTTGCCCGGGTTCGGTGTCGCTGAGTTCAAGTCTGCATTGACCGTGGGACCCGCGCTTGTTTGGCCAGGCGTCCCTCCTTGGATAGTTGGAAGGGCCGCTTTGATCTCGTCTACAGACTTGACCAAGGCGTGTAGTATGGCCTCCAGAGTGTCGATGCGCTGGCGATCACTGGAACCACCTTGGTTGCTGTCCGTCATGAACACCGTCCTTATATGAGGAGAGATAGAAGGAACGGTGGAGGACGTGCCCTCCGAATCATACCCCTGTAGCGAGAAGTCATCGGGGTATGTGGGAATGTTTTCCTCTGGTTCGGATTCAGAAGGGATAGTACCCCCGGCTTCAGAGGTTGCTTCATCTTGAGAGTCGTGGACGTCCTCGGGGACGTCGAGATTTGCTGTATCTGATGAGAGAGTTGTTTCCCCTAGCTCGTCTTCTTGGAACATCGGATTATCGTGGAGGTTCGAAAGAGTGCTACCCCCAGTCCCAGCAAACCCCAGTGGTGTGGACGATAAATCTCCCACTGTAGCAGATTTCGTTTTTGAACGGGTACCTTGGAAAACTCCGGTGGTGGGCACCCGCTTAGACGATAGTCTCTTAGTCATAGTGGTTGAAACCTTCGGGCTGGAAGCGTTGGTCTTTTTCCTTCTCCCATCAGCGGAGATTTTCTGAGCAGAGTTGCAGGAGACGACGGGAGGTGCCTCATCCTCTGAGCATGGTTGTTGCAGTCTTTGGAAGACGGACTGCCGGTCTTCTCGTACCGTCGTGTTATTGCAACAGCAGTTGACGATGACTTGGGTGCAGTGACGTCCGTGGGAGGACTCTTTGCACCCCGGGGCACCTTCTCTTTTCTTTCGTTTGTGGAGGATGGCCTCACGCAAGTCATATGGGTTCGGATAGACCATGTTTGCTCCCTGGATTTTGGGAGACTTTTGGGAACCTCTCTGTCCGTTTGCCGCCGGGGGCTGGACTCGAGTGGTTCTGTACAACTTCCCATCAGAGGCCCGCATAACAGTAAGTGGGATACTCGGATGGTCAGAGGTCGGATCAGCGGACCGAGCTTGCCAAGCTCGTGCTGCCCTAAACTTCTTCACTCTAGTGCGTGAGGGCACATAGTAGGAAGAGTCTAAGTGGTGCTGGAGAGAATCGGACATGTCTTCTTGGGAGCACAAGAGATCAGGACCAAAGGAGAGGCGGTCGAAGACAGAGCCGCGTGGAGTAGGCGTCATGCGGCTGTAATCAATAATCTTCATGCGGCTGGCATTCGTAGCCGCATAGGTCTTCTCTATGCGGCTGGAAACCCTGGCCGCATGAGTGTTCTCCATGCGGCTGGAAATCCTGGCCGCATGAGTATTATGCATTTGGTTAGCAGTTTCAGCCGCATGGTCATCATTCATGCGGCTGGCAATCTTGGCCGCATGAGTCTTCGCTTTGCGGCTAGTGCCCTTATTCGGTTTCTTTCTGGAGCACATAGAATCACTCTTTGCCCTTGCAAGTCCAGTATCGTAGTGCTTTCCTCTGCCGAACTTGGAGACAGCAGAGTCCTCTATGGCTTGAAGTGGAGACGCACGAGAGTTGCTTTCACCGTCTTGGATAGCAGAGAGTACTCCGTCCATGGCCTGGGGAGGAGCAAATGATTTTGGCCTCCACTTCCTGCGAGCCTTCTTTGTGCGGGCGTGCTTCTGGACCGGGCCAGCGCTTCCTTCGGAGAGCATTTCTTCAAACGCCTGTTGGTCGAAGCGGACGACCATCTTCTGTTGCGTGGAGCCAAGTTTGGCTGCATCCGATTGCGTCACCAACTCCTCAGCCATGGAGAAGTTTGTCCCCAGCAGAGTCGCCATCGTGTTTGCCATAAAATATAAAAGGACAGAACAATTATCGGAGGACTGGACTTTTACTTCACAATACAAACTCGCTTGTACAAAGAAAGCCTAGGGACGAAAGCCTAGGTACAGCAATCTAAGTGCAATTGTTTATTTTAGATTCTGGGGGTGACGATAGAGACTCGAGAAAGCGACGGCCGCTCTGCCTTACTCCTTCGACGATCGGGTGCAGCCTTGGCTCTGTAGAAGAACTGCTTGGCGTTGAGGAAGAAATGCTCTCCTTTCGATCTCTGTGTATTCTCTCTCTGGCTCTCTGGATCTCTGTGTCTTCTTTTTTTTATCAGAGAATCTCCTCCTTTTGCAAGGGAATGGCACCTTGCTATTTATAAGAGTGGGAGGGCATCATTAGGGTTTGCAATGATTGCCCGTTCTTAAAAAGTCGGCGGCTAAGGATCCCTAGATCTGGGCCGTTTATCTTGAATATAAGAGATTTGAGCAATTAATATGATTGCATCAAATCTTTTGTGGATAATTAATGATGATTGACATAAATCCTCATAATTTATCATGCCAATCTCGGATTTCCCGCCACGTGTTATTGATTTGTTTGATTGCAAATGATCTGATTTGATCCCAATAATTTATTGGGATTTGTTGAGAGATTTCGGTCAATTTAATGCCACGTGTCCCACTATCATGCCACGTGTCTTAACCGCGAGCCACTGAGGAAATCTGAGCCACATGAGGATTGCTCCTTATTGAGCCGCATAAGGCTGGCCACGTGTCAAGGCTGCTTGGGAGTGGCCCCTGAACATTTGAACCGCATGGTGATGATGGGAGCCGCATGAGCGTAGGCGGCCGCATAATGGGTGGCTTCTCAGTGAGCCGTATGGAGATAGTACTCGTGAGCCGCATGGGGTAGCCTTCTTCGGGAGCCGTATGGAGATAGTACTCGTGAGCCGCATGGGGTAGCCTCTGCTTGAGCCGCATAAGATAGCTTCGGCCTGAGCCGCATGGGATAGCTTCGGTCTGAGCCGCATGGGACAGCTTCGGCCTGAGCCACATGGGGTGGTCTCTGCCTGAGCCGCATGCGACTGTCCACGTGTCAAGGCCGTATGAAGGTTTCTGGATTTCGGAAAATTGTGTCAGAGATTTCCTTCGTTTCCCTAGGAGTCTGCCATTATGACGAGGTCATAATTGTATCTTTGTGTCAGAGCTCTCATTTGTCAGAGCTGTCAGCCGTCAAGGCATTTAATGCAGTAAAGGACAAAGGGAAGAGCTGTTTGTAGGCCACGTGGCTCCTCTCTGAGCCGTATAGCATTTATCCGAGCCGCATAGACGCTTGAGCCGCATGGATCCCTGAGCCGCATGAGCTCTCTGAGCCGCATGGGGCTCCCTGGCCGCATGGATATTTCTTTATTCTTTTCTATGCTTCTACAGAGCCCAAGTGGGAAGGACCGTTCGTCATAGAAACAGTGTACTCCAACGGTGCTTATCGACTTGCTAAGCCTAATGGGGACTTGCTAGTGATGTCCATCAACGGTAAGTTTCTAAAAAAATATTACGTCTAAAGACAGAAACATCATAGGCACCCACATCCCCTGAAAAGGGTGCCCATGAGTTCTGGTAAGAGGACCTCTCTTCCTCCCTCCTATATATTCTCTCAAGTAGATGAAGCACTTCATGTCTACATTACCTCTGGATTGCTCCTCTATGCCTAGAAGATGCGACTACCATGTCCACATTACCTCTGAGTAGTCGTTCTTCTCGTATCAGCTCTATGATTATTCCAGCAGTCTAGAAAATAGTTCACGTCCACATTACCTCTGGATTATTGTTCTATACCCCATCAAAGATCAAGCCTACCACGTCTATATTATCTGTGGTCAGGCAAATCCGTTATGAAGATTCCCTCTTTATTCTGGAGACAAAAGCAAAGGGAACAAGAAAACTTCTACAAATAAAAACATGTGGCTACAAAGACCTATTACAGACTCTTCGTAGTTACATACACAAAAGCCAATAAAAAAAAAGAGCTGAAATTGCGGTACAAGCTCTCAATAGCGCGAGCGAGGCGGTGACAGAGCCAATCACTTCCTGGTCAAAAGGAAGCCACCGCCTGAAGCTGCTACTAGCCCGAGTCGGGGATGAAGACCAGTACAGGACTCCTCTATCACCCCAGCTGGCCGAAGAGAGCAACCACAGTAGCAGGCCTTGCCATTCTTCGATCAGCATGGCAACCAATGCGAAGTCAGAAAGCTAGGGTTCGAGACACCATTGACGCCCACGACATCCAGGACGAGTGATGTCTCGTGATCCAGTAGTAGTTCTACTACAGCTTCTTTGGATGAAAAGATTTGCCACCGACGGCCGCCTCAAGCAAACTCCAGGATCATTAGGTGCCGAACATCGGGCAAGTAAGGCCACTGTTGAAGCAGTTAAGTCTTCTCTTTAAGTCTTCTCTTGAAAAGGGACAATCCTTTATGTAGGCTGTTTGCATGGTCCAAGCAAGAGCCAGACATCAGTCAGAAGGATGCTTACAAGTTAAGTTAAAGCTCCACTCCATGACAGATTACAGTACTGCGAGTGAGCAAAGGAACGTGACTCTGAACCTCCTCAGCTAAAGAGATTCGCGATCCCTGCAAAGATGCAAGAGGCTCCAATATCAAAAAGCCATCAGGAGCCCATGCTATGAAATGATGACTCAGGACAATTAATGCTAAGAGCTATGCGTGACACCGGCCATCACCCAGCTCGTATAGTCCTAACATGTGTTTATGCTTCTGTTCAAAGTATTCCGAGCTTGACTCAAGTTCGGGACACTTTGAAGGGGGTCTTGTAGAAGCATGAAAACTCTCAGCTGAAGACATCCCTTCGCCAAAGCGCAGAAGATGCAAAAGACTCAGGCTCAGTGATAAAAAGACAAAACAGAAGATATGGAGAGAAGTCCCTTTATTGTCATGTCTACCAAAGTCTAGTACAGACACATCACGAGTATACATAAGGGACTAATTCTGTTCTTCTAAAAAGGATCTAGTACAGATTTGACAGCAGCCTAGAGGTATCTACAAGGGATGCAGTCTTCGTCGAAGCGCAACCTTCCTTCTTCTCGATACATATGCTGGAGGATTGACCTCTACTGGAGCATGTTCTGATTTTCTTGTGGGTGTAGCCTCTCAGTAGCATATCAGTAACTCAACACTTTAAAGAAGCCAGAGCCTTCAAGCCAGAGGCGTAGCTACCTGCCTGCGCCAACCTTAGAAACAAGATGGTGGTAGGCTCTCCTCCCCTTCTTTTATTTCAGAAGCCAGTGTCTTCACTCCAGAGGCACAAATACTTGCCTGCACCAATCTCATATATGCAAGGGTGTCATACCCTTCCCTTCGCAGCCAACGCCTTCACTGTTCAGAGGCGCAGCTACTCCTGCGTCCGAATGAGGCACATAATGGTGATATGCTCACACTATCTCTATTCCTACGACGCAGTCGTCTGCTCCGAATCAGAAGCTTAAGTCAAATCTCTACAAGAGATTTGGGAACTCACATCGCAACCAGTGTAAGTCAACATGTCGCTCCAAAAGTATAGTAACCTCGCCAACCTGAAGCACAAGCCTACTTGTCGCCTACAGCACAGTGACTTCGGTAGCCCGAAATACAGCTTTATAAGTTGCTCTATATTTACAGAAGTCTCATCGTCATTCGAAGCCAAGTCCACTCGTTGCCTGAAAGCACAGAGGTTCCGTCGTCTCCAGAAGCACGGTCTACTCGTCGTCCCAGAAGCACAGTAGCACTTAGTCCTCACCAGAGGCATAGGAAGCATGGGTCTACCCTAATTAGTTTGTTTAAACTGCCTCTTACAGAGAAGATTTGAATGAAATCATGATTGATATCATATCAGATTGATTTAAATCGTGGACGATGATCAGTTAGACTCCAAATCTAGGATTAAATCCCAAGATTTATTCGGCTGTATCCGAGCAAGCAAATCGGCACGCACCACATATCACCTTGTTTTCCATAAATAAATTCACTTTATTTATTGTGTATCTGGGAAAATTACAACTGTACGAATCCGATCTAGAAGACGATCGCTTTATCCCTTGGACTATACGAAGAAGAAAAGCTCTCAAAATTTTGACAGTAAGTTAGATAACTATGTATCTGTACAATGAATGAGAAAAATAACTCTATTTATAGAGTCAAAAATAACTGAAAGGATAACTGTCTTCACAGCCTGTGCTTAGTTGAAAATCACGCAGGATTTAACATACGCAAGGTTGTGAGCAGTTACTGGACGTGGCCTGTAACTGTTGGACACATGGCAATCATGCATGAGTCGTGTGCAAGTTACAGGACACACATGCGAGAGATCAGTGGCATGGCTGCCACGTACTCCAATTTGATGAAATCTACGCAGACTTGTTGAAGACGAAATCCACGCAGACTCGGGACAGAAAGCTTCAAAATCTACGCAAACTTGGGGCAAGAAGCTTCGGAATCCACGCAGGCTTGGGGCAAAAAGCTTCACAATCCACGCAGACTTGGGGCAGAAAGCTTCACAATCCACGCAGATGTGGAGAAAGAAACTTCAGAATCCACACAAAATTAAGACAGAAAGCTCAAAATATACGCGGACTTTGGGAAAGAACATAATCCATGCTCGATTGAGGCAGGACTGCCAGCTGTCTTGATTCGACGTGCTTTGACTGACACAAAATCTCTGACAGTGATTGCTTTTGTCAGTTGCATTAAATGACAAGAAGCTCTTTTGGTATGCCAACTTGGTGAAGGCTGAGTCTTGCTGAAGAAGATTTCGAAAGTCACGCAATAGTCGGCTGTGATCTCTCGAGTTTTGTGCATACGTGGCATACGAGAAGATGTTCTTCGACTGTCGTGCTGTCAGTCATAATTACACTCTGACAAATGATGAGCTGTTTCCCAGCGTGACTTTTAAATATTGTCCTGATCAACTCAGCGTGACTTTTGAACTTGTTCTGATCAACTCAGCGTGACTTTTGAACTTGTTCTGATCAACTCAGCGTGACTTTCATTTTTAAGGCCTACAAAACCCCCTTCAAAGTTTTCGAAAAATGATAAATTATTTCGAAATACTTTGAAAACGAGATGATAAAATAAATTTAGTCACGCTGAGATGACATCAAATTTTTTGGAAGTCGAAAGGACTTCGAAGTTCTTTGAAAACATCCAAATGAACTTATTAAATGTCATGATGACTCTTCATTCTCCGAGACTGATTGAATCCAATTTATGGTGGAATATGAACCGCCGGCGAGCTCTGTTATATAAACAGGGAAAAAATTCAGCTTTGATGTTCATCTTACGTCAACATGACTCCGAAGGAAGAAGCTGAAGAAGAAGCAAGAAAGTTAGGTTTATGTGCCCATGGCGATCCTACTTTTGGGGGTAAGGAACCGGAGCCTTTTGTCTTCGAGTCCAAAGATGACCCGACACAACTAGCCAAGAATTTCTTGAGCTATTTTGGCCTGGATGGCTCGTCTTCTTCCAATGGACGCAGCCTCGCAGAGTAGCGTGAGATGTTCAAAGTTCTGTTACACCTTATGGGAGTCAAGAGCGTAGAAGAACTGGGCGCTAAGCTCAGTCGCTCTGCAAAATAGAGCGTGTCTTTTATGCTTCTTTTGAAAATGTTGCACTCTTTTTTTTCTTTTGTAAGGCCATCAGTGCCTATCTTGAAAAAAATATAGTACAACTTTTGTTTTGAACAGTGTGCATTAATGAAGAACATTAAATGGCACCCTTTGAATGTTTCCAATGCTGTGCTGTCTTCCAAAGTACACGTGACACTCATTCCGTGATTATGAGCACTTTTTGCTCGGATCCAAGAATAGGCTTGTACTTTGTCCTTTAAATAGGTAGCTGAGTTTCACAGATACTCATCTCCTTATTCTTCTTCTTCTTCTCTGAGAATAAATTTTTTATGAGATTTCATTCTCAAACAGGAAAGCAATGCTTTCTAATGTTCGATTTCTGTGCACTATACCAGACATTGGTTTACCAATCCGTAGCATCAAACTCGATGGTACGTCCAGTATAGAACGCGTACCATTTTTTTACTATTTGAAGATGGGCTTTTGTTTCTGACTGAACAGGGTGCGTCTGTTTCTAGTTGACAAATGCACGCTGGATGATAATGATATTTCTGTTGATTTAATCTCTTTTTCCTTGCTGTTTTCTACAGAAGCTCGGCTGAAAATTTTCTTCAGAACTGGCATTGGTGATTTGGATGCTGTGGGGAATATTCTGCTGACACCTACATCAGGGAGCTCATACGCTTTTGACGCGTAAATCAGACAACTCAGAACTCTTCGTGGGATAGAAGGGTCTTCCTCAGATGGTAGGAAGAGCCTTTATACACGAGAGTTAGATGGTGGAGTCAACTCTACCCCGAGAAATCGGGTAGTAGAGTTCCTTTCAGGGCAGAACTCGGAATTGTATCCCAATATGGGATACATTCCTATCTCCTTTGAAAGGTCGCTCCCAATCCACCAGTTGTATTGGCAGCAACACGCCTTCGGGCTGCCATACTCTAGGGTTCTCCTCTCGTCTGAGAGAGAAGACCAGAGTTTGATTCCTGCTGATCTGGTCATGACTGGGACTCAGACAGTCAGGAACTGCCACCAACAACGAACCTGACGGAGAAGGTCCGACGGAGAAGATCCAAGGAAGAAGATAGATCTCTATTAGGTTATTGTTGTGTGCATAGAATGAAAATCCAAAATTGTAAATAGATTTCCATTATGATTTGTAAGAAAGTCTAAGAAAATGTAATAGACTTTTTATGATGAAATGAGAGTGGAAATGATAATTCTTCTATGCTCAATGATTTGTATTTGAATGATTTATGGACATGATAGATAATGAAATCTTATTTTCTGATTTAGAGTACTCAATACTATCAAAGGTAATGTGGACGTGATAATATGTAGGAACTCGAAAAGAAAATAGATTGATTTCTATGCAGAGGTCAAGAATAGAAAATAACAAATGAGCAGGTAGATTCGGCATTTATTCAGAGGTTATGAAAACATGATAAATAACGAATTCCCATAATAGAAGATTATGAACGGACGAATCGTCAGATGAATGTAATAAATGAACGAATGAACCGTCGGATGAATGTAATAAATGAACGGATGAACCGTCGGGCATTAATGAATGTGTGAACCGTCGGATGAATGTGACGCTTCATTATTTGAGAGACTTTCACTAATAAATATTAGCTCAGGGGATCCCTCTTCACCAACATCTATTTGAACAAGTTTGTCTTCAGTCGGAGGCTCTTTTTGCTCAAATCGGAACTCCCATTGATTATCTAACCTTTGGGCCCATTGTTCTGATTCAGGTGAGATTTCAAACTCATCTTCGTCTTCATCACTTTCCTCAGAACCGTCAATAGATACCATGTTGGAAGACAGAATATTACAGTAGAAATCACCGATACTCGTATCGGAATCCCAAGAGGTAGTACTAGAAGAATCAGATCTCTTATCTTCGTCAGATTCGGGATCTTCATGAACAATATTGATAAAAAGAGTAGGAACAGTATAGCCCAATCCGCATTTCGTCCTCCCATATTTCAGAGGAGGAATCCGGACAGGCATTTTTCTTCCTTTTCCACTGTTGAGGCCAGTTCTGAAGTCATAGCCCATATTTTTAATGATGTCTTTAGATTGCTGACTATAACGACGTAGTTGTAATCTTCCAGTATCATCATTCTTGTCTTCATCTTCGAAATCAGAAGGATTTTGGGGCCCTTTGTAGAAGAATATTGGGATGTCTCCTGGCTTTCTGCTGGAAACTAGAAAGTATGAAGATTGTACTGGTTCTAGGGATATATCTGTATGAACAGTCTGTACAACTCCTATGGTTATTGTGTTCAAGTCATCTAACAAATGTAAATAACTATGAACATAATTACACACATCAACATACTACAAAGATGGAGACTTTTCATTAAATGTAAAAGCAGCAGTATTTACATTGGGAGAAGGCTGAGCCTTAGAGATCTTAGCCAAATCAATGACTAAAGGGGGAGAAGATGAATGAGAAGAAGCGTTGTTTCGATTAAGATCGATAACAAATGGCTCAGAAGAGGAGAGCTCCCTTGAAGCTTGAGATGGAAGAGTAATCCGCCCTCCAACTGGAATTAGCAGAGTATCCTGTTTCACATGTGAAGATGCAGGAACTGCAGTACGCCCACTGACAGGAATGATCAGTGTATCTTGAGTAGACGACTGAGGTAATGGAGAAATTCGTCCACTCACCGGAATGATGAAAGAACCTTCTCCAGAGGGTTTGGGAGATTGTTGCTGAGTAGTTCGACTTTCAACAGGAATTATTAAAGTCTCACTTTGTGAATCCTCTTTCTCCATAGCTTGTATCACCCTTGTATACTTTTCTTTGTACATTCGGGAATCATTGAAATAGGCTTCAACCCCATGGAAGGGATTTATATCAGCAACTTCTTTTTGTACTCTTCCATTGCTATCAATGTATTTAAAACACTGATGAAGAGTAGAAGGCACCACATTATTTTCATGAAGAAAGGGCCTCCCAAGAAAAAGATTGTAGGATCCCACGATCTCGATCACATAGAAAGTGACTTTGGATCTGAAATCACCTATTTGAAGCTTCAGGTGAATCTTTCCCAAGGGCTCACTCCTGCTTTGATTAAATCCCAGGATAGTAGTAACTGTCTTGGAAAGCTTGTGAAGAGGATTTTTTAGTTCATCCAACAGACTCTTTGGCATTATACTTATAGCAGACCATGGATCAATGAGGATACGATCTATCTTCATTGTATCGATATAACCGGTGTAGTAGAGAGGCCGATCATGTCGATTATCTTCCAGTAGCATGTCATCTTGTGTAAAGGTGATATTTGGGATAATTTCCAGTACACTGTTGCAATGTAAACAAGTGGCAGGTTCTGTATCTGGCTTTTTTAACTGTGCAAGACAAGAGTCAGCTTGAAGAAGTGCTTCACTTAACGTCTCCCGAGTCTCTTTGGAGAGACGTAGAAGTTCAAAGAGGGACATTCTAGTTGGAGTATTTGCAAGTTGAGCTAGAATGTCGAAATTATAAGGCTTTTGAAGCCCAAGAGGAGAGGACTTCTTGATTGGCTTATCAAACCGAGCCTGTTGTTTGCCTTTCTCAAGAGCTGTAGGCTTGGAAGAAACAGGTTAAACTGGAGTAGTTGAAGGAACAGGTACGGTGGATGATTCTTCTTCAGGAGGAACATTAGGAGCATCTTTGTCAGCAGGAGGGGTATCAGGGGTATCCTCAGGATCTTTGGAATAATCCTTTAGATAAGGTTTCCCTGTTTTAGTAGCACCAGCAAGTGCTTCTTCTTTGTCTTTTGTCTCTGTGTCAGAGATAGATCCAAGAGAAGTCATATGACATGACTTAATCTTTCCAGCCTTCTTGGACTTTCGAAAAGTAGTCTTTTGAGGAGAAGGCGATTCAAAATCTGCCACTAGATCAGGATAGATCCACATGATTTCTTCTGTTTCCAAAGTGATTGGCACTAATTCTTCAGACTGTGGAGGAGGAATATTCACTATTTCAAGAGTTGCCTTGGGAATAGGAACGATCCCACTTTCAAGGAGCTGAGGAGGGAAATCTCCGAATTGCATAGTGACGACGTTGGAGGTGACGGTCTTCTCTTTTGGAGTAAGAGAGATAGCTCCAGATTTAATCATTTCTTGGATCTTTCCTTTCAGTACATAACATGTACGAATTGTGTGACCCAACATTCGGTGGTATGGACAGTATTTGGGATGATCTGTCTTACCAGCTTCATCAGGTTTCTTGATTTCAGGTAATTATATTTTATTACCTTTCAGCAGACATTCAAAGATACCAAGGACATCGTCATCATCGAAAGAGTATTCTTCCTTGGGGCGAGGTGCTCTTGTTTGTTGGGTTGTAGAAGTAGGAGAAGTTTGTACAGTTGATGCATCTTTGCTCTGAAGATTAACTTCAAGAGTTTCTTTTCTCTTGTGAGCATTGTTTTTAGCATTATTGTTAGCACCTTGACCTGTTTCTTTGGGAGTCATCTGCACTCCTAAACCTTTGAAGGTTTTAGCACTAATTTCTGCGGCCTTAGCACTAACTATGAAAGAAGGCCAGTCTTGAAATTGGGTGGATCCTGTCCACATGCTGATGATTGGCAACAAATTTGATTTGCATGTGTCAATAGTGACAGCATCAGGAGTTCCAAGAGGCATCTTCAGAGCTTCTCTTCGAAATCGTTCAATGAAATCTTCTGTAGTTTCATTATTTTTCTGCTTGATTCTAATAAGAGCAGACATAGTCATGTCATTGAGCCCTTCATAGAATCTTTCAAGAAACATCTGTTTGAAACCGGCAAATGAGGTAATGCACCCATCTGGGAGACTTCTATACCATTCATAAGCTGTTCCCTTGAGACATCCAACAAACACCCGAGTAAGGAGGGCGTCGCTTGGTTGCAATTGATCAGTCATCAGTTCAAAGTGATTAATAAACTGACTTGGAGAAGTGGTTCCATCATAGAATGAGATAGTAGGAGGCTTGTATTTAGGAGGATATGATACTTGCTTCCATTCTATCGGATAAGGTTGCTTGATGCCTAATCTTTGTAAACCATCCTTCTGTTTGAATGCCTCGAATTGAGTTTTGAGATTCCTCAATTCTTCATTAACAACTCCGGAAGATTGTGGAGTTGTAGCTTATAGAGAATAGTTGGGAGGAGGAACAGTATTATAAGCACTACCCCCAGCTCCAGAGAGACTAGGATTTGGTAGAGCTGGTCCAGGAGTATTGGATTGTATTGCTGGAAGAACTTGTACTGGACTTATAACAGTGTCAATTGGTATGGGATCTGGTACAGTCTATCGATTTTGCATCTGAGTTGCCATGAGTTCATACATCGACTTCATAGTATCAGCCATAGACTTCATTTGCTGTTCCAAAGAAGTAATCCTTTATTCTTGAGGAATCACCGAAGAGGAAGGTTCATTGTTCAATTCATTATTCCCATCCACCATATAAGTCGTGACTGTACGAGGGATTATTGATGAATTAGTGGATGTTGTATGCTCTGAATCACTGCTTCGTGCATCAAAGTCATTTATAGGAGAACTACCCCCAGTAGAAAGAGGCGGGAAGTTAGATTCTCCAAGAAATTCAGAATCATCTTCAGAGATCAAATTTCTTTGACTAGAATCTAAGACTCTTGCTCTGGTGTTTCTGTATACTCCATCTGGACTACCAGCTCTACCCCCAGTATCCCGAGAGGTCATGTTGACAGAAGCAAACAAAGGCTCATCTTCATCAGGCATAGGTTCACACTGAATTCGATTGAAGACAGATTGTCGTTTTGTTTGACATCTGCATTGCATTGTGACTCTCGGCTGGAAATCACATTCATGATCAACATAGTCCTGAACCATTGATTGACATCTGTATTGAATTATGACTCTTGGCTGGAAGTCACATTCAGCATGGTCCATTGTCACAGAATTACTCCTTCTCTTCTGTTGAAGGTGTTTTCGTAAATCTGTTTGTGAAGATTGAGGTGCATCAGAGAACACTCTTTGTGTATTGCTAGGAGTATATTTCCTGTTCTTGGGTCTTGATGGCTCTTGATTATACAGAGAGTGATTAATATGAGCCACATAGTTTCTAGCATACTCTGCATCTGGATCTCTTAACCTTGTTTCCGATTGATGTGGTTTCTTAACACCAGAAGTATTTTCCAAACGGATTTGATTAAGTTTTGCTCTTAGATCAATTGGAGGTGACACATTAGTTTTTGACACATGGAGTTTTCCTTCCATTGATCTGGATATTTGCAGAGAAGGAAAAATAGAACCATCCTCCTGATTAGGAGTTGGTAACAAACCCTCTCTAATGGACAAATTCTGTGCCCAATTTGAAGAAATCATTGAAGAAGACATTAAGGAATGTTTCTTCTTAGACTCATTCAAGTTTTGAGACATAGAATGTCCAGAAGGAAGAGTAGTCAAAAGACTATCTCCTTTTCTTTGACTAACAAAAGTGTCAGTCAAAGCTGTTCCTGAAATAAAAACTACAGGAGCAGAAGAAACAACTAAAGAGTTATTCCTTTTCGAAGGGACTTTGTGTGGAAGACCACCCCCAGTTCTAGTAGAACTTGGCAAAGAAGAAGAGATAGCTAAAGAGCTATTCTACTTAGATGAAATACACGCTGAAACAGACTTGGTTAAATAACCAGTACTGTTAGCGTGATTATTGATTTTAGATTTATACACTGGAACAGATTTGGTTAAAGAACCAGTACCGTTAGCGTGATTTTTGATTTTAGAAATACACGCTGGAACAGATTTGGTTAAAGAACCAGTACCGTCAGCGTGATTTTTGATTTTGGAAATACACGCTGGAACAGATTTGGCTAAGGAGCCAGTACTGTCAGCGCGATTTTTGAATGAGAGATTGCACGCTGGAACAGATTTGGCTAAGGAGCCAGTACTGTCAGCGTGACTTTTGGGATTAAATTTGTATGCTGGAACAGATTTGGCTAAGGAGCCAGTACTGTCAGCGTGATTTTTAGGATTGAGATTACACGCTGGAACAGATTTGGCTAAGGAGCCAGTACTGTCAGCGTGATTTTTGATTTTGGAAATACACGCTGGAACAGATTTCGCTAAGGAGCCAGTGCTGTCAGCGTGATTTTTGATTTTGAAAATACACGCTGGAACAGATTTGGCTAAGGAGCCAGTGCTGTCAGTATGATTTTTAGGATTGAGATTACACGCTGGAACAGATTTGGCTAAGGAGCCAGTGCTGTCAGCATGATTTTTGGTTGCTGTCAACTTCGAGCGCACAAGAGTGTGCGTGCTTGCAGTAGAGTTCTTGCCAGTGTTAGGAGTAGGCACTGTGGCAGAGACTTCACCATTGGCTGCCAATTGATTCTTAGGGACATAAACAGAGTGTCCCTTCGACTTGGCAGCGATGATGGAGGCTGAAGTGGGTTTGCCACTCTTAGCCCGCTGCATTTCTTCATAGGCGAGTTGATCGAATTGGATCGTCATCACCTTCTTCGTCGAGCCGACTGACGAAGTGTCGCATTGAGTTGTTGCCATCTCAGAAGAGGAGATGGTTTTCCCCAGCAGAGTCGCCAATTTGTTTTCCATAAATAAATTCACTTTATTTATTGTGTATCTGGGAAAATTACAACTGTAGGAATCCGATCTAGAAGACGATCGCTTTATCCCTTGGATTATGCGAAGAAGAAAAGCTCTTAAAATTTTGACAGTAAGTTAGATAACTATGTATCTGTACAATGAATGAGAAAAAGAACTCTATTTATAGAGTCAAAAATAACTGAAAGGATAACTGTCTTCACAGCCTGTGCCTAGTTGAAAATCACGCAGGATTTAACATACGCAAGGTTGTGAGCAGTTACTGGACGTGGCCTGTAACTGTTGGACACATGGCAATCATGCATGAGTCGTGTACAAGTTACAGGACATGCAGGCGAGAGATCAGTGGCATGGCTGCCACGTACTCCAATTTGATGAAATCCACGCAGACTTGTTGAAGACGAAATCCACGCAGACTCGGAGCAGAAAGCTTCAAAATCCACGCAAACTTGGGGCAAGAAGCTTCAGAATCCACGCAGGCTTAGGGCAAAAAGCTTCACAATCCACGCAGACTTGGGGCAGAAAGCTTCACAATCCACGCAGATGTGGAGCAAGAAACTTCAGAATCCACGCAAACTTGAGACAGAAAGCTCAAAATATACGCGGACTTTGGGAAAGAACATAATCCATGCTCGATTGAGGCAAGACTGCCAGCTGTCTTGATTCGACGTGCTTTGACTGACACAAAATCTCTGACAGTGATTGCTTTTGTCAGTTGCATTAAATGACAAGAAGCACTTTTGGTACGCCAACTTGGTGAAGGCTGAGTCTTGCTGAAGAAGATTTCGAAAGTCACGCAATAGTCGGCTGTGATCTCTCGAGTTCTGTGCATACGTGGCATACGAAAAGATGTTCTTCGACTGTCGTGCTGTCAGTCATAATTACACTCTGACAAATGATGAGCTGTTTCCCAGCGTGACTTTTAAATATTGTCCTGATCAACTCAGCGTGACATTTGAACTTGTTCTGATCAACTCAGCGTGACTTTCATTTTTAAGGCCTACACACCTCCTTCGGTTATGTTTATAAACACCAGAGATTTTGTTTGAGGGAATTTCGATGTCCGCCACGTGTCAGCGCCGCAGAAGTCCACACCGTGCAATGACGACAGATTTGTAGAAGCATAGAAAAGAAAGGGATTTTCTATGCGGCTTGAAATCAACATGGAGCCTCATACGGCTCATAACCCAGAAAGCTTCATGCGGCCCAAGAGTAATAGGGAGCCTTATGCGGTTCGAAATCAGCCTAAGCAATAAATGTCTCCCTATGTAGCTGGCCATAATTACTCTGACATAAAGGTGACAGCTCTGACACGAAGATAAGATGCGACGTGCTCCTGAAAAGACGAGAAAATCATAATGACATCCGGCACAGTTCATGAACCAACGGAGGCTCTTCATGCGGCTCAGCTGTAAAACTCTTCATGCGGATCGCCTATGAGACACTCCTTATGCGGCTCAGTTATGAGACATCTCTCATGCGGCTCGATCATGAAGCATCTCTCATGCGGTTCGGTCATAAGACATTCTTCATGCGGCTCGGTCATGAGACATTCTTTATGCGGCTCGGTTATGAGACATCCTTTATGCGGCTCGGTCATGAGACCTCCTTCATGCAGCTCGGTTATGAGACGTCCTTCATGCGGCTCGGTCATGAGACATTCTTCATGCGGCTCGGTTATGAGACAGTCCCTCATACAGCTCAGCCAGGATACATCCTTCATGCGGCTCGCCACAGAATAGTAGTTGAGACACGTGGAAGAGATTGACCAAGTCTTAACAGTTCAGATTTACTGCAACAAACAGATCATGATCAATCTCAACCAATCCTCAGCTGTCCACTATAAACCGAGTCTCGAGGCACAGTTACAAGGATGTAGCCCAAAATTTTCCATGCGGCTGTACATCCCATTCCTTATGAATTCCTATAAATAACAAGGTGCTATTTTCATACAAAAAGAGAAAAAAGAAGAGGCATATAGACGCATAGGAGAGCACACAAAGCTCAAAAGCAAACTCTTCCCTTCGTGTCTTCAGAGAGCATTTCTTCACATGAGCCGAGGTTGCGTTTGATCGTCCAAGGAGTAAGGCAGAGTTGATAGCAGTTTCCCGAGCCTCTACCGCCACCCCCGAGAATCTAAACTAAACAATTGTACTTAGATTGCTTTTCCTAGGTTTTGTTCCTAGGCTCTCTTTTGTACAAGCGAGTTTGTAATTGTGAGTCAAGTTCAGTCCTCCCATAAAATTGTTCTGTTCTACGATGATCAATGGCAAACACGATGGCGACTCTGCTGGAGACTAACTTTTCTACTGCTGATAAGTTGGTGACGCAATCGGACGTAGCCAAACTCTGTTCCATGCAACAAATATTTGTTGTTCGTTTTGACCATCAAGCGTTCGAAGAGATGCTCTCCGAAGGGAGCGCTAGCCCAATCCAGAAGCGAGCCGGCCCAAAGAAGGCCCGCAGGGCGTGGAGGTCCAAAACCGTTGCCTCTCCCCAAGCTCTGGAACAAGTTTTCCCTGTTGCTCAAGACGGCGAAGAAGTCTCACATGCGGCCCCACTTTAGGCCGCAGAGGACCCTGCTGTCCCCAAATCCAGCAAAGGAAAACACTACGATGCTGGACTTGCGGGGGCAAACGGGGACTCCATGCGGTCCAAGAAGAAGTCGCATAAGGGTGTGGGCCGTAGGAAGAATGCATATGCGGCCACCAATCCCAGCCGCAGGGAGAATGCATATGCGGCCACCAATTCCAGTCGCAGGGAGAATGCATATGCGGTCAACAATCCCAGCTGCAGGGAAATGACCTATGCGGCATCCAATCCTAGCCGCCGGCCATCCGCCCTATGCGGCTCGGGTTGAGTCTTCGACCACCTCTCATGCGGGCCTGACCTCAGAAGCTCCAATGAGGATGTGCCAGACTCTATGCGGCACAGCTTGGACTCTTCCTACTACGCACCCTCGGGTGCTAGAACGAAGAAGTCCAGGACAACGCAGGCTCGTCGAGCTCAGTCAACTGCCCCAACTACTGACCGTCAGAGAGTCCCGCTAACTGTTATGCGGGCCTCTGATAGAAAGTTGTACAAAACCGCCCGTATCCAGCCCCCGGCGGCAAACAGACAGGGTGGTTCTCAAGAGTCTCCCAACAATGATCGAGGGCAAGTACTTTTACTAGCCCCGCATCAGGGAGCAAACATGATACCTACGCACTCGTGTGCTCGGAATACCCAGGCCCACAAAGCGAGTGCAGAGGTTGATCGAGATGTCCTTGACTTGCGAGATGTGATCCTTCACAAGCGCAAGGAAAATAAAGAAACCTTGGCGTGCAAAGAGTCCTTCCATGGACGTCATTGCACTCAAGTCATTGTCAATTGCTGCTGCAACAAGACAACAGTACAAGAGGACCGGCAGTCCGTCTTCCAATGACTACAGCAGCCAGGACCGGTCCTACAACAAAGCTCGGAGGACGAGGCACTTCCTTTTGCCTCCTGTAATTCTACCCGAAAGGTCCCTACCGGCAAGGAAAGGAAGAAAATAAATATGTCCAGTCCGACAATCTCAACCAACGCAGCCAAGAAACTCTCATCTAGGGGGTTGTCCACAGCCGTCACAGGAGGGGTTTATCCAGGTACCCATTCAAAGACAAAATCTACAACACTTGAAGATTCGTCATCTACATCCCTGGGGGTAGTTGGAGCTGGGGGTAGCACTCCTCGGAACATCCACAACAATCCAACATTTCAAGAAGAACCAGGGGAAATAATCCCCCAACAGATACAACAGACTCAGACGTCGCTGAAAACGTCCAAGATGAGGCAACCTCCTATGCAGGGGGTAGCACCTCCTCCGAGTCCGAACCCGAGGAGAATATTCCCACATACCCCAACGACTTCTCTATACGAGGGTATGATTCAGATGGCACGTCTTCTACAGTTCCTTCCACTTCTCCTCATGTGAGGACGGTATTCATGACTGATAACAACCAAGACAGTCCTAGTGATCGGCAGCTCCTCGACACTCTTGAGGCCATACTCCAAACTTTGGTTAAGTCAGTGGACGAGATCAAGGCTACCCTACCGGCTCTACAAGCAAGGACACCTGGTTAAACAAGCTTGGGTCCCGCCGTCAATGCGGACTCAAACACGACCGCGCCAATCCCGGACAACAATCCACCCGGAATATCGTCTCCCACTGCTGCAGAAGAAGCTAGAAAGGCAAGAAAAGAAGTCCAGGAGCTCCGTGCAATGTTTCACGCCCGAGAATTCTCACAGGACCTCAGGATACGACAGCCGTATCCCGTTGCATGGAGAGATGTCCCCTTCCCTCCATGATACAAACCATTCAATATCAATCCATATGACGGGAAGACCTCTGCGAGCCGGTATATGACCTACTTCGAGGTCACAACAGACCATCTGTCGCATGACGACACCATCCTCACACGATTATTCATCGGGGCATTGGAGGGGGTCGCGTTCGATTGGTACCGCAACCTGCCGGATAACTACATCCATTCCTTTGCCGGCTTCAAACATATGTTCTTGGAAAGGTTCTACGAGGTGGGATAAGATGTGATGATGTCAAACCTCATGGACGTCGTTTAAGGAGAAAAAGAACTGACAAGGAATTACATCAAGCTTGCCCTCTAGCAACCCGGACCCTTCTTTAATTAAGATTTACCAAAAGAGGCTGCTCCCCACAATCAGCCTCTGGATGGTCGAAGATCAATATAAGGACTGGAAGGCCTTCATCATCAGTGCCACTAGCGCAGAAGCAAAATTGAAGAAGGCTCGCCAACTGGGGTTGCATATCTTGGATGGAGAGGATAAGGGCAAACGCCCTAATACCAACAACAACAACGGCGGTAGTTCCTCTAATAACCGGGACACCAAAGGCAAACAGGCTATGGTTGCCGATACAGCCCAGAAGGCTGAACCAAAGCAGGTAAAGAAACGTGGCCTCAGGTGACCTACTTCTTCGAGGATAGACATGTCAAGCCCATCTTTGACATGCTCTTGCAAGGGGATAGAATTCAGCTCCCTCCACCGAGACGTGAATCTTGACCTGCAGAGATGGAGAGCCTGAAGTACTGTTACTTCTACCGCTACGTCCACCACGCTACTCAGGACTGCTTCCAATTGAAGCGGTACATCCAGAACCTCATCGATTCCAAGGCTCTGTCCATTGATTTCGAGGAGGTAACTATGGCTGCCAATATGGTGTTGGTCCAATTCGACAGCTTCCCTCCAACGAGGACTTAAGATGGCGTAGTACCCATCCCCCGAGCAACAATGGAGGTCACTAATCTTCCACCTTCCCGAGACTTGACGACTGGGCTGGTACCCCTCACCACGTCACGAGGGGAGGTCATGTGGGTCCACCCGGACTTGGTACCTGAAGTAATTCAGTCAGCATCATCCTCTACCGGCAAGAAGAAGGGCGGGAAGGCTAAGTCTTGCCACACAATCTCAGCCGAAGCCGAAGAAGCAACAGCTATCGTTACCCGGTCCGGTGCACAATCTCAACCCATACCGGGTAACTCAGCTGAAGATCGTCAGCCGGCCACTACTGATGCCCCAGGACCTTCTCAGCCTCCGCCGGCCGACAAGCCTAAGCCAAAGGAGATCCGCTTCGACAAGCCGCTCCGTAAAGATGCACCTTAGGGGCTGGAGATGCCTTACAATTTTGACATCCTGGCACAATTGGCCAGCACACCAGCAGAATTGTCATTATATGAGCTCTTGAGGCTCTCCAAGGATATTTGCGTCGCACTGAGTGAAGCACTCCAGAATGTTGACGCTTATTTGGCTCAGGTCAAGCTTACCGGGGAGAGCTTGCCAGCAAATTTCCAGGACAGTAATTGTACAGGTGCAATGCCCAACATCGTGTTCACTCCGCAGGATATGCTCATCAAGACCAACCTGCGCGATCGCCCTCTATATTACACTGGATATATCGACGACATCAAAGTAGATCGGATGCACATTGATCCCGGTTCTTCAATAAGCTTCATTCTAAAGAGCTTGCTTCACCTCCTGCGCATCCCTATGCATCGGCTAATACCTACCAACACCGCCATCAGCGGTTTCAATTCAGGAAGAAGCTATCCTATTGGGAAGATTCGCCTGAAATGCCAAATTGGCGACCTCCAGTCGGAAGTGACTTGCTACGTCATAGACGCAGATACGTCCTACAATATTCTCCTAGGGCATCCTTGGATACACGATTATATGATCGTGCCCTCCATATTGCACCAGTGCTTCAAATATGTCGATAAACACGGCTTCGTTAGAACGGAATTTGTCGACGTCGATCCCTTCAAAGGAGTTGAATCCTACTATTCGGATGCCTGCTTGTACGAGAAATCAAAAAAGCACCTGGTCGAAGGGGATGCTCAAGACCGAACAGAGGCTACAATGGGATCAGAAGAACCTCTGAAGATCCATCTCCAGGCCCGCAAACCAGGCAGAACTGCACCTCTTGTAGCCACTCTACGTAAAGAAGGAACCAGTCTACCGGTGCTCACTGCACAAAAGGAGCAAATGGTTATCCGACTCCCAAGGTCTAGCCAGGGGCCGAGACCCACTGTGGAACCAATGACAATCAGACTGCCAAAAGTCGGTCAGGAACAATCAAAAGAGATAAATCCTTCTGTTAAGCCGATGGTCATTCGTCTCCCCAGGATAAATTGACAGCCCAGCACTGAGCCAAGGATCGCTAGTGAGCCAACGACTCTACGTCCAGCACCACCAGTGGAACCCTTGATGATCAAGCTGCCCAGGACATCCTTCCAATCTTCAATAACGCAAGGGGTGGCTGAAGAGGAGCTAGAGCTAGCCAAATATGTGACTGCGCACACTGATGTTCCCTCTGCCGATGATGTAATACCGCAAGAGAAGATACCTTATTTTATTAATAAAGGGTTATCTTTGAACAACTTCGAGCTTGACAAGCTCCGTGTAATGTATGCTATGGAACACGGTATGGGCATCAACTTACTTACACAAGTGACAAATGTCTATACCATGAACCAACTTACTCCCGTGGAAGGCGCTTGCTTCATAGTCGCGGGAGAGGATCATCCAATCATCTTCGGTCGAAAGAATGATCAACAGTCCTTCAGGCCAGAAGAAGTCGATCTTGAGCCCAGCACCGAAAGACTGCCGCTTTATCTGTATAGCTCCCGATCCAAATACCTTATGCAAAAATAGGGGTATGATATGAAGACTACACCAGGCTTGAACCACTGCACTGGCCGGCGATCACCTGTGCAATTGCCGGTCCCGACTGGAAAACCATGGGATTATTACAACAAGACCAGACATGGTCTAGGCTATGTTACACCCGCAACAACTCCTGAAAGCTCGGATGAGGAATGCGAATGGTATTCTCATTCGACCGGATCACCCACTTCTGATTCAGATGTCAGCATCGGGGACGTACTCAGGCAAGCTTGGTCTGTCAATATGGTATTTGCTGATGCCTACGAAGAAGACAAAAATATACCCGAACTTCTTGAGTTAGAGCCTTGGGTCCAACAGCTAGATGTGCAATGGGAGAAGCGTTTTGAACAAAGAGATCCCCCTACCGAAGATGAGGTCATGCAAGTTGACCTCGGCGATGAATCCTCTCCAAAGCCAGTCTTCGTTAGCAAAAGTCTGACAGACGAAGAGCGGGAGTTGCTATTGCAACTCGTCAGAGAGTATATTGACGTGTTCGCCTGGATCTATGAAGACATGCCAGGGCTAAACCCCGAAGTTGCACTCCATAAGCTCAACATTCGTCCGGACGCGAAGCCGGTCAAGCAATAGCAATGACGATTCCGTCTGGACATCATGAATTCTATCGAAGTTGAGGTCAACAAGCTAATAGCCAGCGGCTTTATCCATGAGGAACAACATCCAGACTGGGTAGCTAACATAGTACCGGTCCTCAAGAAGAATGGAAAGATCCAAATTTGTATCGACTTTTAGAATCTGAACGAAGCATATCCTAAGGATGAGTTCCCTCTTTCTATTATGAACATAATGATTGACAACACATGTAGCTTTGAGCGCATGTCGTTCATGGATGGCTTCTCAGGATACAACCAAATCAAGATATTTTCTGACGATGAAAGGCATACATCATTTCGAACGCCGATTGGCGTATACTGCTACACAGTCATGCCCTTTGGTTTAAAGAATACCGGTGCCACATATCAACGAGCCATAAGTGACATCTTCAGAGACCATCTGCGTAAGACAATAGAATGTTACGTCGATGACATCGCCGTCAAAAGCTGCTATAAGAAAGATCATCTGCACGATCTGAGGATAGTATTCGACCTGATACGAGCACACAATTTAAAGATGAATTCCACCAAATCCATCTTGGGCGTATCCAGCGAGAAATTCTTGGGTTTTGTCATTACCGCCCAGGGTATCCATATAAACCCTGAGAAAACAAAGGCAATCATGGAGATGGGTCCCCGAGAAATCTTCGTGAGCTCAGAGGCCTTCAAGGGAGGCTAGCTTATATCAGGAGGTTTATCTCTAACCTCTCCGGACGGTGTCAAACATTTACATACCTCATGAAAAAAGGCGTCACCTTCGTATAGGATGAAGAGTGCCAACGTGTCTTTGACAATATTAAAGAATATCTGTCGAAACCTCCAGTCCTGGTGGTCCCGGTTGCTGGAAAGCCAATTTTGCTTTATGTGCGAGCGATGGAGCATTCCCTCGGTGCTCTACTAGCACAAAATAATGATGCGGGGCAAGAACAAGCTATATATTACCTCAGCCGAATGATGATAGGGCCTGAGCATAGATACACCGTCGTAGAGAAGGAGTGCCTCACTTTGGTGTTCGCCATCTAGAAGACGCGACACTATGTTATAGGACAGACCATCCATTTTATATCACGAGTCAACCCCCTCAGGGTCCTCATGACCAAACCAGGTGCGCTCAGCTCTCGTCTTGCTACCTGGGCGATATTATTGTCCCCCTACGACATGATCTTCGTCCCATAGAAGGCTGTTAAAGGTCAAGCTTTGGCAGACTTTTTAGCTGCCCATCCAGGTTCGGAGACAACCAGAATATATGAAGAGATTCTAGATGAGGTCGATAATTCAAATATGGCTTCCCATGATACCGTCTGGCAAATGTTCTTCGACGGTGCTTCAAGAACCGGACCGAAAGGCAATATCATCGTTGAATTCGGAGTGGTACTGATTTTTTCCTCTGGATTGGTGATCAATCGGGCATACTCCCTCACGGAACCTTGTTCAAACAACGTGGCCGAGTACAATGCCTTGGTTATCGGCCTCCGACTTGCAAAAGAACTGGAGGTAGAGTACCTGGAAGCATATGGCCGATTACAAGACCGCCTTTGCCGGATGGGCTATTACTGGCCTATGATGGTAGCAGATGCAATAGACTATGCACGAAAATGTAAATCTTGTCAGGTCCACGCGGATTTCATACACCAACCATCCGAATTCCTACATCCGACGGTGGCATCCTGGCCATTTGAGGCATGGGGAATGGATATCATTAGTCTAATCACCCTGCCTTCATCCAGAGGACACCGCTTTATACTCGCAATTACGGACTACTTCTCCAAATGGGCGGAAGCTGTCCCGCTTGCAGAAGTGTAGACATCAAACGTGATCAAGTTCGTCAAATATCACGTCATTTATCACTTTGGACTACCTCGAAGGATCGTCCACGACAATGGTCCACAGTTTGCAAGCCATACCTTCTATCAGTTTTGCGACAAACATCGAATTCAGAATATTGCTTCAACACCATACAACCCGGCGGCTAATGGTCTGGCTGAAGCTTTCAACAAAACCATAATCAAGCTTCTCAAAAAGTTTTTGTCCTCAAACAAACGCGACTGGAATGAAAAGCTTGGCGAATGCTTATGGGCGTACCGTACTACAGCCTGGACAGCCACTGGAAACACACCATTCTCTTTGGTATACGGAAGTGAGGCAGTTCTTCTATTGGAAACTCAAATCCCCTCGCTCCGTGTTGCCCTCACTTACCGACTAACGTCGGATGATAATTACCGTCGTCGGCTACAAGAATTGGAGGCCTTAGATGAGAAGCGTTGCTAGCTCAATAATGAATTGAGCTTTATCAAGCATGCATCTCTGGAGCCTTCAATAAAAAGGTCAAACTGAGAACATTCCAAGTAGGCGATCTCGTTTTGTCAGTTCGTAGGCCGATGGTTATGACTCATAAAATTGCCGGCAAGTTCCAGCCCAAGTGGGAAGGCCTATTCATCATTGAGGCTATATTCTCCAATGGTGCATACCGTCTCGCAAAGCAAAATGGAGACTTGCTCATGATGCCCATCAACGACAGGTTTCTGAAGAAGTATTATGTCTAAATGACACCCTCCGAATCAACCGGATTATTGGATTATGTACCCTTAAGTACCGCTGAACTTACACTCTGGTTACCCCAAACGAATTTATCTTCCAGGCAGCAAATCATGTATGATCATACCTCTGAACTTTCTCCCTAAGAAAGCATTTTCCTCAGAATCTGTTACCCGCGCTTTCAGTGCATAAAAAAGTGTAACAGGTCCACAAAATTCCCGAAACAACTACGTCGATGCCACCTCTGAGTTGTTTCTCTTCCATCACAAACAAATCATCCCTAACGTAGAACTTCCACGTCCATATTACCTCTGAGTTGTTCTATGTATCCTTCAGTGAATCTACTCCTGCCACGTCCTCATTACCTCTGAGCAGGAAGACTCCGTTGTAAAACCCCCATATTTACCATGTTCCCATTACCTCTAAGTAAGTATGTTGGTTTTCTCTCGACTTATTATCCGTACCCAAAACTAGGGTACGCCAAGGGTAATAAGCCCACAAATGTTCGCAGCTGACCACAAATGCTGTACTAGGTCCTCTGGTACATGCATCTCTTTCCTCACCATCACATGCCTATGGAGCCCAGTTGTTCCATAACATTCTTTCACCCAATACCAAGAACTTCCATGTCCATCTTACCACGGAGTTGTTCTAGGTATCTATATTGAGCCCACCCCTACTATGTCCTCAGTACCTCTGAGTAGGAAGGTTCTATCATCAAACCTCTTGTTTACCACGTTCAAGTAAATATGCTGGGTCTCTCTATCGAACTTATTATCCATACCTAAAACCAAGGTATGCCAAGGTTAGTAGGTCCACAGAAAGTCCCCCAGTGGGGCAAATACCATAATACCAAAGATACTGTACAAACACAACAGATACCACAAATAAAGGATGAGGTAAACATACTCATTCATTTAAAGTCAAAAGTGCTACATTTTCTTGGGACCACGTCCCTGTTTTAAAAAGAAATGGAGGGACATAATAATAAAAGAGAGAAAAAAAATCTGATTATGGTTCGGTAATACACAGTTCTCTGAGTCGGTCCTTTAGCTTGGTTATCGATCGCTCAATCCTCAGTGTGGCCCGGCGCTCGGCCTCTTGAGTCAACTTTTCTGCATCCTCTAGATGCGCATGAGCTTGCCAACGGTCTTCAAATTTCTTCAGCGCACACTCCAGGGCAGCAGAGGTTCGGTGACCTGGTCGGTCTCCCGACAAATTAACTCCTTATCCCTGCGGGAGGCCTGGAGCTCAGATTCTAAAGAAGCCAACTTCATCTGAAGTTGGAGGATCTGCTCGTTGGTATCGGCTATCATACAAGATGCGGCCTCTTTTCGAGCTAAACAGTCCTCTCCTCTACGGCTTAGTTGATCATACCTCAGAGACAGATCTCGAAGGTCCTTCACTAGAGCAGGCTTGGACGTATTCAGTACCATCTTTACCTTTTCCATGGCTGTTGTAAGGAAGGCGCACTCCTGATCTATTGCCAAAGACATATCAAGTTGCCGCAGCCCTTAAAGCTGAGCCACGACCTTATCAGCTTCTACCAATTTGGGCTCCAAGAGGTCGACCATCCTTGTCCCGCTAGGGAGTGTTCTGAGAAGTTCAATTTGACCGAGGGCGCATTGACGAGCCAGTACAAAAGGTGTCCCTCTTTCCAGGGCAGCTTCGACCCCTCGTTTCAAATGGCGGTAGAAACTCTCAATCACGTCCTTCGATGATTCGTCCAGAACTTCCGAAGAGGACGGTGTTAAAGAAAGTGTAGCCGAGAGAGTTTAAGATGGTTGTGAAAAAGATGTACCAGAACTTGATGCCCCTATCACTAGGGATGCAAGTTTCGAGCGATAAGATGCCTGAATAGCAGTCATCTCCTGTACCGTAGCCTGAAGGATTCGAAGACTTGGCAGTACAGAAAGATTGGCCTCCGGTGATAAAGCCACATTAATCGAGGAGGGTGTAGGGACCATTTCTCTCCACCCCGGCAGTCCCATTACTTGTCCTCCTGAACTCGACCCGGCAAGAGGTTCCTCGATCTGAGCTGGAGGATGAAGAGGCGTACTTCCTTCCACTAGATCCCCTCTGGTAACTTCTCCTGCGAGGATGTCCGTTGTCGACAGTGAAGGAGCAGGACCTGTATGTCCGGAACAACCATCGATCAACTTAACTCGAAGGATATGAAGATAGAGCAAATGAACCTCCTCACTAGTCAAGACATGACATAGCTTACCAGGGGAGGGTCGCTGAGGCTGAGGCTCACTTACAGCTACTATATCCTCTTCAACGGCGAGACCTGAGCCACTTGCAGCTGCTTCCTCTGCCCAAGCCGCTCCGAAAGTGGATACAACTGGGTTGGTGTCAACCGGCTGAGGTTCAACAACCTCAGGGATTAGTTCAGTAAAGCCTACATCATCCTTGGTCGAGATGTCAGCAGCAGGAGGAATCTCAGCCGTCTCCGAAACGACCGTGGTGGAAGGAAGCTCGGAAGTCATAGCACCAATTAAGGTGGCTATAACAGGGTCAACCTCAGAGGCGATAGCCGGCTCTGGGGAGTTCACTTCTTCTGACGCCTACAAGAAAAAAAATGATGATCAGACTATATTTCAGAAAAGAAGAACTAAAAAGGGTGGTCGTAACTCGATTCACCTCTGAAACGGCTTCTACGTCATCACTTCTCTCCCTAGTGCTCGGCCCACGAGGCTTGACCACGGCCCGTTTTTGGAAGCGAGTTCTACCAACGACAGAGGACTCATGCCTGCTTTGTTTACGTGAAGGACAAGGCATAATAGGGGGCAGATCTGCCACCGAATTGCCTGCAGGAGGAAGCAGGTTATCAGGGTCATCCTCCTCGTCCACGTTAATAGACTCCGAGTCAGACAATTCAACTGTCCTCCCCCCTTGGTCCTCGTCTGGGACTCTTTTGGCTTCTCCTCCAAACCAGTACCAGTAATTAAGCTAGTACTTGGGTCAAAATCACCAGGAGCTTATTTACCATGACATGGTACAGGGCCGCCATGTACAAAATATGCCCCGACTCTCTAACATCGGGTACGGAGAAGCTGGCACGGGTATGAACCATACTATAATAATGCCAAGCCCGGATGCCGTCGAGAACGCTACCCTCGAAACCCAGACAGGAGCTGGGGTTGTCCAAGAACATTTGACTATACCCAAATTGCCGAAAGAATCGACTGGGTAAGTAAGGCTCCAAAAAGATGGAGTTACGATTACGATACACCAGATGTGCAGGGTGGATGTTCTGCAACTAACGAAGCATCTTCTCGGACAAGAAATGGGGAGGCACAGTACCGTCAAGATGTATGCCTCTGACTTCTTCGTCGGTAAAAGGAGGAACAGACACGAAGAAGGAGTATCTGTCCACTCACGCCAGCGCCATCCGACAGGCTGGCATGGTAGTGTACTCCCAGGGTATACGGTGGTACTGGTAGATGAAGGCATTATCAGCTGTCACATCGCCCTCTGGGCCAGGCCTCATCAAAGACGGGCAATACATTAACAGCCACCCCATCAGATAATGATAGGGCAGCTCAATTCGTTCAAAATCCTTCGCCGTATCGCGAGCAATGACTTTGGACGAAGAAGTACGCAGGCCACGATATATGTTGCATACCATGGTGGGGAGTAGAGCTAGCCTACCTTCAAAGACCAGCTTCACGGCATGAAGGACCGGGTTACTGCTGATTTTTTAAATAGCACCAGCCCCCTCCCCCCCGAAACTATACAGTTTCGCAGCCACAACATCAGAAATCCTGCCAGGAAGGCCTTATCAGACATCCTCTGGGTATCTTGATAAAAGTAACTAAAGGTGTCAGATTGGCTCCCGAATCTATCACCCGTAGTTTTAATCCTCTTGGCATTCAACACCTGATTGTACACCTCCTCCCAGGTTCGAGGACTCCGAGGGGAAACCCGGCCTGAGGCACCTTGTTCAAACAGGTAGCTGAGCCAGGTCTTGGTGTGAGGAAGGTTCCTTTCTGAGCTATCATCACTACAAGAAAATTGATTTTTTACGACGTTAAAATTAAGACATACATGAAACGCATGTCCTAAATAGTTAAATCGGGACATGCATTCTCTTGTGTGCCGTCAAAAGGTTTATAATACAAAAATTGGATCTTTTTATAGCGTGCATTGGCACGCCATAATTCACTTTACAAAATTAAGGCACAGAGTGAATGCCCTAAACCCTAAAAAAATACCGCGCCTATTTTTTCATTTCCCGCGGCTGTACCTATCTCCTAAAACTTTCTCGTGCTACTCTCTCTCTCTCTCTCAAACTTTCATCTCATTTTTTTGCTTCTCTCTCTCTCTCGAGTCTCAGTTTCTGCTCGGAAAGGCTCTTTCGAGTCTCTGGCTTCTCTCTCCTCCGATCTTCCAGGTAACTCTCTCTTTCTTTGCTTCTCTCTCTCTCTCCCAGTTCTCTTCCTCTTACTCTCTCTCTCTTTCAGTTCTCTTCCTCTATCTTTCGATATTTCTCTACTTTTTTCTCCCCTTTTCTTTTACTTTTCTTCTTTATTTTTGATTTCCCCCAAATTTTCCCTATTTTTCTTTTTTTATTTAGGGTTTTCTATTTTTTTAGGGTTTTCTACCTTTTTTATTTATGGTTTTCTGTTTTTAGGGTTTTTTTTCCTTTTTTATTTAGTGAAGTTTGATCTATTTTTTTAAGGGCATACATATTATTCATGGTTTTGCATGTACCAATTTCAGGATCGCCAACAAAACCGACGGTTGCCGCTCAATTTCAGGATCGCCAACAAAACCGACGGTTGCCGCTCATATTATTCGTGGGTATGCTTTTCCATAAGCTTTGATTCATTTGAGAGAGAAGTTTTTGGGTTATTTTATTTTCACTAATGTTAGTTTTAGTTTGATTTAATTTGAGACTCGGATCCAAATATTGGAGCAAATATATACAACAAAGTCTTATGTTCATCCTTATATATTTGAGACACATTACATTTGATAATCAATCTCAACATCATAAAAGCACATAAGAAAATTTTGCTAGTTTTTATACTAAAAAATATGATTTATTGTCATTTAGTTCCTTTCTTTTCATCAAATCTTGATGTCTAAAAATCTCCAGAAAACATTAACATCATTCTTATGGCATTTTGTAAGTTGAAGATTGTAGATTATGATATGAATTTCGGAAGATATGACACTCCATTGAAATTCAAAACGTAGAATTTGGACCAAGATCCTTCTAGTATGAAACATGAGTAGCCAGTAGTTCTAAAGCTCTGAACATATGGTGAAAAGGTCAATAGTCATATCAACTAGGCAATATCTAGAATATATTAGCCATTATTTACTCGTAGGGGCATAGGGATATATTCATTTCATATATGCTAGTAAAGTGATTGGAAAAAACTTGTAAAATAACATAACTTGAGAAATTATATTAAACTATTCAAATTATTGATTGACCAAAACATTTTTTAAGCAACAAAATGCAATGTTGTAAGCAAACAGTGGTTGTGTCAAACTATGAACTAAGTATCTAACAATTCTTATTTAACCTAACTGTAATCAAACAAACTAAAACTATGATCCAAGTATCTAATGTTATACACCATTAACTGAAACTGTAGAATGTTAACATAAAGCAAACAAAGACATGCAGATGTATACACCATTAATGCTAATGTTATATTTTGATCTCCTAATTATAAAGTTTGTGATGAGTGATACCTGGCCACATGATGCTTGAAAATTCTAATTATTGCTTAATAAGCTGAAAGAAGAATTGACATGATTTGTATATTGTACCTCAACTTTGTGTATATTGTACCTCTGTTTATCTTGGTATAGAACATATTGCCATGTTTCCCACCATGAATCTCCTTGTGTATTTTTTCCCTGACTTCTGTGCACCTACATACATAAAATTAAAAACAAAAGTTTGTACAAGGTAAGTAGGCATGTTATAATGACTTATCAAAACAACAATCAAAAGCATAAATTGATTTGATAAAGAGAAATGTGAGATCAAAAACATGAACAATCATGCTTTGCACATAACATGGTCTAATTTGGCTCTCTAAACGATGGATGAAATTGCCTTCGTAATCTTTAACATCTTCCTTTTTGTCACATCACTTCTATAGTCTAGATCCTGCATCATATAGTGAAGTTAAGAATTCTCTTAGATATTGTCGAGGAAAAAAAAATTGCTAATAAGAAGATGTACCTTTGTTATTATATCTGAAGTTGTCATAGAAGCATCAACAGAATGATTTACAAATGTCCAAAGCAAATTGCTAGAAAGCAAATTGCTGGCTTTAGCTGCATGTTATGTTATTTATAGTTCAAAGCACTATAATTTTGATCCCATAACACAACAAAATAGAGTATGAAGCAGCAGACTACTTTAATTTGGAAGTGATGGAACACTAAGATAGGCACCATATGCCAGCCTAGAAATACATAATTTTCATCCAGAGGAAAATTACATGACTTAGCAAGCAAGTTGTATGATCAATATGACACACGAGTAACCAATATTTTAATACTGTCCTGCATCATGTTCTGTCCTGTGATATGTAAATGCTAACCTTTTCTTTAGTGAGTTTACAACAAACAGGAGTTCTCCCACAGTAAAAGACAAAGGAACCATCCCACCAAAACTAGAGGGACTGGAATGGAATCAATTGTTACTGTTAATATCTGAACCATATGATCTATAGTGCAGCTATACACAAAAACATAAACTGATACTAGTTGAAATGTAATTACTATGCATATACTTTAGTCATATCCAAAACAGCTAAGCATTAACTCTGTAGTCACTTTTTTGTTCCCTTGCCAAAAACTCCTTGAGATTATTTATATAATCTTCAATATTAAGCTAGCTCACCAGTTTTTGTTTACATGCTGCTTTAGAATAGATAGCATGCAATTGCTGGGGTCTCCTTGTTAATCCACATACTTAGAGAATCCTGGATACTTTATTTGTTCAATTGTAACTAATTATTTTCTCGATTAAACCTCACGCAACTCACTATCGATGCATGTAGTCATTGTCTATGAGTATCAGCACCAATGGTTTGGTAGTTCCAATGGTTTTGTGTGTACTACGATATATTTAAAAAAAATCAAATTATGAAAATAAAATGTTTACAGATTAGGCATACTTTCAAGCATTATTTATTTGAAGTTTTTCCGGTGAATTAAAGGTTGATATGCTAAATAACACAATAACAAGAATATGGATGCTTATTTACTATATTATTATTATTGCACTAACAATCATGATTATTCCCTAGTTAATTTTTATAATTTTCAAACCCTTGAATACATTATTACTTACAGTGCGAAAATTGTTTTATATGTCTAATGATAGTGTCTCTTTCTGGATTATAACATTATTAAAGCTCTTGAATACATATTACGACATCATTTACAACCTTTAGTCTAACTCATGTATTAATATTATCTAATACAGCTAATAATCTTTATGTCTCAATATTATGTTATTCATATAGTAAACCTACAACAAGGAAGCTAACCACCCGGTGGCTAGATATGAACAAGTAAACCTTCATGACAGAAAAGCAACATATATGATGTTTTAGACTTTATAAATTAAGTCTATGAAGAAATAACTTTTTCTTTTCTTTTATCATACGCTAGATCACCTTACAGAGTTCATGGATAAGACTATCCTCGTTGAACCCGAGCTCCTTCTCCATTATCCTAGTGACTTGATTGACCAACCAATCTGACATTAAATGCTTACATTCGAATTTGTAAAGTGAGTCAGCATCTCCACTTCTTTATACTAGAATGATGTTACCTTTTGAATGCTTCTGCAAGATGGAGAGAAGTAGACTATTAAATTTGAATTTAAGCCAAATTGGAGTTAAATGTTTATGTTCATACTCAATTTTGACTTAGTTTCAATTGTAATATAGGAGTTCAGAAACAAATAAATAGAATATTAGTTTACATCCTATAAACTATCATGATTGCGAGTTCTATCTTCCAATTAATAGTAAAAGAATTTACTTCTCATCCAAATAGATAGGTAAGATGTAACAAGAAAGGATATGATTTATTTACCTTCTGTTTTTTAGCAGGAGGATCATAATTGAACACTAACAGAATACAGTCTTTATCGCTTCCAGGTGTAGACACCATTCTTTCATTCCGCCAACCCTGTAAACGTAAGAGTTTAAAGATAGAGCATTACATAGAAAATAGCATTAACAAAAGATATGCAGGATTTTATTATGGTGGTAGCTTGAAATGTAGTTTATGGGTGGCAATATTACTTTTGACTATGGGGTTTGATGTTTCATTGCTCACTCTTTAATTAAACATGCTCATATTAAAACCTTGTTTATTCATTTATTACAAAGACCTTTAATTGGATTAGGGTTTGATGTATTTTTCATTCATGTAGCAAATTGAAAACTCAAATACAGTGAGAAAGGCTAACTCAAACTCTGGGGTCCAAAGTTCTACCAATCGTGAGATAGCTGAAGCAAGGCTGGAAAAGAAGAATGCAGAAAGTCCAACTTTCCCAAACATTGGGACAAAATGCAAATTGTTGGATTGGGAGACGGGTTCAGAAGTTGTGGCAGTTGGCGAGATTGCATCTACAAATCCCAAAGATTTGGTCCATCATGTGGCTATAGGACAAGAGTGCTATAAACTTTGGGTTCATGAAGTAATTGATTATGAGGTAACTTTGTATCGGCCGACACGCGAGTTTTTTCTTCTACATGAGGCTTATTCAAGTACAATCGCGTGGCCTATCAAGTATATCATATTCGACTAGTGGTAACACTCATGGGGTAAGGTAATATGACTACCCTTCTCTTTATTTGACCATATTATAACTAAGTATTTGTTACATTCGTTAATTTTAATAATTATCCATTGAATTATTACATAGAGAATTTGCTTACATACTGTCATTTAGAATTTACATTCGTCGATTCGAAGCACGATAATGGACCTGGGCACATTTGAGGTTGCTTGCAAATGAAAATGAACTTATTACCTTAGGTAACTCGGAAAAGAAATAATTTATTTTCATTACCATTTTCATACCTTGCTATGCTTGAAAACTGATGAATCAATTAACTATTTTTATTACCTTGTGTAACTCCTTCAAAAGTGGAAGGCCAAATACACTATCTTAAATACCCTCCATAACTCATCCTATATCTGAACATATCACCTCCTACCCTACCTATACCTCTTCCATAACTAGCCACACCAGACTTCCCTCTCCTTACCTTGGCATACAGGAAAAAGCCCCCAATCTTCTTCACAAGATACTCCACTTATATTTCTATACACAAGTATACACTCCTTAACCAATTACAGTAAAGTCACTTCTATATACCTACCTATCACTGCTGCTGTAAATATGTAATATCCCCACACCAATATAGACATTCATCCACACATCCCAATCACTAATACCTATATGTATTACTTTAACTAATGCAACTAAACTTTCGCCCAAACCTTCTAACCTACTGATACTGCCATATTGGAAATGGGTTGAATGGTAAGGTAGTGAAGAATCTGTACATATACCCTCTTCCTAATAACTACTGTCTAATTAGTTGAATAGGCCAAGTGGCTTATTGCCTAAGCCCCCAATCTGTCTAACAGGACCCCCTCCTTGACACTAATCCTTTACCTAACTGGTACTCCCTCTTCTATCCAAATCCAAACAAATGTAACACTGAAGGCATACCAGTCATCTCTCATATGATGACTGATACAAGGTCTGTGATTCCCTCTTAATAGAGGCTAAAGCATTCCCCCATCTGAGACACACCCTGCCCATCCAATATCGTATTTCATTTCTCCTATCTCTCACACATATGTACAGATATTGCAACAAGTTCAAACCCCCTTCTAACACACTCACTCCCTTGATTTTTCTCTTCATACTGCAGTCATCCACCTGCACATGACTCTTCCTATTCACCATATCCTATCTACTGCTTGCAGCCAAGAGACAGGGCACATCCACAATTACATCATGTGGCTGACCTTATATATACTGCATATATAAACACACTCTAATCAACATTCAAGTCAGTCCCCTAACCTCCGACATTGGAGTCCCCTTTACTTCATGTACTGCTATCACTCTCATTCTCATGACACCAACACACCCTACAACCATACCAGTGGCTGATAATCAAAACAAGGTTTATATTAAACTCAAATCAAACTAGATACACATAGATACATTATTCCCCATGTACCCTTACCTGAATAGAGCATAAATAGCCTATACTAGGAAGGTTATGAGCATAACTAATCTCCTGAGAATCTGAACTATTGATATCCTAAGATTGGACATGAAGAGATAACTCATTCAAATGTTTGATACATAAAAACTGATATATATAGGACATCCCAATCCCACTCAATATATAATGTAACTGATACTTAAAGGTTTGAACTGAACCTATAGATGTTCAAGGGATTGTTCCATCTGAGAAGGCTAAATGAAATAGGACTGAAAAATGGATGCAGTGGTTAATATGTACACTGTATGCAGGACAGGTCAATGCAAGCAGTACAAATCATTAGCTCCTAATGGGCATGATCCTTACTGGTATATTTTCATAACACACTATAATAAGTACAAAAGTTGTACAAATCATGTGTCATATAAATTGTTCAAGGGATTGTTCCAGCTGAAGTTTTCTATATATATTATATTTTTGCTATTGTTATTCCAATTTTGAACTTTATATTGACATGATTTGTTATTGTATATGATAGGTTATATAAGAGATGCTACTTTTTGTGGGAGGTTGTGGATTTGGGCACTTTTGATGTTGTGGCGATTGAAGACGGGTCTACGTACATGCTACTTCTCGACCATGAATGGAATGAAGGAATCGATATATTTTGTATAGGCCTAGATTAAGTATATGACAATATTTCTGTAACATTTAGTTGGTAATTTGGAATTTATATGATGTGACATTATATATGGTTTCAATGAAAGTTAGTACTTATAACAATTGTTGTGTACACTATGAAGTCATTTTGAATTTAGATGATTAATTTGACACAATTGTTTCAATGAAAGTGAATACTTTTCATTCTTGTGTATATTATATCTTGTTATTCAATTGATCAAAGGTAAAATTGATGGATAAAAAAATTAGGATTTTTTTATAAAAAAAATTAAGAGCATTTAAGGCGTGCAAAATAAGCCCTGTTTGTTTGTATTTGATACTTTTCACGACAAACAATAAATGTCGTGATTTATGTAATAACGACGTGCATAAGTATGCCATAATTGCTTGCTTTTACGGCGTGCAAAAATGCGCCATAATTGACTTTTCACGACACACAATGCTGAAGAACAGATGGCAACTCTAGAGGGAGGTGAATAGAGTTTATAATAATAATAACCAATTAAAAATTCAACTCTATCACAATCTAAAAATTATCAGAGTAAATGCGAAAATAAATGAGAAGCAAGAAAGCATACGCAAACACAGCTGATTTTAACCTGGTTTCCCTCGTGGAGGACTAGTCCAGGCCTGAGAACTCTAGCTCAGGATTAAATCCACTATTTGTGAAATAGTAGTTACACCCCGTGCCTTTTCTTCAGAAGAGCACGTCAACTTCTTATAATGGATCGCAGTGGCGATGCTTGGACTTTTCCAAGCGACTTCTTGAACTCTTGCACAAGACTCCTAACTGAGAGATGCTGAGCACTCGAGACTTAGGAAACTTGTGGCTAGTAGATGAAGAAGGGTATGGCTTATATTGAGCTTTAAGAGAGAAGAGAAGAGAAGATTGGATGAATAAAAATGAGAGAATTCTTGGCCTATTTATAGGTTTTTAACAGGCAGAATTCGGCCAAAATTCTGGTAGGAATTTTCAAAAAATTGGCCGTTGGACAACTAGCAACCAGCCAACCCTAAAAATTAGGGTGCTAATTTTTAGGGGACAGAGTTCGGCCCGAACTCTGTGTGGAGGCAGAGTTCGGCCCGAACTCTGTCTCCAGAGCACAGAACTGGTCCAAGGTTCCAATGGGCTAAGTTTGGATGTGGAGCTTTATGGATTTTAGATGGGTTGTGGGTTGAGTCTCAAGAGCCCAGCATAACTCAGCTTACAATCATTCTAGACTCAATAAATACAAAAGTACAGACGCAAAAACGACTTGTATTTGCACAACTGAGCTGTCGTCTGGCTTGAGCAGAATATAGACGTCGTGTGTCGTATTGAATTATCACAAGTATTATTTAGTCAATGTTATCAATATTTGGTTGACTGTGACTTTGTGTCAACAAATGCATGTCGTGAATGACTATAGACGACGCACAAATAGAGTTTCTACGGCGCGCAAATTAAGTCGATAAAAGTGCTAGTTTTTTACGGCACAGGCTAATATGGCGCGATCATGCGCGTCGTCTTAAGTGTTTTACGGCGCGCATTGTGCGTCGTAAAAATGTATTTTTCCTGTAGTGCATTCTTCTTCTTCGACATTTGTTGGCATGTGCTATGGTGACATAGCAATTCTCGATAAACAACCACAAAGCCCGGAAACTGCCGCTCTAATTCCTCAAATTCTTCATTTGTAGGGGTGTACGCCTCAAAAACTTCATCTCCCCAGGGCAGCTTGGAGACTTCATGCATCTCGTGGAGAGCGAGTCCCATTTCCCCTCCAGGTGTGAAAAAGGTCCCCGTGCGACGGTTGTACATTTCGACAAGAGCCATGAACAACTTCTTATTTATGGGCAGACCATAACAAGTGCTCCGTATGGCATGATAAAGACCAATCTCGTACAGGAGTTCCCGATATGTCTGCAAGATCCATAAGGTCAAATTGATCCATGGAGGGGTGGGGTTCATCCAGTTCAGCAGTGACAACCGACCAGTAGGGTAGGACCCCTTTTGAGCAATCTGGTTCATAAAAGTATCAGCTTGGGATAACCTAAAGTTGGGACCCTGCACGTTTATGAAACTGCCCGGGTCCAACCCGATCACAGAACGGCTGACCGTTGCCCGCGACTATCGACCTTGATGTTTTGTTATAATGAATATCACCTACGAAGATCCCCTGCTGGATCGAAGTTAGGGAGTCCACCATTTTTCTTTCAATTGGCAGCATATTAAACCAGGACAGCAAGAAATGACGTTCCATCTGAGGAATATGAATCGCCATCCCGCTGAAAGAAAAACTCCAATTTTTAGATAAATCTAGGACGCTGGAGTTCGAGACAGTCAAGGCATCTCTAAAGAACAATGCGGGTTTCAGATGCGTGCCCCCTAATTGCCCCGAGTTCATCATGCCCAAGAGGTAGAAGAAGGATTGGTTGCTGATGACCCTCAGCCTGTCCTCAGATTAATTTTTAGTAATTTGGGCTGACACATATTCGACCACCTGGTCGAACCTCACACCCAGGGCAGATTGAGCCTGACCTACCAAGAGCTCCCCCCAGGGATTGATCGACAGCTTCACTGAAAATGAAAGAAGAAAGAAGTCAGAAGATAGTCAGAGAAAACCACTTAATGCTTTCCGAGCTTATGCGGCTCGGTTAGGTGGACGTTCATGCGACCCAGTCCATAAGGTGCTTATGCGGTCATGAGACACCTCTTATGCGTCTCGGTCATGAAGCATCTCTCATGCGGCTCGGTCATGAGACATCTCTCATGCCGCTCGGTCATGAAGCATCTCTCATGCGGCTCAGTCATGAGACATCTCTCATGCGGCTCAGTCATGAAACGTCTCTCATGCGGCTCAGTCATGAGACATCTCTCATGCGGCTCAAGCATAAAACATACCCCATGCGGCTCAGTCATGAGGCATTCATGCAGTCCATACAGCACAACTCATGCGAATACATCATACAGAACTTAAGCAGTTCAGTGAAGACAAAAAGAGCATCAACTATGCCGAAGTATAACAGAGAAGGGCCTGCAAATAAAACATGCGACATAGCCATTATATTTAGGGTTTGGATTATTGTAGTTTCATCCCATCGCTCTTACCACTAATAGGAGGATGAACGTCGGGGTGGATCGAGCTTGCCGTATTTGACGAGGAAGCAAGCCCTTTTTTCTTCGCTGCAACGCTGGAAGAAGCTTTGGGAGCTATGGTTGATCAAAAAAAGAGGAGAAACGGCAACTAGGACGATGGAAAGTTTGAAGAAAGAAAGAAAGAAAGAACCTCTCTCCTCAAACATCTCGTATTTATAGGGTGGCAAAGGCGCGTAGATCGATAGACGCCGCTTCAGATTTCGTGTTGGCCGAAGGATAAAGGCGACTCTTTAGATTCTATCCAAAAGACGACTCCAAATCATCAAAGCAAATCAAAAAAATTAATGCCGACTCTTGGGATTCTATCCAAAAGACGGCTCCAAATCATCAAAGTAAATAAAAAACAATTAATGCCGAAGTGATGGGATGCCCACGTGGCACGAAACCGGTATACGGTCAGAGAAGCCTATGCGGCATGAAGATCTTATACGGTCTCGACGCTTCCTAGGACATACCCATGCTTCTTATTCAAAGTATTTCAATTTTACAAGTTGAAAACTTTGAAGGGGGTCTTGTAGAAGCATGAAAAAGAAGAGGATTTTCTATGCGGCTTGAAATCAACATGGAGCCTCATGCGGCTCAAAACCCAGAAAGCTTCATGCGGCCCAAGAGCAACAGGGAGCCATATGTGGTTCGAAATCAGCTTAAGCAATAAATGTCTCCCTATGTAGCTGGCCATAATTACTCTGACATAAAGGTGACAGCTTTGACACGAAGATAAGGCATGACGTGCTCCTAAAAAGACATGAAAATCATAATGACATCCGGCACAGTTCACGAACCAAAGGAGGCTTTTCATGTGACTCAGCTGTAAAACTCTTCATGCGGATCGCCTATGAGACACTACTTATGCGGCTCAGCTATGAGACATCTCTCATGCGGCTCGATCATGAAGCTTCTCTCATGCGGTTCGGTCATGAGACATTCTTCATGCGGCTTGGTTATGAGACGTCCTTCATGCGGCTCGGTTATGAGATATCCTTCATGCGGCTCGATTATGAGACGTCCTTCATGCGGCTCGGTCATAAGACATTCTTCATGCGGCTCGGTTATGAGACAGTCCCTCATGCGGCTCAGCCAGGATACATCCTTCATGCGGCTCGCCACAGAATAGTAGTTGAGACACGTGGCAGAGATTGACCAAGTCTTAACAGTTCAGATTTACTGCAACAAACAGATCATAATCAATCTCAACCAATTCCCAGTTGTCCACTATAAACCGAGTCTCGAGGCACAGTTACAAGGATGTGGCCTAAAATTTGCTACGTGGCTGTACATCCCATTTCTTATGAATTCCTATAAATAACAAGGTGCTATTCCCTTACAAAAAGAGAAAAAACAAGAGGCATATAGACGCACAGAAGAGCACACAAAGCTCAGAAGCAAACTCTTCCTTTCGTGTCTTCAGAGAGCATTTCTTCACCTGAGTCGAGGTTGCGTTCGATCGTCCAAGGAGTAAGGCAGAGTTGATAGCACTTTTCCGAGCCTCTACCGTCACCCCCCAGAATCAAAACTAAACAATTGTACTTAGATTACTTTTTCTAGGTTTTGTTCCTAGGCTCTCTTTTGTACAAGCGAGTTTGTAATTGTGAGTCAAGTTCAGTCCTCCCATAAAATTGTTCTGTTCTACGATGATCAATGGCAAACAAGATTCTTTCATATCTCAGGAACCCTAACGCATATTGCATATGTGCTCGGTTCTCTATAAATAGAAGGATTTCTTCTTCCACCAGGAAAAAAAATAAAAAAAGAGAGGGAACATTGACAATCGATAATCTTCAAAGGAGCATCAATCTCTATCCACGAAGAGTCGACCACCCTCATCCACCTATCAACAAAAGAACCAACTAACCAACCATCTTCAAGGGATCTTCTCATCCAGACAACCTCTTGATCGGTGACTCCAGAGTCCCATCAAAGGCGCCAGAGAGCTATAGCAAGGTTGATTCGTCGTCAGATCGTCAACGGAGTAAAGGACCCACTGCAGCGCTCGATCTCCACCGTCATACTTTTCCAGAAACCTCTTCTTCCTGTACTTAGAATATCTTGTTTAGGACTTCCTTCTTTGTACACAGATACCTTATATGTTCAATAAAGCAAAAGTTCGTTCAACATTTTGTTACGTCGAACAGTGTCGAATGTGAAAAGAACAAGGCATCTAGATCATCTTTTAAATCAATAAACGCTGTAAATACCTCTAGATCACTGTAATTATTACATATGGACTTATTTGGACCAAGTAGAGTCGCCAGTCTTGGCGGTAAGCTGTATGCTTACGTGAAAGTTGATGACTATTCACGGTATACTTGGGTCTACTTTCTTGAAAATAAAATAAGGCCTTTTCTGAATTTGTGTCTTTTTGTAACAAGGTACAAAATGAGAAAGGATTCATGATTAATCGTATACGAAGTGATCATGGAGGAGAATTTGATAACCATGACTTTAAAACTTACTGTGACTCAAATAGTTTATCATATGAATTCTCTTGCCCTAAAACTCCTCAATAGAATGGCGTCGTGGAGAGGAAGAATAGAACTCTTGGCGATATGGCCAGATTTATGCGTAACTAGCATAATCTTCCAAAATATTTTTGGGCTGAAGCGGTTTATACGACATGCCATGTTTTAATTATAAGACCAATCTCTAAGAATACTCCGTATGAATTATGATTTAATAGAACTCCTAACATCAGCTATTTTAAAGTGTTTGGTTGCAGATGTTTTATCTTGAACACTAAGGATAACTTAGGAAAATTTGATGAAAAAGCTGATGAGGGCATATTCTTCGGGTATGCGGTAGGATATTCAATAAAATATCACTAATTGTTGAAGTCGATAAATGTCACATTCGATGAGCTGAACAGTCAACGCAACAACGATCAATAAAGAAGAAAAATCTTCCTCAAACTGAACATCTGAAGATACACCGTCCTCCTACCTTAAGAGTTTGCCAAAACGATTGCGGTTTATACCAAATCATCCAAAAGAACTGGTAATAGGTGATGTATCAAGAGGTGTAAGTACTTGCTCAAGCACAAGAGATATAGTTGCTAATGTTGCATTTATTTCCAAAATAGAACCTAAGAATGTTTTAGAAATGTTTAATGATGAATTTTGGATTTCTACAATACAAGAAAAACTAAACCAATTTGAACAGAATCAAGTTTGGGAACTCGTTCCTAGACCTTTTGATCATCCGATCATTGGTACCAAGTGGGTGTTCCGAAATAAGTTAGATGAGAATGGTTCAGTCACATGTAACAAAGTACGTCTATTAGCTCAAGGCTATAATCAAGAAGAAGGTATTGACTATGATGAGACGTATGCTCCAGTTGCTAGATTAGAGTCCATTTCTATTCTTTATGCTTTTGTAAGTTTTCATGGTTTTAAACTTTTTTAAATGGATGTCAAAAGTGCTTTTCTAAATAATTTTATTAAAAAAAGTTTTAAAACAAACTCCTGGCTTTGAAGATTTCAAAAATCCTGATCACATATTCAAGCTTCGCAAGGCTCTCTAAGGTCTCAAACAAACACCTCGTGCATGGTATGAACACCTTAGTTCCTTCCTGCTTGAACACGGATTTTTAAAAGGGAAGGTTGACTTTACTATTTTTATAAAATCTTTAGATAAAAATATTTTATTAGTGCAGATATATGTAGATGACGTAATTTTTGGATCAATAAATGAGATGCTATGTAACGAGTTTGCTAAGTGTATGCAGAGTGAATACGAAATAAGCATGATGGGAGAACTAACATTCTTTCTCGGGCTACAAATCAAGCACAGTTCACAAGGGATATTAATCAATCAAGCAAAGTATACGAAAGATCTGGTGAAGAAATTTGACATGGATAATGTCAAACCGATCAACACTCCTATGACAACCTCTACAAAGCATGATTTAGATAAAAGTGGTACACTAACTGAAGTACGTAAGTACAGAGATATGATTTATAGTTTACTATACCTAACTGCTAGTCGACCAAACATTATGTTTTTAGTATGCTTATGTGCTAGATATCAGGCTTGTCCTAAAGAATCACATGTGAGCGTCGTTAAGGGTATCATGCGATACCTTAAAGGTACTTTGACGACTGGTCTTTGGTATCCCAAATTCAATTCATTTGACCTGATAGGTTACTCGAACGCAAATTTTGCTGGATGCAAGGTTGATTCGTTTAACCTGATAGGTTACTCGAACGCGTATCACGTAAAATTTGTGATTTTTTTACGAAAGTCATTAGTGTCCTGGTTTTCTAAGAAACAAAATTATGTTGTATTATCAATAACTGATGTTGAGTATATAGCTGCAGGACGTTGTTGTGCTAAGATTTTGTGGATAAAACATACTTTGTAAGACTATCAATTATCTTTTAACCATATCCCAATTTACTGTGATAACACTAGCTCAATAAATCTCATGAAGAATCTTGTATGTCATTCTCGTACTAAACACATAGAAATTATACATCACTTCCTTAGAGACCATGTTTTACAAAGAGATATTTGTTTAGAATTTGTTGACACGGAGCATCAATTAGCTGACATCTTCACTAAGCCCCTGGCTGAAGATCGTTTTAACTTTATACGAAGAGAATTAAGAATTTTGGATGTTGAAGTAATATAATTAAGTGTTATTTGATTAAGATTCATAAATTCGTAGAAACATTTTGGTTATAAGACGAAATGGCTCTTCTGTCACAAAGGTGTAAATAGCCTGAAGCGACATGGTATACTAGTCTTCGGACTACCACTAGCTAGGATCCGACCCCTACAACTTACTCGAAATACTCTATACGGTTTATGTATTTTAATTGATTAATATTAATTATTTTTTATCAACACAACTATTTCTAATTAATCTTTGCATTTATGTTAAAAACTCATATTACTTTCTTTCTAATTCTGTCCTGATTACCCATGGACCGAACTCGGTCAGAATTATGGCCGAACTCGGACCGAACTCGGTCTGGATGAATCAGAACAGAAGCTGGATAGTCGGGTTCCCCTTTATTTAAACCTCTTAAATCATCATCTTCTTCACCAAACCAACCAAAAATACCACCGAAAACCCTAACCCAGCCTCATATTTCTCCTTCCTCCAAGCTTCTCAAGCCCTAAGATCTTGGATTTAGATCTTTCTCGATGTTCTTTTCTACTGTTTATCTTTAATTTTGGTATATTTTAAATTTTTCCATCTTTTTCAATTCCAATGGCTTCCAAAATTCCTCAATCTTCCAAAAAGAAAAGGAAAGTTAGTGAAGCTGAATCCTCTACTGGTCAAGAGGTGGCTTCTTTTTCTTTGTTTAGTCCCTCCATACCGGACGATGACTATTTTGATGATTTCATTTTTGTGTCACAAGATGCATCTAATGAATGGTTTAGTGATTTTCATCAAAGAAAATTTTGTTCGGGATGTCTTATTGACTTTACCTTGTTTTCTGACCACACCAATGTCTTTGAACACTTTGACTTACTTGATTTAGTTCAAACTCGTTTTCCGATTTATTCAAATGCTATCCGCATGTTTTATTACAATCTTTCCGTCGCAAAGGGCACGATTAAATCAAAAGTTGGCAGAATTGACATCGAGTTTGATGCTGATGATTTGGCAATCATGCTTCATATTTCCAATACTGGGGAAGCATTAGTTGATATCACCTCGAAGCAATTTTCAATTGGTATAACTGTTGACTCTTTTTGTGACTCCTTATGTGCACCTAACTATCATCCCCAAGGAACTCTTCGACATAGACATTTGAACAACTACTTATAATATCTCTATAGGATGATATTTTCTGCTATCCTTCCGAAGAGTATTTCCACTGATGATATTTCATACATGGAACTTTCTTCTATCTATCATCTTCACTTCCATGTCCCCTTCTGCCTGCCTAAGACTATCATCGTTGCTATGGAAAAGTGTCGCAAGAAACTTAATCTCTCCTCTATACGATGTATCTGCTGATCATATTTCAGCACTTTGAGGTGACTTTGGATGACTGTGCTCCGGATGCTCCTCTTGTATATCGTCATGAGCATCGTCGAGCTGCTCCCATTCCTGCAGTTCAAGCTCCTCCTCCTCTAGTTAACCCATCAACCGATACTACACATCCTTCCCATCCTCCTGGTGGCGTTACCCTTGAGTCCCTTCAGGCTCTGATGTTGGATCAGTTCCGAACCATGGACTTTCGTACCACTCTTCAGCTCCAGGCTATATCCAACACTGTGAGGGATGTTTCCTACAGCTTTGCTCACTACCCTGGCGGTCCTATTCCTATGGTTCGTGATTCTATAGTGCTTGGGTATTGCATTGATGATCCAGAGGCTCAGTGATACTTTAACCCTGCTGCTGTCCGTTATGAATCCAATCGTTCTGCTGAGACCGGTCCTTCTATTACGGCAGGTGCTGATGATGATGATGAGGAGGATGACGATTGAGGATGTTTCCTAGTGATAGAGTATCACTAGTTATGCTTTAGTTTATTTTTGTTATGTATTAGTGATAAATGCTTCTTTCAAGCATTATCAGTTTGAGCTTATTTAGCTGGCTTGTATGCTCTTTCTCCTATTTTAGTTTATATATCAGTGTCCTATTTCAGCATTATGATTTTCAATATGTTTCTATTGTGCTGAGTACTATTCTTAAATATTATGTCATTTTGCTCATGTGACAAAACGGGGAGAATATGATACTAAATTTTTGTTGATTGTTATACTGCTAAAAATGCTATATATTTTTGTTGGAGTTTCTTTTTCTAGACTTTTCAGATGTTCAGCCTACTTGTTTTGTTACGGGGTAGTAACAGGACTTGCCATACTTAACGGGGGAGCAAGTACATTGTACCAATGAACATGGCATCGCCACTTCCGTACAACAATAAGTCTTCTTTCGAACCAAGCTGAACAATTTCTACGTATCAATCGTTGTTTTGTCAAATTATCAAAATGGGAGAGATTGTTGGCCCATACAGCCATGGTCAAACAGATTTCGATAATTGACTTAAAACTCCGACCTTGATATGAAAAGTAACAGAAGATCACAGATTTCTTCTCAACTGATTTTTCTACTTTATTCTGTATTTTTTATATTGAGACTAAGAAAATTGTGCATCGGGATCACTGGCAAGTTGCAAGAATTTTCTGACCCAATCCTTGACCCAAAACAATCCCTAAACTTTTGTTTTTTCATAAACTCTATAAAACCAAAAATGACCTAAAATCATCCTAACCGAATTCGGGCCGAGTTCTTTCCGAACTCGGACCAAACTAGGTATGCTCAAACTACTCCTGATCAACAGCAAATACATATTCTTGTGGATCTACAATGTTCCAATTTATGAACGTTAACCCTACCGAGTTCTGCCCGAACACTGTCTTCAAAAAACCTATAAATAGCGAAGAATTTCACATTTCTATTCACTCATTCATTCTCTATCTTCTCTATCGACTCTCAAGCCTTCATATATATTAAAGAGCTTTAATCTTCCTATTTCCAAGACATCTCCTATTCTTTTAAGTGCCAATGGTTTCCGATTAGGAGTATTCAAGTTGTACAAGCTTGGAGTATAAAAGCTTTATTCAGAAATGTGTTTTGAAGTTTTATCGCGGGCTTCGGATAAAAATACGACGGTGTTGAAGTTGGCGTGTTCTTCGGAGCAAAGCACACGGTGTAACCTCTATTTCAAATAGTGGATTAGTAGCGGGCAAGAGTTCTCGCGATTGGACTAGTCCTCTCAGAGGGAAACCAGTATAAACCTCGGTGTCAGCGTATTACTTTCTTGTCTTATTTACTTATTGCTTTACATCACTTTATTTAAATATTTTTTATAATTTCCTTTGCCTACTTAGTTTTTAATTGGAGAATATTTTTAGCTGTACTCTATTCACCCCCTCTAGAGGTGCCATCGATCATGTAGGAACGAATTGCAAAGCGTAATACTCTAGAGGGGGGTGAATAGAGTAGGCAGCAGAAAATTAGCTATTTAAAAATCGTTAGTAACAAGACCACAGAATATATATCACAGATAAGTAAGTGAAAAGTAGAGAGCAGAGAGCAAACGCAAACACAAGGATGTATATTGGTTTTCCTCTTGTGAGGACTAGTCCAGTCGGAAGAACTATAGCTTCCAATTGAATCCACTATTGGAAAATACCGCAAGTTTTCATCCGAAGTCCTTGCAACTTCTACAACGCGACATTTGATCCGAAGTACTCGACCAACTTCAATTGTGAAGTGTCTTTCTTCAATCAAGCCTCTGATTACAATCACTCTGACGCTTCTAAACCGTACCGCACTGGCAAATCCACTAGAGGATTGTAACTGGTTTGGGATTTGAAAATAAAAGCTAGAACACTTTAGAAGAAGTAGCAGGTTTATAGAGAAGAGATATGAAAGTGAATTGGAGTGTTGAAATGATCGAAATCTTTCTCTATTTACAGCTTTTCCAAAGGCAGAATTCTGACAGAATTCGGACAAAACTCTATGAAATTTTTTTGGCAAGATCCGTAACTACATGAGGACCAAGTTCAAAATCTAACGTCCACTAACCGAACTCTGGCCGAATTCAGGCCGAACTCTGGCCGAATTCGGGCTGAACTCGGGCCGAATTCTGTTAGAGTTCTGTCAGGATTTTTGCAAATTAGTTTTGGGCTTTTTGAAAAGATCAAGCATTAGGAAGTAGTTTGGACTTTTGTAAGTGGCTTATTTTCAAAATAAAAGGATATTTTGAAAACGTTTCTTGGGTAGCCTATTTGCCAGTACGACGTAGTGTACATCATATTCCTAGACTCAATAAATGTTAAAAATACATTGATCAAATAGGAAAACCAATAACCCTTTGATGACGCCTTTCTTCTGAAATTTGAGCAAACTTGAAGACGCCTTTTTCCTTGACGGCAGTCGTCCAAAGATAAACAGATCTGGAAATCTGAATACCTTATGGTGGCTTCGCCCCCGAACCCCCACGGGTGGCGCTGCCCCTTCGACCCGTGTCCGTTGACCGGGCAGCGAAACCCCCGATGCGAGGCCCCGGATAGGTCGTTGGGCGATTCAGAGAAATCTTCTTGTATGACACCGTCTTTGGCCCATCAAAAATTCCTGGTTTGACAAAGCTTGATCATTCTTACTGCATGTCTATAAGAACATGTTAGACGAACAAAACAATATGATACAAGCATAGAAATATGATATAGAACATTTAGGACAATGCTAAGTTTAAGTAGCAACATGATAGTGATTACATGAATATTAGTGATGTCATTATGGTAAACTTAATTGATTAGCCATATTCAAAAACATGATATAATCATTGGGCTAACAATCTCTCCCTTTTTGATTATGGCAAATCGGTTAAGTTTAATATATATACAATAGATGCATGTATCACTAATAAACACATAATATTGTGTGCTAACTTAAATTTATTTTTCCCCCTTTGATATGATCAAAAATAAGCTCCCTCGTAATTAGAGATAAACTGAACTCAAGCATAAGTAAAGGAGGAAAGCAAAAATAATCATGCTCAAGATTAGAAGAACAGTCTAACGACAAGTTAAGAAAATTACATAACTAAAGTAGAAAAACTTGTCAAAAATAGTTGGTTGAAGTTAAAAACATTGAAATCAATCAATACATAGTTTACCAACTAGAAATCCAAAAATGACATTCAAAACACAATATGATGAATAAATAAAACTGTAGTTTTGAAATTGACCAATAAAGGATTTTAATAAAAAAATAGATATCAATATAGTAGAAATCAACCATTAGTCATAAATAATTCATGAGAAATTCACAGATCTAGTATATACCAAAAAAAAATCAAGAATATAATGAGACTTTTAATAATGATCACAAAAAAATATGATTCATAATTTGCCAATACAAATTAGTGAATCAATTCCATAAAGAGTATAATCATCGAAAAAGAAATCAAAAATACCTATACTAGAATCTATACAAAATCAATATCAAAGTTCATACATTTGAATTCAATTACCCTTAGCATGATATATGAATATTCATTAGATAAACATGAAGGTAATGAAGACAAAATAATTGAGAAGGAGAAATTCAGTCGACTTAAATGCTCTCCTACAAAGTATGATCAGTCTAAATATAGATAACTATAAACTTTGAGATAAAATCTCAATAAGAAATGCCAAAATTAATTTAAACTCAAAAGAATTTTCAATGAAGATAATTAAATATATTTGGCAAAATAAATTTTTAGAAACTTGAATAAAATGAGAGAATTAAAAATAAATAAATAATAATAGTAATCATATATTCTCCCAAAAAAATCATGAACAAATCAACAAGATATGTTAGGTAAAAGAATATATGTCCATGATGAACTAGCTATACCACATATTAAGGACATAAAAGAATTAAAATAGTTAATTTTGCTCCCCCTTAAAATATGAGTATCTAGTTTCGAAGAAATTTATATACAAGAATAGATAAAATAAATAATCACAAAATGTCAGAAATATCCAAGATATGCATCTTTCTTTCCTTTGATCAAATGCATATAAAGTCCCAAACTTAAATCAAATATCATCTTTAGGCAAATAAAAAAATATCCAATGAATAAATGCTTAAAGATGAACAAACAAAATATATCTCCAATATATATATAAAAGAAATATTTCAAGACATTAAAAGATTTTGAAAACTGCCTTTAATAATAACATTTGAGTACCGGACAAATTCAATAAATAAAAAAGAAATCAAAAAGACTTTTCAAAAATATAGAATTTATATCGAAAAACTGTTTTAATAAATGTTCGAATGCGTCTATTTAGTCCTCAGACTGAAAGCTGGCGATTCGAATCACGAAAATAATTTCAATAAAAGAATCCATAAATCATAAATAAGTCCATTTGAACAAATAAATATAAATAGATAAATGACTAAAGAAAAGTGTATTCTAGATATATGGCATGTCAAGGGGATAATTGACTTGAAACAATTAACTACTCCACCTTTACATGGTTATATCCAAAAATAATAGTATAAATAAAATTTTAAAAAAATTTCAGAGGCATATTTCCAGAAGTAGAAAACTAATCCAAAAATATTAGGTCTTCTTATCAAAGTTCATTTTTTCCCATTTAAAGCTGTTGTATGGTGTTTATCAGATAACCGTAGGGTTAAAAAGAAAAAATGCATTGAGAAGGAGAAATCACCGACTTCTCCCCTGCAAAGAGTCACTGTTGTAGACAGTAAATAACTTGAATAAGAAGATAACAATATAAAGCTTAGAATCATGAATATTAAACAAGTTAAAGACAAAATCACAAGACCATAATATTCAATGAGTAGTCACAAGATCATCAAGTTTGAATATCGAATAGTGACAGAAAAATGAATATATCTGAAGATGACAAACATTAACCTATGAAGATCAATATATGTTACCTTTTGTAAAATTAAATCATTAAATAATATTATCCATCAAAGCTAAAATCCAAAATCTATCATATAACAATTTCAACTAGATCTCAATAAATTTTTAGTTTATAAAGCGTTGATCAATCTTGGGTTAGCTGTAGGGGTACTGTCCCAGCTAACGGTGGTTTACCGGGGAACACTTAAGTACCACTTCGCTTTTGCCGTAGCCGTGGTGACAGACAGACCCTTTATAGGCTTGTACCCAAAATAAATCTCTTCTTTAATAACCGAGGATTTAAGAAGAATTTGTGCAATACAAAAATTATATTTTATGTACTTAAAAATATCTTAGAACAATGTAGCATACGGTATAAGATGTATCAATTACATTTATCCATATGTGCTACAAAATCATTGGGTAACAATAAAATATAAAACATTTGTAAATCAAAATGTAGGACCTAGATACGTTGATGTATTCTGGAATCTAGGAGACTGGGTTCAGTACCTTGGATCCAGAACTAGACGATAGTTGTAAGTAGACCTTAATAAATCTTAAGTCTATAAAGTATTGATCACTTCCGGTTAGCTGTAGGGGCCGGTTTCCAGCTAGCGGTAGTCCGAAGACTAGTACACCGTGTCACTTCAGGCTATTTACACCTGTATAACAGAATGACCCTTTCGACTTGTTCCCAAAATGATCTCTACTCTTAAGAACTTAGACTCAAAGGAATATATATAGTATCATCGAACAACATCAAAATCCAGAATCCCTAAATATAAAAGAAGTAAGTACCCAAAGAATGGTTTATCAAGATCAAGATACTAAAAATAATTTAAATAAGAGTCATGTATCTAAACTGTCAACCAAAAAGCCAAGTAAGACATCATTAAAAGAGGCTTTGAGGAAGAAGCTAATAAAGAGAAGAACATAAATTTGTTCCAAGTAATCAATAGCTAAAGTATGAGATAAGCACAAGTTTGAAACTACTTTTTAAAATAATATAGAACTTGAACTTAATGCATATATCAGACAAAGATGTAATGATTCGTAGAAGTTAATCAAAATAAAAATATGAGAATCAATAGTGAATATATTATGCAAGCATAAGGTTAACATAAAAGTATATGTATATATTTTTCAAGTAAATAGAAGACTTGTGCTAAACATATATACTCACAAAATACTAATCAAAGTAAATATGACATGTTAAAGACAAATCGATAAGAAGTGACCAATAAAAAAATATTAAAGACTAAGAGTCAAAAACATATTCACCAAAAAAAAAAGCTCCTATGCATGCTTCAAGAATAAAGATTAAGAATAAAGAGCATACATGGATAAATGTGTCACACTAATGGAAAGTGAGTGAAAGACAATTTAGTGTGAACTAAACATTTAAGTTAGACAATAGTCATGCTAAGATTATATCTCACATTGATTCAAGTAATAAACAATTAGAAAAAATCAATAAGAGCTAATAGTAAGAAGTCAATAAGAACATGCTAGATATTAAAAAACTATTTAAGAAGCATGTTACTGAAGTGGTTCTAGTGACCACACTTATGTTGGTGCAATTGCTTGGAAGATGGCCTTTCTAGCTTTCCAATCACCAACACGTTCTATGGTTCTATTTGATATGAGAAGCTTCACCTACAATATTAGGTAAAAACTTTGGTATCCAATACTTGGATCCACATTTGATAGCTTTGGGAACCCATTTGTACAAGTTCATATCAACTAGTTTTCTACTCTGACAATGATTAGAAACGTGTCCATTCATACCACAATAATAACAGAAAGTATTAATATTATTACTATGTGCAACAGTATGAGAATGTACAGTGGTGTGATATGATATGTGTGGATACTTGTAATAAAAAGCATGGTTGTGTGAAGATTTAGCTTTGCTTGCTTGCTTTCTAGATGATCTGTCGTGTGTGATTTTATGATGTGTCACGTGTCTTGTGTTAGACTGAGTCGTAGGTTGTATTACCTGTTTTCATTCAAGCTTTCATTTCCCTCTATCAACTTTTCATTCAAATTTTTCCTTTCCTCTTTTTCATTCAAATTTTCATTTTCATATTTTTATTTAAATTTTCCTTTCCCTCTTTTTCATTCAAATTTTTTCCCCTCATAAAACAGAACCTGGTACAAAAGAAGAAATGACTCCCATCATTTCTAACTTTTTCACTTAAATTTTTTACCTCATTTACGGCATATTTCTGCACGTTGTGAAAGAGGTTTTTTTTCAGTTTCCCTCTTATGTTTTTTATTTTCCCTCTATTTTCATTCGAATTTTCATTTCCCTCTAAAAATATGTACTTTTTTATATACTTTACAAGAAGAGAGAGACATGACTCATAACTCTAATCTCAGAGAGAGAAATCTCTTGTCTCCTGCTCATATTTGATCGAAGGGGCTTCAGAGGGCAAGAGGACGGTGGTGTTCCCCCCCTCGCCTCGCCCGTGGCCCAGCTCCTCCTCTCCGCCTTTCCCGTCGCTCCGCCCCGCCCGGCGGAGGCCCCCCAAGCCTCGGCATCCCCCCTGCCGCCTTCCCCCCTCCTTTCCTCCACGGCGACCCGCTCTCCCCCTCTGGCTCCCCCGCCTCCGAGCCTCTCGGCCGTGCTCGCTCACCGGCTCTGGCCTTCCCTCCCCGCTGTGCTCGTTTCCCTCCTCGTCGTTCTGGACCCCACGCCGGAGCTCCGACCCCCCCCCCCCCCCCGCCTGGGCCCGGCCACCTCCCGACGGCAGTCTCCGGCGCCCTCCCGGCCAGCGTTCGGGCGTCCCGAGGCGCCTCCTCGGGACCAGCGCCCCCTCGGGCCCCGCCCCCTCCCCTCGGGGTGAGCGCGGCTCTCCCATCGGGCAGAGTGCCCCTCCTCGTCGCGCGCGCTCGGTCCCCCTCGTGTCTCGTGCGGAGCGTCTGCTCGGATCATCCCCGGCGGAGGGAGGCCGGCGGAGGGCGCTCCCTCTCCTTGACCCTTCCCTTCGCGTCGGTCGGCGGTGGCTCCCCGGGGCGAGCCTCCCCCCCCCAACCCCCCTCGAGCTCCGCTCTGTCCGGGTTTCCGTGCCCCCTCGGGCCTCTCGCTCTTCGGGCACCGCGCCCGGAGCAGACCCCTCGGGCTCCGCGTCAGAGCGCCACATGCCCCTCTTTTTTCCCCTTTATTTTGTTTTGAATTTTGAACGCCGACCGTGTCAGCCGCCTGTGGGACCCGGTCTTGGCTCTATGCTGCTGTGTTTTGTTATCTTTTCAATAAAGCTGGTTTAAAAAAAACAATATATATATATATATATATGTAATGCTCTTGTTGCTTTTGTTATTTTGATTCAGTTTAGTTTCTTCTCTCATCTCATTTTGCCTCTACCAGGAGGCCATTTAACTTTTGTTATTACTTATTGCAATAAAGAGAATCTTCAAATACTATTTTCGTATGCTTGTCTAAGAAAATTTTATTTTTACGTTCAATATTGCCATGATTTTTTAAAATATTTTTTTTCATTTCTAACAGTCATTTACAACGTTCAAATGCGTTTTGTAAAAAGATATAGAGTCATTTACAGCGTTCAAATGCGCGTTGTAAAAGACTATGCCCTAAATGACCCCATTATTCACGGCGTACATGTGAACGTTGTAAATAATCCACTCCACTTTTTTACAACGCGCATTAGAACGCTGTAAAAAAGATGGAGGGGTTATTTACAACGTTCAAATGCGCGCCGTAAATAATAAGGTCATTTACGGCATGGCCTTTTACGGCACCAAAATGTACGCCGTGAAAGATCATTTACGGCGCGTTTCGCGCGCTGTAAATGATCATTTTTCTTGTAGTGATCGTATATTAATATCTATGTCACTCCACCCCCATTAAGAAATAATAATATAAGTAGTATACCTGCTTCTAATATAAATGTTAATGTTGGTCCTAGTTCTTCTCACCAAGTTATTTCATTTACTGAAGAAGAACATATAGTAGATGATGGTAATAACGATGACGAAAATAGTGATGATCTAATTGAAAATTTAGATGATGAATTTGATTATTCTGTTGATAGTCTTAGCACTCCTGAATTATTTATTGGAAAACAATTTGAGAATCGTTCTAAATTTAAAAGTTTTATTAGTGATATAGCAATTAAACGTAATTTTACTTGTTCGGCTACTTTAAATAATGCTACTAGGATTATATATAAATGTAATAGTTCAAATTGTCATTGGAGAGTATACGCTAAAGTCATTGGTGGAGGCAAAATATTTTCTATTGCTACGCTAGAAAATATACATTCTTGTTTAGGTGGACTTACAACTGGTTGTCATCCATTAGCTACTACTGTATGGATTAAAATCAGATTATTGATAAAATTTGAGATAATCGGTCGTATAGTCCATCACATGTTGTAAAAGATATATTTAGGGAACATCAAATACATATTAAATACTGTAAGGCTTGGAAAGCTAGAGAACTTGCTCTATCCAAAATAAATGGTAGTTATATTGATGCATATAGTATTCTCGAAGAGTATGGTCTTAGAATTATTGAGACAAATCCAGGTAGCCAATGTTTTATGAAGATTACATAAAATAATAGGTTTGAAAGAATTTTTATTTGTTTCAAGGCATGCATTGATGGATTTCTACGGGAATTTTTACCTGTGATTAGTATTAATGCTACTTTTCTTTCCTCTAAATATAGAGGTATTTTATTTATTGCTTGTGCTCATGATCCTAACTATCAACTATATCCAATTGCTTATGCTATTGCTGAGAGTGAAAATACTGATTCTTGGACTTGGTTTTTAAAAGGTTTAAGAATATATTTTGAAAGATTTTTTGATGCATGGAATACAATTTTTTTATATCGGATAAACAGAAAGGATTGATAAATGCCATGCGTGCTATTTTTTCAGAATTGTCTCATTTTTTTGTATTCAGCATTTTAAAGAAAATTTAAAATCGGTATGTAGATCAAAGCATTTCAACGTAGCTTGGACTATCTTGCAAGATGTTATAATGAAACAAATGCAAATAATTTTTTGGAAATAATTAAAGTTGAAAACGTAGAAGTTTACAATTGGCTCTTGGAGTAAATGATGAAAATTGTGTTTTCTCACACTGGATTATAGCTTATTCTCCTTGTTCAAGATTAGATATTAACACGTCAAATCTTGCTGAATGTTTCAATAGCTGGATTAAAAATCTTCATGATAAACCAATAACAACACTACTTGATGGTATTCAAGCCAAGATTATAACACTTCAGAATAGACAACAAGCTGAAAATCTTGAAACAAATTTTTGTTCGAAGATGTTAAAAATGATGGCTTGTATCACAAAAGATGACCATCAGCTGGAAATGTTACGTATAGTGGGTTATTTGTTCAAAATATTAGATCGTAAAACAAATAAAACATATGTTATTCGTTTAAATGAAAACTATTGTTCATGTTTAAAGTGGTATCATACTTTTCTTCCATGTGTATATGCCTGTTATGCCTGTAATTGTTGCAATATTATGATTGATCATTATTATCCAGCTATATTTTCAAAAGAAGCATTAAAAAGTGTCTATGAGCCGCACTTGGAACCAATTCCTGTCTCTTACAACATTCAAAGTGCATTAGTTAGAGGCAACATTGGAGTACCAGATGTACGACGCAAAGCCAGAACCGTATTATGGCGAAGGATCAATCTTCAAGAGATCTCCAAAGCAGTAATTGCAATAGTTTAGGGCACAATAGAAGGAGTTGTACAAATTAACCAAGAGAATGAAAAGGAAACATCATACGAAGTAACTGTAATAGTTTGTCAAAGAAAGATGACTTTTACATAAACGAAAAAAAATTATATAAGTACAAAATGTTCATCTATCTTCCTTGTCTGTCTAATTGCCAATAGTCCGGACGATCAACTTCTCTGAGATTGAGTCGTCCTCTCCTTCGCATCGTATTCTCCGGGGGCGCATCACCACCTTCGCCTTGGGTATCCTCATGTTGCGTGGGTACTAGTGCTGATGGAGTCGTTAATAGCTGTGTATAATAATTTACATCCAAACCATAGCTTTGAAACCAATCTGTTACTCCGGGCCACTGGAAGTTCCCTGGCCAGCCCACTGGAAAGTCCCCTGGCCAGCCCACTAGAAGTCCCCTGGCCAGCCCACTGGGAAGTCTCCTGGCCAGCCCACTAGGAAGTCTCCTGGCCAGCCTACTACGAAGTCCCCTCGCCAGCCCACTGTGAAGTCCCCTGGATCTCGTCAGCTTGCTGAGGCAGGATCTCGTCAGCTTGCTGAGGCGGGCTATCGGGGAACAGTTGGGTGACATGTACCTAACTTATGGGGAAGTGGTTCTCGTTGGCTAATAATGCCTGCAGGATAATCTGGCGGAATATGTAGCAGAGGGTTCAGAGGATCCGGATCCGCTTTTACCTAACCCAAAACGTTTCTTATCGCCGTTCTCAATACTCCAGGATTTGGGTTATCATATGCTTGCTCTAAAGTTGGAACCTAAAATAATAACACATTACTTACATTAGTTTTAATGTAAGCTGAAATATTGGTTTATAATAAGAATTTACTTGCATCAGTTCTTATTATATGTTCATGAAATTCACGCATATTGTAATAATCTATAGCTCTATGCTGGAATCGAGGCTCCTGATATAGGTAGCCGTCTGTTACTTATAATTGGAGATCCCCACCAAGATCTATATGCAATATCCTCGTATACTGTACCGTTTGAAAAATATGAGCATATATATGATACCATATGGAAAAAAGTATTGGTTAACTTTAAAATAACTTACAATCCTCCATAGTTGCTATGTTTGTTTGCCATGAAATATAAAAGAACAGAACAATTATCGGAGGACTGGACTTTTACTTCATAATACAAACTCGCTTGTACAAAGAAAGCCTAGGGACAAAAACCTAGGTACAGCAAGCTAAGTAAAATTGTTTATTTTAGATTCTGGGGGGTGACAGTAGAGGCTTGGAAAAGCGACGGCAGCTCTGCCTTACTCCTTGGACAATCGGGTGCAGCCTTGGCTCTATAGAAGAACTGCTTGGCGTTGATGAAGAAATGCTCTCCTTTCAAGCTCTGTATATCCTCCCTCTGGATCTCTGGCTCTCTATGTCTCTCTCTGTATATGTCGCTCTGTATATCTCTGTGTGTGTATGTATGTGTGTATGTGTTGCAAGGGAATGGCACCTTGCTATTTATAAGAGTGGGGGGCCTCATTAGGGTTTGCAATGATTGCCCATTCTTAAAAGTTGGCGACTAAGGATTATTGGATCTGGGCCGTTCATCTTGAATATACGAGATTTGAGCAATAAATGTGATTGCATCAAATCTTTTATGGGTAATTAATGATGATTGACATAAATCCTCCTGATTTGCCATGCCAACCTCGAATTTTTTGACACGTGTCATTAATTTGCTTGTTTGCAAATGATCTGATTTGATTCCAATATTTTATTGGGATTTGTTGAGGGATTTCGATCAATTTGATGCCACGTGCCCTGCTATCATGCTACGTGTCGTAACCGCAAGCCACAGCAGAAATCTAAGCCGCAGGAAAGTTGCTCCTCATTAGGCCGCATAAGACTGGCCACGTGTCAAGGCTGCTTGAGAGTGGCCCCCTGTACATTTGAACCGCATGGTGATGATCTGAGTCGCATGAGTGTAGATGATCGCATGATGGGTGCCTTCTTCGTGAACCGCATGAAGATAGACTTCGTGAGCCGTATGGGGCTAGTCTTCGTGAGTCGCATGAAGACAGTCATAGTGAGCCGCATGGGGCTAGTCTTCATGAGCCGCATGGGGGAGCCTCCGCTTGGGCCGCATGGGAGAGCCTCCGCTTGGGCCGCATAGGATGGTCTCTACTTGAGCCGCATTCGACTGTCCACGTGTCAAGGCCGCATGACAGTTTCTGAATCTCGGGGGATCGTGTCAGAGATTTTCTTCGCTTCCCTAAGAGTCTGTCATTATGAGGGAGTCATAATGATATCTTTGTGTCAGAACTGTCACCTTGTCAGAGCTGTCAGCCGTCAAGGCATTTAATGTAGTAAAGGACAATCGAAAGAGCTATTTGCAGGCCACGTGGCTTCTCTCTGAGTCGCATAGAACTTGTTTGAGCCGCATAGACGCTCGAGCCGCATGGATACTTGAGCCGTATGAACTCTCTGAGCCGTATGGGGCTCTCTGGCTGCATGGATCTTTCTTTATTCTTTTCCATGCTTCTACAAGACCCCCTTCAAAGTTTTCAATTTGCAAAATTGAAATACTTTGAATAGGAAGCATGGCCATGTATAAATTCTCCTGGCCGCATATGATGTCTCGGCCGCATGGATGTCTCAGCCGCAAGGATGTCTCAGCTGTCTTGAGTCAATCAGCCGCAGGAACTTTCGGGCCGCATAGCTCCTTGCCACGTGTGCGTGCCATTAATTGCCTCAAATTCGTTTTAGTGTCGCCCTTTGGGAAAATCCCAAGGGTCGGCTCATTAAATGTTTGGATTTTATGTCCTGGGTGAATCTCCTTTATGAGAGAGGGGATGAAATCCGAGGAGTCGGTTTCGTCTTTTTTGAGGCAGTTATTAGTCTACGTGTTTCTCTCCCTCTCTTGTCCTCCTATAAATAAGAGGAGTTTAAGAGAAAAAACTTTTTTACTTTCTCTTTTACTTCGAACTTTCCCTACCCTATTGTCATCCTCTTCTTCAATTGCCAATGGCTCCCAAGAAGACCGTTGCGACGAAGGACAAGAAGGCGACGTCTTCGTCGTCTGCGACGGCGAAGGTCAAGAAGACTGCCTCTACTTCAACCGCGGCCGCTCCTCCGTCGGCCGTCGTGCCCGCAGCTCACCCTGACGTCCATCCTTCTATTAATGGTAAGGACTTTATGTGGGTTTAAAGAACCCTAACTTCTATGGCTACGTCGCATGCTTTATGCACGAGCCTTTATTTTCATGTGAGCCGCATGTTCGTCCTACGGTCGAGCCGCGAGCCGCATAAGAATAGCCACTATGGCCGCATACGCGCTTCGCCAACAAAGCCGCATAAGCTACACTAAGCCGCATAGATTCGCACACATTTGTCTGTCACGTGGTCCGCACGAACTTATCCGATCCCTATGAAAGCACTGCCGCATGACCCTTCACTAAGTGGAGCCGCATGAATGTTCTTCTGAGCTTGAGCCGCATGAGGCTTCAGTGAGTTGTTGCCGCATAAGTGTTCTCCTGAGCCGCATGAGGCTTCAGTAAGATGGAGCCGCATAAGTGTTCTCCTGAGCCGCATGAGGCTTTGTTAAGTTGGAGCCGCATAAGCTCGAAAGCACCCATTAATTTCCTTTTGTCCATCTTTTTAACTTATCTTTTTCTGTCTCCTTCTCAGTAAATTTGCCGGTTAATATTGCTGGAGAACTCCTGGTAGGCAGTGCCCAAGATGCTCTGGGCTATAGGTACGACCATATAGTTCAGTATATAGCAGACCAGTTCCCGAATGACGAGCCTCCGGCGAGATTGAATGCCCTTAAGAACCAGCCTTTCTATTTTCTTAATGCTATGATAAACTCGAGGAAATTAGAAGGGGAATACTTGAAGCCCGTATTCTTCTTTGGAGACTCCTTGACTGTGAAGAACAGTCATATTCTGGAGGTGTCAGAGAACTGGAGTTTTGTTTCTAACGGGATGGCGATCCGCATCCCCCAGATGGAGCGTCACTTCCCTTTATCTTGGTTCAATATGCTCCCACTGGACCGAAAGATGGAAGATTCTTTAACTCCTACCCGGAGTGGGATGTTTGTGGGAGACATCCATTATAACAACAGCCTGAAGTCAGTATGCGCGGGCAAGGTGCACACCAGCCGTTCTGTAATGGGATTGGCCCCGGGTACTTTTTTGAATGTGCCGGGTCCCAATTTTACGTTTTCTACAGCCGACACTTTTATGAACCAACTCGCTCGGAAGGGCTCCTATCCCATTGGTCGGTTGATGCTCCCCAGCTGGATACATCCGATTCCCTCGTGGACCAATCTGTCTATGTGGATTTTGCGAAAGTATGAGGCCTTTCTGTGTGAGATTGGTCTTTACCATGCTATTCGGGGCACCAGCCATGGCTTGCCTATAAACAAGAGATTATTTATATCTCTGCTGGAGATGTATAATCGCCGTACGGGAACCTTCTATACTTCCGTAGGAGAAATGGGGCTTGCGCTCCACGAAATGCATGCGGTCTCCAAGCTTCCTTGGGGGGACGAAGCTTTTGAGGCGTATACTCCTACGAATGAGGAGTTCGAAGAGTTGGAAAGGCGGTATCCAGGCTTCGTGGCTCTTTATCAAGAGATATTGTGCCATTATAGCACATGTCATCAAATAGCCAAAAAAGAGAACAGCTCGGAAGGGAATGCCCCTCATACCAAGGACTGGGTGCGCTATCTCTTCACGACGGATGCCTCAGGTCAAGTTACTCCCCGCCGTCCTCAATCCCGGGAGGCGGTGAAAGCTTTAGTGTCGTCAGCTAAGATGGTGGCCACCTCTAGTGACAGATTCGGGAGTCAGACCGACTCTTTCGGTTATTTTTATCAGGACACCCAAGAGTTGTCGGAGAAGGCGCTCCTGGCGGGATTCTTGATGATATGGCTGCGAAACTGTGTAGTCTCAGGCGGAGCAGGTTCCATCGAGAGGATCAGTCGCAATTTCATCCTTCCGGCTGTGAAGTTAGTTTTGCGAGTCCGGCTAGCTCTCCTTCCGGCCATGGTGTGCAGCATACACCGTGGCCTTCGCACTTTCACATCCAAGGTCATTGCCCGCGATGTGACAAAAGATTTTGAACGGACTGAGCTGCCCTATCATTATTTGATGGGGTGGCTGTTGATGCATTATCCATCTTTGATGAGACCGAGCTCTGAAGACGGCGTAACTGATGACGACGCTTTTATCTTCCGCTATCGTAATGAGTCTTGGGAATTCGAGACCATACGTGCTTGCCGGATGGCACTGGCGAGGGCAGACATGTACAACATTTTCGTATCTGTCCCTCGTTTTACTGATGAGGAAATAGCGGCTGTCCATCTTGACGGTATTAGGCCCCCTAAACTTCTGGACGGCTAGATGCTTCTGTGGCTGCAAAATATCCGCTCCTCTCATCTGGTGTATCGCAACCGTAATACTGTCTTTCTGGAGCCTTATCTCCCTAGCAGGTTCGCCCGGCAATTTGGATATAGTCAGCTTTTTCTAGACAGCCCCAGCTCTTGTCTGGGCTTTGAAGGTAGCCTTCTTGATGGCATCCGGGCCTGGCATTACTATGACAAATTCCATACCTGTACCGTTTTCTCAGTTCCCGCTATCAAGGCGTCTGTAGAGATCTTGTATATGGCGGCTCTGTACCACGTCATGGCGAACAAGTCCCCTGTCGATTTTAACCCAGGTACCAGTTTCATCGTTGGTACCGGCCTGGATGAGGGTTCCCAGGGGGCCAAGACAAGGAAGAGGAAGAACAAAGTCGAAGTGCTGGATTCGGACTCCGCTGCTGCAGATGACGAAGGCGACGAGTATGATGGAGATGACTCTTCCCTTCCGGTGGCAGATGTAGGGGTGGATCAGCCGTCTATCTTGCCAGATGAGATGGTGGTAGATCAGCCATCCGTTGTACCCGGTCCTGCACGGAAGTGTAGCAGGCAACTTTCTCCTGTCGGCGACATTCCTCGCTCTCAAAAACTGGCTGTGACCAGACACCGTGGGCTAATTATAAAGGAAAGAGGCGAAGAAGTTGACCCCGCATCAGAGGTAAATAAGTTACTACAAGTCCTTCCTTTCTTCTAGCTTTGATTTTAATCATCTTCCTTCCCTCTTGTAGGCGTCAGAAGAAGAGGACTCTCGGGTTACCGAGGTCGCGACTCGGGATGACGGGGGCTCCGGTGAGTCTGCTCCTGAAATTGCTGAATTCCGTCAAGATGATGCTGATCGAGTTGCCTCTCCCTCTGAGGTGGCTGGGTCAGAGGAGCTGGCTAAATTTAATTTGGAGATCGCGGGTGAGGAGACCCTGCCAGCTGCGAATGAGCTGCAGCCTCCATGCTCCTCTCCTGGTAAGATAAGTCGAATCTTAACTTGCGAGGAGGCCTATCTGCTCTATGATCACATCCTTCGGGTCACGTCGATTGATCATTATCATGGACATGCAGGTCCTGCCTCTCCAGTGCCGAGGATAGACATTGTTGAGACAGACTCTGCCGAAGGGGCACTGGCGGAGAGGGGCGTACCTCCTCCCCTTTCGGCTTGTCTCGATGGGCCTCCTGCGGGCTCGAGTTCGGCAAGTCCGGTGATGGGGCAATCGGGGCAGGGGACGATAGTCCTTGTGTCTTCCTCTGCTCGGGCGGCCCCGAGAGTCGACCTCTCCGCCCTGCCAAGTGTCCAGGCTCTTCGGGTGGCAGAGGAAGAGTTAGCCGCCATCCGTACATCGTTCTGCTCGAAAGTTGCCCCCCTGGTGGCAAGTTCTAGTACCACTCCTTCGATGCTGCCGGCCATGCTTCCTCTGACGCCGTCCTCTACAGAGGTACTGGACGAAGCGTTACAGGACGTGGTCGACAGCTTTTATCGTCACTTGAAAAGGGGGATAGAAGCTGCTGTGGAGAGAGAGACCTCTTTCGTCTTGGCCCGGCAATGCGCCCAGGGTCAAATTGATATCCTTAAGGCCCTACCTGGCGGAGCAGGGGTGGCTGCACTTCTGGAGGCGAAGTTGCTGGAGACCGATCAGCTGGTGGCCCAGCTTCAGGTACTGCGACAGGTTGATTTATCTGCCGCTATAGATCAGGAGCGTGGCTCCCTCACAACTGCTATAGAGAAGGCGAGGGCTGCTCAGGATAAAACCAGGCCGGCCTTACTGGAGGATCTCCGCACTCTGTCTGACCGATATGATCAATTGAGCCATGAGAGTGAAGATGTTACAGCTCAGAAAGCGATTGCCTCCCGCGGGATTACTGACACGCGGGAGCAGATCCTTGAGTTCCAGAGGAAGTTAGCTTTCTTTGAGTCTGAGCTTGAGGCTGCCCGGATCGACAGAGGGCTAATTATCCAGGAGGCTGATAAAGTCAATAAAGCTTCGGCTGACTTGGAAGTGGCTCTGAAGAGGTTGGACGACGACTGGCGGGCACTCATGGACCTGGATAATGGGGAGCGGTTGTCCCAAGAGGCTGAGCGCCGAGGTAGACTGAGGCTTGAGCGGGGTACTGCCTTAGTGAGAAATTGCCTCTTGGAGTTGTGTAATACCGAACTATAGTCGGCCTTTTTTTTGTTTCTGTTTTCCTCTTCTTTAGCCGTGATCAAATTTGTTTAGGAACGATCAATTAGTTAAGCAAAACTGTTTAGGCATGATTATAGAATCAAACCTAGGAAAGAATACGAATTGACTCGATCGAAATATAATAAAAGGAGTCGAGTCATGATCGAAATTGTTCAAAAATGATCAATTCCAAAATCGTTTCGATATGCTTTAAATACTTATCCACAATTATTTAGGCACGAGTTTAAAATCAAAATTTTGATAAGTTTAGGAATCCAGTCGAAATTACATTAAAAGATGACAATCTGAAAAATTGAAGGATAAGAAAGAAAGGGAGAATTACCGATTTATTGAGAAGATTGTGACTAGGAATAAGCACAAATCAATTTGAAAACTTAATAGTTATATGCCAATAAGACGTAGTCTCTATGGTATTCGGAACTCGTAAACATAATTGAAGTCATTTTACCGAGAATTTATGCCTCGCCAGTGTACAGCTAGCTGCATTAAACCCTTGGTTCCACAACTCAAGCTATGTTGCAGTAACGAATACCCTATCAACCCTATCTAATCTTGACATAAAAATTCAAGGATAAAATAAGACGACCAAGACATAATTTTAATAATGTTCGATCACCCACGCTTACTTGAAATTATTTCAACTTAGGGGTCATGCCACGCCAGTGCGCTGCTGGCTGCAGTGAACCTGCAGTCTCGATAATTCAAATAAGTGACGACAGTGCGCTGCTGTCTTGCCGTCGCAAGTCATCAAATTTTTTTTAACTATATCTCCCAAGAATATCAAAGGAGTTTAAAATATCATACAAGTGGATAAAGATATAAAAAGTACAAGTATCTGTTCTTCAAGTATAAGATCAGCTTCTTGAAAAGAAAAGCAATTGATTAGGAAGGATAATGATCGAAGTCGAAATAAGTAAAAAATCTTTTAATCCTTATTTCACGGATATTCAATATTCAACGATTGAGAGGTAACTTTTGAATCCAAAAACTTAACTCGAGATTAATAGACAATTGAGTGAGAACTTATTTTAAAAATAATTCCTTAGGTCCAAGGAAAAGAATATAAGTGATACGAACTTATGATATGGCGATGTTTAGAGAAGACATAAGATAAAGTTGTACAAATGATCATGATTAGGGAGAAAATGACCGAAGACAAAAGAAATATAAACTTAAATTTATATTTATCTAATATTCAAGATCGAGGGAAACTATGTATAAAGCACTATGTCTACCTATTATGAATATATTTATACACAAATATATATGTATAGCCCTAGTAAATCCCAAAAATCCTAATATATCATTCTAAGAGAAGGTTGTCCTATTTCCAAGTAAAATATAAATTTAAATAGCAATAATACATATATTATATTCAATATATAATTTATAGAAATTATTCACAACACTAGAAATGGACTACCAATATATATATACATCTATTTATCTACATGGACGACGTTGGTCGCACTACATGACCACCAGGACTTGGGTTGGGTTTGGGCTAGTTTGGAACAACCAGGTCTTCTAAAAGCCAATAGTCTTAATAATAAGTAATTAAATTATTTCTAGGGTTATGTCACGATTTGGCCAGGTTTTCCTAATTAGTACACACCTATGACTCGGTCTCCTCTACCATGGCTAGAACACTAGTCACAGCACTCGACCACACTCCCAGTGCCAAAATTCTTGGTTATCTTGCACTCCAAAACTTAACCATGACTAAGGCCTTCTATAATAAATATTTATAAAATTCTAAAAATCACATTTTAATTCAAACAAATGAATAAAAGGATATTTTCCAAACTTTCAGAAAAAGGGGTTACGAATCTACCCACTTTAGAAATACTATCGAATCAGAATACAATAGTGCATCTTTCTATAAAAATTATCTAATAGGATTTAGAATTCGATGAGGCCTATGTAGCAACCTTAACTACCCAACTATCAAAGCAAACTAGGGACTCATAGTCCTAACCATTCTCCTAAAATTGACTTACTCATAGTTGTGAATGAGCATTTCCTTGTCGCAGGCTCATAGTAGTACGACTAATATGGTACTACCACGAGTTCACACTATTTGCAAAAATGGACCTACATAGGCCACCAAAAAAATTTGTCACGACCCGCACCCGCTTTTCTGATACGAGACGTGTCCAAGCCAGCCTATGCCGCAGAGTCGGCGGTAGAACGCTGTCAAGCCCACAATAAATAAATGCTCAAAATAAACTTTATTGCGTATTCACAGTTCTAATAGATTACAACATTTACAAGAATTATATTCAAAGAAAATACAATGTTCTTACATATTTGAAAAGACTACAACATAGCTATCTAATCTCTAGGTTTGGCCTGCAAACACACCCGATTCTCCCAATGCTAAAGAAGCCACGGCTAACCTGAAAAATGTTGGTTTTCAGTCAGGAATGGAACGAGTACATTCTCATAACAGTTTCAATAAATCACAAAATCCATAAATCTGTAAATAATAATGAAGTATACGACGAAAAGATAAGCATATAATCATGGCAAAAATTGAACATGGTGAAAATGACAAGTAAGTACTAAAACAGAGTAGACACGTAGCTAGAAATTTATAATTTAGAACCAGTAACTGTATCTATCTAGTGAGTTGAAATACTACTTCGACATGTAAACGGCTAAGGGTAAATCTGGCACCCCGCACATGAAATATGTGACTGCTATTAGGCACGAATAAGATCCGGCACCCCGCACGTGAAATGTGCGACTGCTATTAGGTACGAATAAATTTAGATTTGTTTACATGTCTAGAGTATTTCCCCGCCCGACTAGTACTCAAGGATCCAAACATGTCACGAATACGGTAATAGATTGGTCACGAACAACATGTAAAGAATCCATAACTACTATCTCGTGTAACATCGTGTCAAGAAACAATAAAATATCAATGTAAAATACTACTATATAAATGATTCATAGAGATAATCAAATATGAAAACTATCAGAGATGTACTCGCCTGATGTCCTGTGCTGGTGAAACTGATAGTACAACCACTCAAATGAGTCACTAAAGTCATCACATGCAAAAGTCTCCGGATACTGAAATAAATATTACCAACATTTTCAGAATAGTCAAATTAGCTAGAATTACCTATCCTTAAATCCAATTCTGGACACAGGGGCAAAACGATAATTTTGGGCCAAAACGATGTCCGCCGTTGGACCCGCTTTGCACCAAAAAAAGTGCCAGAGTCAATAGTCTCTAAGGTCTTCAAACTATATGTTTATGGATTGTTTTTGATGATATGAATCCAACTGCATGTCCAAACTTGGATTCCGGCGGCCCGTGTACAAAATCGCCTGTTGAGACGGATCGTGGGGCCCGCAAAACGACATTTCGATCAACTGTCTCATAATCGGACCAAACATGGCATACAGGACCAGAAAAATGATACGGTCCTGTTGGCGTAAGTTTCGTTTTGATTTGATGAACGTTCACAATGTCTTTGGGAATATAATTAGAAAATTTACAAAGAGGCCGATACGGTAAATTTTGACGGATACGCATAAATTCGTTGCGCACACGCAACAAATTTGAATTCCGTCAAAGCCCACGCGTCTACGAAGTCGATACACATCTTTCGATGCTTTCGTTTCGTAACCACGTTGCCCGGTTTGGCGGGACGCATATCGTACCGGAGGATTTATTAAGTTTTTGAAAACAGTTTATCTAGATTTTTTCCTATTTTCAAACCGATTTAACCTGTGAAATAATCCATTATAAATTAAAGTAAAAGAAGGTTTTTGATCATGGTTATGTTGTCTGTGAATGTGTTCAAATAGATTTTGGATTTCCTAACTGGATCGGCTAATTTTGGCCTTCAAAAACAGGGGTTTCATTTTCGAGACTGCTCTGTTTCGAACAGATTTTCGTCGAACTTGGGTTCGATTTTTCGAAAAATATAGATCGCTTAAAATTGAACTAATTGATAGGAGTTATAGCTGTATAGGTTGTCGAATTACTTGCGAAGACGGATCGAACAAGGATCGACCATGCGTTGTGAGAACTTGCCGAGAAGTTGCCTCCGCAGGGCAGTTACTGCTATGCGTGGATCGACAGCCGGCTGTGCCCGCACGGCCTGCGATGGCTTGGCTGGCCGTCGACGATGCCCAATATTTATCTAGAGATTCATCTCTCTCTCTCTGTTTCAATATTTATCTGGGGTGGTGCGGGGGTGGCGGCGTTTGAGTTTAAGGTTTAGGTTTTCGAGAGATTCATCTCTCTCTCTCTGTTTCAATATTTATCTACTATGTGTAGAACTTGGGGTCGGGTTTGGGGGAATCTCGGTTGGGCTTGGGTTCTGTTCTGTGGGGTGGGGGATTTTAGTTTTTGTTTTTGTTTTACCATTCCATTATATAATATATATATATATATATATATATATATATATATATATATATATATATATATATATATATTTTTCTTTTTTTATATATATATATATATATAAAAAATATATATATATATAAAATATAAATATATATATATATATAAAATATATATATTTATATTTTATATATATATATTATATATATAAAAAATATATATATATATATATATATATATATATATATATATATATATATATATATATATATATATATATATATATATATATATATATATAATATATATATATATATCTTGCATATATGTCTATATATGTATTTCCTTTATACATGTCTTTATATACAGAGACTAATAATCCCAAAAATCATTCGAGCAGTATTTATATATACAAGATATATGTACAAAAATAATTATAACATATCTAAAATTCTTATTAATAAAGTCTTATTTATAAATATCTATATATGCACTCTACAAATAATTATATACTCAATTTATATATGCTCTAGTGTGTATAAAATATTGTATTCTCTCATATTTATGGTGTATATAAAACATAACAAGTATCCTAAATTGTCAATAACACCTGTATTATAGATTTAACAAATACATAGGAATATATGTCAATCCCCAATTAAAATATGAAGCATATGCATACGCATAGAATTTATCCACACTGACTAATTTCTGCACATAACATCTCTACAGAGCGTCCTGAGATGCACTACCTGACTTCATGGGCTTGGGCTTGGTCCAGGTCCTGTCCGGACTAGTTTGGTACAACCGGGTTTCCTAAAAGTCAATAATCTAAATAATAAATAATTAAAACGTCTTTAGAGGTTAAGTCGCAACTTGGCCTGGTTTTCCTATATAGTTAGGACACACTTATGGCTTGACATTTCCCCTACCATGGCTAAACACTAGTCAAAGCACGTGATAACGCTATCCGTGCAACGATTTCTAGTCATCTTGTACTCCAATCCTAACCATGACTTAGGGCCTTCAATAATAATCAATAAATTAAATATTTATAAAACTAAAAGTCGTAATTCAAATAAAATAAAATAAAAATATATTAGAATTTCGGGAAGGGGGATTACAATGGTCGATTGTCATTGATGGTTATAAGAAACCACTACCTATTGTGGTAGACGGTGAACTAGTTAAAAAATCATATGACAGATATACCGACAATAAAAAAAAGCAAGACTTGATGCAAAAGCTATTAATGCTCTATTATGTGCTGTAGATAGAACTGAGTTTAACAGAGTATCAACACGTGTCATGTCTCACGAGGTTTGGAAACTTCTTGAGGTTACTCATGAAGGTACTTCACAAGTGAAGGAGTCGAAAATCTCACGACTAACACAAGAATATGAGGTCTTCAAAATAAAGCCTAATGAGACTATTAAAAATATGTTTACTCAGTTTTTAGATATTGTTAATCCTCTATCTTCCCTTGGAAAAGGATACAACAATCATGAGAAGATTCAGAAGGTACTTCGCGGGCTAACCAAGAACTAGAATCCTAAATCAACGACTATTATTGAAGGAAATGATCTCACGTCGATGACTCTTGAAACCCTTATAGGAAATCTTATGACGCATGAGCTAGACCTTAAATATTTTGAAGAGCTAGCACCAAAAGAGAAGGCTATAGCATTCAAATCTAACCACAAGACAGCCTCAGATGATGAAAGTGAGACAGATATCTCAGACAATGAGCTGATGACACTCATGACAAGGAACTTCAGAAGATTTCTCAAGTATGAGAAGTCAAGCAAGAAGAAGAAAGATTCTAAAGATGATGAAGAACTAATTTGCTTCAGCTGTAAGAGAACATTTCACATTATGAAATACTGTCCTGTCATAAGAAAGGAAAGCATGCATGATCAGTCAAGCAAGAGAAGGACTTCGATTAGAAACTATGCTAACACTAGCATCTGGTGTGAAAGCGAAGCTAGTGACTTTGAAGAAGAAGAGAAGCCTCACAACGCAGCAAATCTCTGCTTTATGGCTACAGATGCTAAGGTAATATCGAACCCTCTCTATGAAGAATTTACATTTAATGAACTGTCTGATGCCTTCACTGATCTGTTAGAAGATGAGAAGAAAATGATGGATTTGTACAAAAGTGCCAAAAAAGTGCTAAAATTTGTACAATCTAAGTTTTCTAGGCAATCACATATGCTAGAAGATATTAGAAACTCTTCTAGTAACACGGATGAGGTTACTTTTTTAAAGCTCAGTCTACATGATGCTCTTGAAAAGCATGAGAAAGCTAATCGAAAAAATGTAAAACTCAACGATCTCTATGAACTAGAGAAAAATAAGTACAATATTGCTGCTCAAAGAATAGATGCACTCACGAGTAATTATAATAAAGCATGTCACGTCTCTAAAAAGTTGGAGATTAAGCTGGGCAAACAGGTGGTCAAACCTGTAGCTCAAGTGAATACAAGTCACAAGGCTAAGCACAAACACAACACGACCAACATTTCTAGAACTACTAGAAGCCACGCATATATGTATACCTTTCTACACAATAAGAAAATACACACTTCTTCAAAAAGACATATACATAATCTTCGAACTACACCTAGGACTAACACTTTTATAACATATCATTATTGTGGTATAAAAGGACATGTATCACACCAATGTAAGATTAGGAAGCTTGTAGACATGAATGTGTATGTTTGGGTTCCAAAAGCTAACAAATCAGAACCCTCAAGAAAGTGGGTACCAAAGGTTACATCTTCAACTTGTGTTGTAGGTGAACCTTCATCCTTCTACTAAAAGCAAATAGATCATCGATAGTGGTTGCTCCAGGCATATGACAGGTGATAACACATTGTTTGCAACTCTATCAATGAAGAAAGAAGGCTATGTCTCCTTTGGAAATAACCTGAAAGGACATATAATTAGAATTGGCGACATAGGTACTTCTCCCTCACCCATTATTAAAGATGTTTAATAGAATTAAAACACAGCCTGCTAAGTATTAGTCAATTGACAAATCATAGTTATGGAATTAATTTTGTTAAGAATAAATGTTTTGTCCATGAAAAAATTTCTGGAATAACTTTCTTTGAGGGAATAAGAGAGGACAACATATATGTATTATATCTGTCAGAAAGTACTAACAATACAAGAAAGTGTCTGTTCATAACTCAAGACGAAAGCTGGGCATGGCATATACGTCTTGGACATGCGAACATGGACACTATTACAAGATTGTTCACAAAGAAACTGGTAAGAGGCTTACTCGATATCATATTCAAGAAAGATATAGTATGTGTCGAATGTAAAAAGAACAAGGCATCTAGATCATCTTTCAAATCAATAAACATTGTAAGTACCTCTAGACTACTACAATTATTATATATGGACTTATTTGGACCAAGTAGATTCGCCAGTCTCGGTGGTAAGCTGTATGCTTACGTGATAGTTGATGCCTATTCACGGTATACTTGGGTCTACTTTCTTGCAAATAAAAATAAGGCATTTTTTGAATTTTTGTCTTTTTATAAAAAGGTACAAAATGAGAAAGGATTCATTATTACTCGTATACGAAGTGATCATGGAGCAGAATTTGATAACCATGACTTTAAAACTTACTGTGACTCAAATGGTTTGTCACATGAATTTTCTTGCCCCAGAACTCCTCAACAGAATGGTGTTGTGGAGGGGAAGAATAGAACTCTTGGCGATATGGCCAGAGTTACGCTTAACCTGCATAATCTTCTAATTTTTTTTTAGGTTGAAGCGGTTTATACAACATGCCATATTTTAAACAAAGTTCTTATTAGACCAATCTCTAAGAAGACTTCGTATGAGTTATGGTTTAATAGAACTCCTAACATCAACTATTTTAAAATACTTGGTTGCAGATGTTTTATCTTGAGCACTAAGGACAACTTGGGAAAATTTGATAAAAAAGCTGATGAGGGCATATTCTTGGGGTATGCTGCAAAAAGCAAAGCATATAAGGTATTTAACAAAAGATCACTAGTTGTTGAAGAATCGATAAATGTCACATTTGACGAGCTGAACGATCAACGCAACAACGATAGTGACAACGAAAAAGAGAAAACTCCTTTAAATAGAACATCTGAAGATACACCATCCTCCTACCTGAAGAGTTTACCGAAATGATTGCGGTTTACACCAAATCATTCAGAAGAACTGGTAATAGGTGATGTATCAAGACGTGTAAGTACTCGCTCAAGCACAAGAAATATAGTTGCTAATGTTGCATTTATTTCCAAAATAGAACCTAAGAATGTTTTAGAAGTGTTTAATGATAAATTTTGGATTTCTGCAATACAAGAGAAACTAAACCAATTTGAACGGAATCAAGTTTAGGAACTCGTTCCCAGAAGTATTGATCATCCGATCATTGGTACCAAGTGGGTGTTCCAAAATAAGTTTGATGAGAATGGTTCGGTCACACGTAACAAAGCACGTCTAGTAGCTCAAGGCTATAATCAAGAAGAAGGCATTGACTATGGTGAGACGTATGCTCCAGTTGCTAGACTAGAGTCCATTCGTATGCCTTGTGATTTTGCAAGTTTTTATGGTTTTAAACATTTTCAAATGGATGTCAAAATTGCTTTTCTAAATGGTTTTATAAAAGAAGAAGTTTTTGTAAAACAACCTCCTGGCTTTGAAGATTTCAAAAATCCTGATCACGTATTCAAGCTTCGCAAGGCTCTCTACGGTCTCAAATAAGCACCTGGTGCAAGGTATGAGCGCCTTAGTTCCTTCTTGCTTGAACATAGATTTTCAAAAGGGAAGGTTGACTATACTCTTTTCATAAAATCTTTAGATAAAAATATTTTGTTAGTGCAGATATATTTAGATGACATAATTTTTGGATCAACAAATGAGATGCTATGTAACAAGTTTGCTACGTGTATGCAGAGTAAATTTGAAATGTGCATTATAGGAGAACTAACATTCTTTCTCGGGCTACAAATCAAGCAAAGTTCATAAGGGATATTCATAAATCAAGCAAAGTATACGAAAGATCTGCTGAAGAAATTTGACATGGATAATGTCAAACCGATCGGTACTCCTATGGCAACCTCTACAAAGCTTGATACAGATAAAAGTGGTACACCAACTGAAGTACGTAAGTATAGGGGTATGATTGATAGTTTACTATACCTAATTGCTAGTCAACCAGACATTATATTTTCAGTATGCTTATGTGCTAGATATCAGACTTGTCCTAAAGAATCACATACGAGCGCCGTTAAGCGTATCCTATGATACCTTAAAGGTACTTTGACGACTGGTCTTTGGTATCCCAAAACCGATTCGTTTGACCTGATAGGTTAATCGGATGCAGATTTTGCTGGATGTAAGGTTGATCGTATAAGTACCAGTGGCACATGTCATTTTCTAGAAAAGTCATTAGTCTCCTGGTTTTCTAAGAAACAAAATTGTGTTTTATTATCAACAACCGAGGCTGAATATATAGCTGCAGGACGTTGTTGTGGTCAAATTTTGTGGATGAAACAAACTTTGGAAGACTATCAATTATCCTTTAACCATATCCCTATTTACTGTGATAGGACTAGCTCAATAAATCTCACGAAGAATCCTGTATGTCATTCTCGCACTAAATACATAGAAATTAGACATCACTTTCTTAGATACCATGTTTTACAAAGAGATATTAGTTTAAAATTTTTTGACACTGAGCATCAATTAGTTGACAACTTCACTAGGCCCCTGGCTGAAGATCGTTTTAACTTTATACAAAGAGAATTAGGAATTTTGGATGTTGAAGTAATATAATTAAGTTTTATTTGATTAAGATTCATAAATTCGTAGAAACTATTTTGGTTATAAGCAGAAAAGGCTCTTCTGTCACAAAGGTGTAAATAACCTGAAGCGACACAGTGTACTAGTCTTCGGACTACCACTAGCTGGGATCCGGCCCCTACAGCTTACTTGAAATACTCTATACGATTTATGTATTTTAATTGTTTAATATTAATTATTTTTCATCAACACAACTATTTCTAATTAATCTTTGCATTTATATTAAAAACTAATATCACTTTCTTTCTAATTCTGTCCTAATTACCTATGGACCAAACTCGGTCAGAGTTATGGCCGAACTCGGACCGAACTCGATCTGGGTGAATCAGAACAGAAGTTGGAATGTCGGATTCTCCTCTATTTAAACCCCTCAAATCATCATCTTCTTTACCAAACCAACCGAAAATACCACCAAAAACTCTAACCCTAGCCTCATATTTCTCCTTCCTCCAAGCTTCTCAAGCCCTAAGATCTTGGATTCAGAGCTTTCTCGAGGTTCTCTTCTACTGTTTATATTTAATTTTGGTATATTTCAACTTTTTCTATCATTTTCAATTCCAATGGCTCCCAAAATTCCTCAATCTTCCAAAAAGAAGATGAAAGTTGGTGAAGCTGAATCCTCTACTAGTCAAGAGGTGGCTTCATTTTCTTTGTTTAGTCCCACCATACTGGACGATGACTACTTTGATGATTTTATTTTTGGGTCGCAAGATGCATCTAATGAATAGTTTAGTAATTTTCATCAAAGAAAAATTTGTTCGGGATGTCCTATTAACTTTACCTTTTTTCTGACCACACCAATGTCTTTGAACACTTCAAATTACTTGATTTAGTTCAAATTCATTTTTTGATTTATTCAAATACTATCCGCATGTTTTATTGCAATCTTCTGTCACAAAGGGCACGATTAAATCAAAAGTTGGCAGAATTGACATCGAGTTTGATGCTGATGATTTGGCAATCATGCTTCATATTTCCAATACTAGGGAAGCATTAGTTGATATCACCTCAGTGCAATTTCCAGTTGGTACAACTTTCAACTCTTTTTGTGACTCCTTATGTGCACCTAACTCTCGTTCCCAAGGCACTCTTCGACCTAGACATTTGAACAACTACTTCTATGATCTCCATAGGATGATATTTTCTGCTATTCTTTCGAAGAGTACTTCCACTGATGAGATTTTGTATGAAAGTGATTTGAAACTTTATTTATAAAGTTTTGAAATAACTGTCAGCCAGTTATTCTGATTGACGCAGACAACAATTGGCGCACCATCACCCTTCACGCGAACGGTTAACTTAACTGCATGGGACGTGTGGCATTCTGTAAGAGAGATGCGCGTGGTTGTGGGCAGTATCGTATGCACGTTCTTCAAGATTAGTGGCATGCACGCGACATCATCTAACTGCTTTGGATGATAATTGATTGATTAGCGCCAACTGTTGATTGGCGTCGGGCACTATCTGTTGTTTAATGCCATCTGCTTAATTCATTGATTACCTAGCGCCAACTACGAGTGGTGTGAGGCAGCTGTCAGTTATTATGACAAATCTGACACAATCTCCTCGAGTGCCGCACGTTCGAAATTTAAAACATATTTTCCTCGACTGATGTGCTGTCAGTCATGATGACAACTATTTAGCTTCTCGGAGAAGACTGCCACGTGTCGTCTAGTGCCATCTGATGCTAGCGCTATCTGTTGTCAGGCGCCATCTAATAACCAACGGCATTTGATGATTTGAGTCTTGGCGCCTTTTGTGAGTAGCGCATGGTAATGTTTGATTCATTTGGAGCTTCTATAAGAATCCCTTCAAAGTTTTCAATTTTGAAAAGTTTAAAATTTGAAATGCTTTTAATAAGAAGCGATCGTTTGCACCATTGGCGCAGTACAGAATCGTAACTGACCCACTTTTTGTGTACAGATTGCACGACTGTTACATCTCTTTTTGGCTATAAATAGCCGACCGAAAAGAGAGAAAGAACTTCCTCAAAACTTTCTCTCTCGAATTCTTGTCGTCTTTCTCTTTTAAACTCTCAAAGCTTTTACTCTGTCGAATGGCGCCTAAGAGATCCACGATGGAGAAAGGAAAGAAGGTGGTCGGAGCCACGTCGTGCATGCCTCCGATGATGGTACCACATCATGTCACACTGTCGGTGAGAGCCGAGGAAGCGAATCTCGCTCTGGAAGGTGAGAAACTCATCTAAGAAGATGAAGAGAACGCTCGCACCATTCACGTGTGGCACGACCAAAGCCAATATCTACCGCCTCTTTCAGAGTGTTGGTTGATGCTTTGCACCATCCACATCCCGTGACACCTCTTTCAGAGTGTTGGCTAAAATTAATCACAAAAAATGACACCCTGTACCATTTGTCATGTCTTAAGCATGATGCGCCATTCGATGTGATGTATGAATTATGTGCTGACTGACTGATGCACCATCTGACTTGAGAACTGTCACTCTATATGTGCTAACTGATTACTGTTCTTCATATCCTGCGCTATCCATGATTGGCGTAGGGTGTTTCTTTAAGAAAATAATCTTTTCAAGATTTTAACTCTGAATTTTCTTTTGTAGTTGATCTGAGAGAAGACCCGTTTGTTGAGAAATTGGCTTCTACCTTACGGGTGCCTGAGTATCAGAAAAACCTATCTCACGTCAATTTTCTACAATACGATCTTCCTGAAACTAGAATAGCTGTGCTAAAGTCTCAGGACGACAAGACTTTACTATGCCTGATGAATGGTGAACCCCTTATAAGTTTGGATCAGGTTCCCCATAAGAAGCCAGCTTTCTTGTTCGGTGAAGCTTTCAAGAAAGACTCTCAGCCTAAATCGAAGCGAGAAAAGCGAGTCTATAAAAAGTGGGAACAGACTAATTTATCTCACTGATATGACGAGACATCAGTCCCTATCCCGTTATGCCCATGCTAGCTATCCTCGAAATATGGTATAGGATCTGACTCCTTTCCAACAGGCCAGGGTTGGGAGGATATGCCACAGACTAGGTCACCAAAATAAGGACATATTTTACAGTTCATCAGAAAGGAGTAACACTCACTTGAGGGGCCTAAAACCAAGCGCCGCCTGAAGATTCATCTCTAATGATCCCAGTTAGAATTCCTTACCTGTTTGCTAAGGCTGAAGGAAAGTATCCGGCTAAGAATATGTGGTTAACAGGTTTGATGAGTCCAGAGAACAAATACTGGAACCGTCTTTCAATCTGGGCTTTGAACAACTTTAGAGATGAGCTGCTTGATTTAGAACTTTATGAACCTATTTGGACTACTTCCTGTGGTATTCGCACCAATCCTAATTAGTGTTTGGCCTTGGTAGAAAGATACAATGATAAGAAAGGCACTTTTGTGACCCCTCATGGAGAGATAGGCTTTACCCTTCACAAAATGCAATACATCTCTCGTCTGCCAATGGGTGAAAACCCATGAGAAGTGTATGTGCCAAGAAATGAAGAATTGGACACTCTAGCCGAGAAAAACTCGAAAATGGTGGTAGTATTCGATGAGTTGTTATGCTACTTCATGATCTGCACCCTTCTATACAAGAGCCATACAAAAGGGACATATTATTTGTCCAAATGGTTGTTGTATCTATTTTTTGGTTACATCCAGGAAGATAAGGTGCAGGAACACCTAGATTGTGATCCTCATTTTTTTGAACCGCTTGACCGCAGTACTATCCAGAAATTGATAGAGAGGTCAAGGCAGGTTGACAATGAATTGAAGGAGGATTGGCGTGAATTTAAGGCTGATACTCCTATCGAGACTTATATAAGACAAGGTGGTAGGCAAATGTCTCAAGAAGTGACTCTGGCTGGCTTCTTATCCTTGTGGCTATGACGATTTATGGTCCCCGGAGCCAGTGCTGTTGATAGGATCCACCGAGATGTACTATTCGCCGCAGTGTGTTTAATATTCGGATATAAGATGGACATTCTTTCTGCGATGACTTGCCGGCTGAACGCGGGTCTTCGTTCCTTCACAAATGCCATAATGATGGATCTCAGTACTCGAGAGGAGTTTTCCCGTACTGAAATGTCGTATACTTGTTTGTTCGGCTGGTTATTGTTAAACAATCCCATTCTGATGGATCCTGCTCTAGGTGTCGTAGGAGGATACTTCATCAGACGTTATGCTACATCTCGGTGGAAAGTAAACTCCCTTACCGACTGTCGAAAAGCATTAAATATGGGTTTTGAATGGAGGTTCTACTGCATTCCTCCACCTCCTGGAACTGAGAATCTTCCTCCTTTGCTCATGGACCTAGAGCCTATGGCTGCTCATCCCCCACCAGCTGCTTTTATGTGGTTAAAGATGATCAGACCCTCTCACTTGATATATCGATTCGGGGTAAGTGTTGTCTTGAACCGTATCTACCTAGCCTATTCGCCTGCCAGTTCGTCTATGATCAAATACACATCGGCAACACAACCACCTTCCTAAAAGACTCTGAATATCTGATCGATAGTGCTAGAGGATGGAGGTATTATAGTGCCCGGGGCACTAAGGCTACATTCTCAATGCCCTCTACTACTCTTGAAGTGGGCCCACGTATGTTATATACATACGCAAACTTTTATACTTCGGCCAATACCTTATTCGAAGGCTTCACCTTGTCTGATAGTTTTGTTAGTGTCAAACGATCGCGGTTGGAGGCCAAAAGCACCCTAGAGTTCAGAGAGGTTGAAGAGAATGCTTCTGCTGATGAGCCTTTTGAAGCTACCCTTGTCAGCCTCCCTGGCGAGGTGAATGATCCGCTAGAAATCTCCCTCACGAAGCGGAAAGATAAATATCCTGAAATAGGGACTAGCAAAAGACGAAAAGTCATGGAGTCATCTACTCCATCTACCCCAGCTGAACCTCCTTCTCCCCCTAAGGCTCAGGGGAAGAAAACAAAAGAAGCAGTTACTATTACTGAACAGCATGCAGCGAGCACTAGATCCCAGACGCAAAAAGTTGAAGCAGAGATTTCTTCTGGAGGAACGGGGACAACCCCTTCTCCAATCCCCAAAGAAAGTAGAATTCCTAATGAAAAGACTAGTAGGAGGCCAGATGTACAGGATGAACTTTCTGGATCCGAGGGATCTCCTCCAATACCGCTTAAGCGCAAAACGAAGAGAAAACTGTTGGTAACCGAAGTTGTGCAGCAAGAAGCTGCAAGTTCGTTTATTCCCTCAGTACTGGCGCAGTCACTTCGTCAACCAGAATCGTCATTGCCATCGTAAGACCCGCTATCTTTGAAAGGTGATACTCTTGCCCTTCCAGATATTGATTTATTGGACATTTGTATTGATATGTATGTTTTTTATTTGCAGAGACTCCAGCAACAAATATTCTGGCTCCAACTGTTGCAGCGGTTACTCCTTCGTTCCTAATTTCAGAACCAGTATTTATGAGGATCACCATTCCTGTGACTGCACATGCTACAGCGGGTGTGATGTAACCGTCCCCAACAAAGAATTCTCCGGAGATCGTACCTTCTGAAGATATATTATCCTTAAAAGACATTCTGAATGTTCAAGCTTCCTATATTAGCCAAGATCCTGTACCCTCTCAAGAAGACAAGGAGAGGATAAAGGCGCTAGACGGCTGTGACTTCGGTGATGATCTGATTGAGGAAGATCTTGGAGACGCTGCTTCTGAAGATCGAACAATATCCCAAGAGGATGAAAATTCGACGGCCGAAGATAGCCAAATTGCTGTTGAGGGTAAAGAATACCCCATTAAAGATGAGGGTCATCCAAGCCCTAAAGATGTTAATCGGAATCGCGACGAACCAGGAGGTGGTAAGAATTCTGATATTGATATCGAGGGTGATGAGAACCCTAAAGAAGTTAATACTGAAGAGATCCAGACCCCAGCTAAACATGTTTTTGAAACAGAGGGGGCAGAGGTGGCATCCCCAGGTGGCCAGGCTAAATTCATTTCAGGTAGTTCTGAAGTGGGGAGTAGCTACGCAGCCATCTCTGAGAACACCATGACGAGGCTCATTACGGAGCGAGACACTACGCCTCGAGAGACTCCATATGTGCTGCCAGATTCAGGTAAATTTCTGACTTTTCACCATTGCTCCTTTGATATTGTTTGACATGATATATAATGATTGTGTTTTTTGATTGTAGAGGGTCACGTAGGGACTATTATTGCAGCCCCGTTGACGTCTACAACCTTCAGCTTCAGTTCCACCATGGCTCCTCTGGACATGGAGACTCATACTGCAGAAGGAAGCTCCTCAAGGATGCCTACGCTAAAATCTTCTGGTACACAAGTTGCGATAAATCCATCTTCTGGGGAAAGAGAAGTTGTTGGCGAAGTGGCAACACCTGGCATATCGACGATGACAAATAACCTCGTCGAGACTTACAGAAGCGCCTTCTTTCTCTCTCTGAATACTTTTATTCAGATGGCCTTGGAGAAAAGCCACCCTTATGAATCAGTAAGGAGAACTGATTCCTTTGCCATTGAAGCCATCCACAATATCAGCGATACTGAAAGAGTCAGCTTTTTGGAGCATATCTTGGATGCGCTTGAAGAGCCTATCAAATCTTATCAGGATTTGACAAAAGGCAACATTCAAAGACTCATGGGTGCAGAATGTGAGGCAATGGCTCGTGAATACGAGGCACGACAGGCAGCTCTAAAAGATTTTGTAGTTGCCTTCAAGTGCGATCTGGAGAAATGGAAACGAGCATTACTTAAACTACCTTTGCCATTGAGTGGTATAAGACTGAAGCCGCAGAGAAAGAGAAAAAAGCAACTGAATGCCAAACTCGTCTTCAAGAGCTGGAAGCTGAGATGGCCAAGCTTCGTGAGGCGATCATAATAGCCAAGAAGCATAAAAAAGAAGTGCTTGAACTGCATCAAGTTGTCGTAAGTCATCTGGATGATCTGATGAGGCAGCGAGATGAATTTGTCCAAGTTCAGGGTGCAGCAATTGAACGCCAAGTTAATTCACTGCAACCTTTTGACCCAGAGTCCGGGAGAGACTTGGCCAGGCAAAGGGTTATTAACTCCAGGATGGAGAGAGTTGAATCTCTGAAGAGGCTGTTCACCGATCTGAGCACCCAACCTTCCAGATTAAGTTATCTGATTGTAATAACTTATTCTTGTTTGGAACATTTTGATGAAATATAATATTTTAATGTTTTTACTCGTCATTGAATGAAAACTGATGATCTTTTTATGGCTCTATTACTTATTACATATCTGTTTGAGACACAAGCAATAGATAGGAATAAGAAATATGTTTAGAGGTACTGGATATGATATATCTCTTGAAAATAACAGTACTTATTATATCTATTCAGAGATAATGTGGACATGATAGAATATAACTTGAAATATTATCATTTTTGAGACGACATCATCAGAGGTAATGTAGACGTGACGAGTCGTTAATGTAGATAGCAAAATTCAGAGGTAATGTGGACGTGAATTCATATATCTATTAATTATCCTTGGGCAACTGGGACTTAAGAACAAGATATATTTTAAAATAGCTCGGTTTCAAAAGATAATGCTTGTAATGATGTAGTAGATGTTGTGGGTCAACGAAGATGTGTCATAAGATCTGGATAGACTCGCTGGGGATTCAAAGATTTGAAGTATGTATAATATTTGTCAAAAAATATAGTACACACTTTCAAACATGGTACTTCTTCAAAAATTTGCCATTCATAGGCATTATAGCGATTCGGCCATCCATCCCAGACAGTTGATAAGCTTCGTTAGGGAAAACTTTGATTATAACATAGGGTCCTTCCCACTTTGGCTTGAACTTGCCCATACTCATGTGTGTCATAGACATAGGACGTCTGACGGTAAGGACTAACTCGCCATTTTGAAATGTTCGTACTTTGACTTTACGGTTGAAGGCTTTTGAGATACGGGCTTGATATAACTCGATGTGTTGTTGAGCTAGTACCTACTTTTCGTCAAACACTTCAAGCTCCTGATGTAATGCCCCGCTCCGCACGAGGCATTTGGTTGGCTTGTTGGATGCTATCAAGATGTTGGACCATGACTTAAGTTGGGAATCGGGGGAATTGAGACTGATGCAGTCTCTCTTAGCTGGCTAGACGGAATGGGTATTGGAATGTGGCTCGCTGGTGGAGCTACGCTTAGTAGAATTTTGGGTGAATGGAACTGTCCTTCCTCCTTCTTACTCCTTCATGCTTAATAAATGAAGTATTGAAATGCTATGAACTGTCCCTAAATGTCCCATATGTTAGTTGCTGAATAATAGAGATGCTTATGCTGAGAATTATTGAAATATACAAAATATTGAACTACTAATGTGATTCGATGCCTGAGATTGAATTGATAACCTTGTTCCTTATGTTTAATGCTGCTGAAACGACAAAACACTTGAATAATAAGATGCCTTGTGAATGATAGAATAAGAAATGAACTGGCTATGCTATCGACCCAATGAACTGAATGAAACACTAGAATCATGTACTCTTTGTATATCTGTTGTAAGAATATGAAATGCTGTATGTCCCTTATAAGAAAGTTAGGAATGAATAAATGTCCCTATAAAATGAATGAATGTTACATTCCTCTTAAGAAAGGAATGATATAAGATACGTTGCAATGAAGTAATGAATAAGAAATGGTAAAGCTGGGATCGTTGAGATCACCGAATGAAATGATGGAAATGATGAAATAAATAAGTCATTGAATATGACTAATGATGCACGGTTGCCTTTACTTTCCTTAATACATTTTACCATACGATTTTGTTCACAATCGAGTCGGACACGCATTCGCATGGTCATGGACAACTTGTATACAAGGTTTGAGTAATAATTTTCTCGAACGGTTCCTAGGGCCCTGGGGACCGATTCGGCCTAGGAGGAAATAATGATGAGTGCTATGGGAGCACGGATAAGGCGGGGTGGCATAGAGGCTCGCCACCTACTATGCTGACCGCATTATCTTGAAATGAAATGAAATGAAAAGAGTCCATTTGGTTTAACAACACCAGTGACCATGTAGTCAGGATGCATGCTAATGAATGTTTTATACAGGCAGCGTAAGTATATCTGATAACCTGTATTTGATGCAGGTATGAGAAATCGGCTATTGGTAAGAATCACATAATTGTGATATTGTATATATTGGTTCAACTTGCCTGCTTAACATGCTAAATGAAAGAATGCTGTGTTGTTGCCTTTAAGGAATGAGACTCTATAACATGCTCAACATGTTAAATACGAATTTGCTAATGCATTGCCATAACCTGTTGAATGATAACACCAAGTATGCTTAGATGATGCCTTACACAAAGAAATGATATTCCATGCTAAGACATGTTTACTTACTTCAATGTTTCTGCTCAAGAACTGTAAACTGATGCTAGGCCCATGTAGAAAGATCATTCTAATAAATGCTTGCTTAAATGATCACTTTAATGTTGGTTTATGCGAGTGGGTTGGATTCTGCTTGCCAGTACATAGATGATGTGCTGACCCACATTTTGTGGGCAGGTGCTCGTGCTTGGAATGTTCTATACACGAAGATTGGCTTGATTGATCCTGCGGCATCGAGGATTTGTTGGGCATACAGAAGCTCTCCTTGCACAAGATGAAGTCTTCTGTTTATAAAGGGCATAATGTATGGAACATTGTAATCAGTTGTACCAGTGAGATTGTAAGCCATGTCGGTATATCGAGTTGTAATCTATTGTATCCAAATATCAAATGTAAGCTTTGTAGCATTGTTTAGTTGGCTTCCAATGTAAAGTGAGATGTGTTGTAAGCATTGTACTTCAATACAAGTCTTGTACTCTTCTTCAATTATCAATAAAGAGAATAAAGTTCTATATATATCTCTGTGTGACTTCTAGTTATCCTTTTTTCTCCGCTGCCATAAAGAAGTGATGTACTTCTATTCAATAAAAAAGATCGTCCTCATTAACTTCAATTTATCTGCTTCTGCCGCTGTGATGTGTTCCTATTTGAAGATTATCGATTATTGTACCATCTTTGCCTTGTACAAGTGCAATACCAGACTTGTACGGCATCACGCCCAAGCGAGGACGATCGATTCTAAGAGATAAAATATGTGAATAAATGACTCTACGAATCGGGGCGTGACAAATTGGTATCAGAGCACAGTTTTACGTCCTAGGTCTCTTCTTTGATTCGTTTCAAATCAAAGTTGCATCGACGATTAACCAAAGTTGCTTCCGCGATCACTCAACGTTGCTTCCGCTATTAAATCAAAGATTGCTTCCGCGATTATGCTGTTGTTGTTCTTTAATCATCCTTATGTGGTTCATGTTTGAAAGTTCGTTGACCCTCTTGCCTGCTCACTGGATGTTCCATACAATAAGTCTAAATACATTGTGATGCCCCTGAATGAATGAATGTTGTTGGTTTGGACACAAATAACCCAACAATGACTCGATGCCATAGTATGCTATATTGTGAATGTAGTTTGGAATGTGGGATTAAAGGAAATGGCTATGTATGTTGCAACAAGTTGAGAATTGCATGTGATGTTGGAAAAGAATTGGGAATGAAATAATTGATGGATGAGTTCAACAGAATTGGTGAATTGACTCATGTGTGCTGGCTACTGCTTTCGAGACCCTAAGAATGTTGGCTTGTGATATTGAGACTCTGAGATGTTGGTTAAGTATTGTGATCATTATAGATCATGAATGTCCGAAATAGATTGAGTTGGTATTGTTTAAGGATGGCTTCGTTTCGGAGTGGTATATTGCCTCTACCACCTCAGAACGAGATGTATGTTGACCCTTTCCATAGAATAGCAATAAGACTATCTGTGGGTATTGGGTAGTGCCGAGACTTAGCTGGGAGTCATGTGTTGTTGCTAGATGACTCGAGTGTCCCTTAACGGTGATGTTATATTGAGTAGCGAGATTGTCGGAAATTGTAACTGGTGGCTTGGTTAGAAATTGTTTAGTCGAGTGATGACTCAAACTAGTAAGACCGTTAGTATGCTATGGGTAAGTAGATCTGGCTAGAGAATGTTGTGGCTTAGAATATCTGAATGTTGATTTCGAATGGTTGGATGCAAATCATATGTGACTAATACAAAGTTGATTGCAAAGCTGGAAGTTTTAAAAAATTTATCGGTGAATCAAAGGAATATTAGAGATCTGTGCCTTGACCCTAAGGTGTAATAGATGTTAATCCATCTTGATCACCAAAGGATAGTCGTTGCATATGTGCATGTATGTTGAGGAATTGAATTGTACTAGAGAAGTAACAAGTAGCAACCCAGAATATTTTATTGCATAGAGGATGGTTAAGTGATACATAAATCGTCAGATTGAATGGGATGAACTACTCGAACATGGCTGCATGAGAATTAAGAATGCCCATAAGATAGTTTGATGATTGAGAAACAATTGGGAACGAGAAATTACAAACGTGTTGCATAATGTCGGTATGGGTGATTGTTGGTTGGGATATAGATTGTTGGCTTATGACTTAGTGGTGTGACTTTGTTATACAGACCGAATAGTATGATTCCATAGTTATGTTAAACTATCGGAATCAATGACCCTTGAATAGTTAGCCTTGGCTTATGGGTTCGTGTGGGTACAAAGGAATTGGAATAGAAATTGGATCGTTGGGAATTTACTTGATGGATTTTTGAATGATGTGAATCGTATGTCGGGTTGGGAATTGACCGTAATGTTGATAGATCGATCTTAGTCGATCGATGGATAAGTCTAGAGTGAGCCTCTGTGGGAATTATTTCCTTGAGGAAGACACTAGATAAATAGACTTGACCCTAGAAACCGTGGGCTGCATGACCAATTGTTGGCATAGCCAACAATGGCGATTAGTTATTCGGACTGAGTTAAAACCCATAGGTTTGGGTAGAGTTCCTTAGAACTGTTGGTTGCTTGTTGGCCTTAAGAATAAGAAACTAGTATAACCCTAGTAGCCGTCCACTCTAGGGAAGTCACCTGAATGATTAAGTTTAGCTATCAGTGTAGCTAACCTTAGAGACTGACTGAATAATAGGTGACCATTGGAGATCCATAGGATGACCTTGTGGCATTGAATGAGAGATGGTGATAATGAGTATTGACCTAAGGGAATGTATGCTTCAACTTGTGTCTTAAGAGATGTTTGACCCTTGAGGATTATTTGTCGGCCATAAGTGGGAATTGCAATCGTAAGGTAAGACTCGAGTGTACCTATAGTCAGGTAGCTAAGTTAACCTTGACTGTTGTATAGAATTATACCCTGACTCGGGTAATCAATAGTGGGTGACGTCAGATTGTATCTTTTAGAAAAGATGAATTGCCTCGGTGAGAAGTATTGTTGGATTCAGAAAGGAATATGATTGCATGTTGTGAACTCTTGATAAGATTGGCTCTAAGTTAGACCCTTGATCGAATGTTAGAAATGTTATGCTTGGGTAGAGAGCTTAACCAAGTTGTCATTGATGTTAAGTATTGTGGCCTGAAGGATAGTAATTGTGGCAAGTGAATAAGGTAATAAATCAATTGAAAGGATGCTAAGTCGGATTGGAAAAGAGAGTTATATTGTGGCTGATTGAATCGCACTAACATGGAAGTTGGCTGAAGTACATATGTTTTGGGGACGCCTAAAATATGTGTATGGATCCAGCCGAAGTGATAGGTTGCGACTGAGATAACATTATGGGAATAATTTATTGTACTAGCACGGACTTTGCCTGAAATGCATATATTTTGGGGACGCCTGAAATATGTGTATGGATCCAAACGAAGTGATGTATTACGACCAAGATAGAATGCAAGAAAAATATTGGTGAATCAATGACATGTTACAAGTATTTGGAAAAAGAGAAAGATGGATGGAATCGTTTATGGATTAAAATGATACAGTTGAATAGCTATTTTGAAATGACCGAGTGGGCTGAAATCAATATTGAATTGAAGCTGACTGAGTAACTTATTGTGACTAAGTAAATTAGTTAGATGAGTTGTTCCCTTAAGTTTCGAGGACGAAACTTTTTCTGAGTGGTATATTATGTAATGCCCCGCTTCGCACGAGGCATTTGGTTGGCTTGTTGGATGCTATCAAGATGTTGGACCATGACTTAAGTTGGGAATCAGGGAAATTGAGACTGATGCAGTCTCTCTTAGCTGGCTAGACGGAATGGGTATTGGAACGTGGCTCGCTGGTGGAGCTACGCTTAGTAGAATTTTGGGTGAGTGGAACTGTCCTTCCTCCTCCTTACTCCTTCATGCTTATAAATGAAGTATTGAAATGCTATGAACTGTCCCTAAATGTCCCATATGTTAGTTGCTGAATAATAGAGATGCTTATGCTGAGAATTATTGAAATGTACAAAACATTGAACTACTAATGTGATTCGATTCCTGAGATTGAATTGATAACCTTGTTCCTTATGTTTAATGCTGCTGAAACGACAAAACACTTGAATAATGAGATGCCTTATGAATGATAGAATAAGAAATGAACTGGCTATGCTATCGACCCAATGAACTGAATGAAACACTAGAATCATGTACTCTCTGTATATCTGTTGCAAGAATATGAAATGCTACATGTCCCTTATAAGAAAGTTAGGAATGAATAAATGTCCCTATGAAATGAATGAATGTTACATTCCTCTTAAGAAAGGAATGATATGAGATACGTTGCAATGAAGTAATGAATAAGAAATGATAAAGCTGGGATCGTTGAGATCACCGAATGAAATGATGGAAATGATGAAATAAATAAGTCATTGAATATGACTAATGATGCACTGTTGCCTTTACTTTCCTTAATACATTTTACCATGCAATTTTGTTCACAATCGAATCGGACACGCATTCGCATGGTCATGGACAACTTGTATACAAGGTTTGAGTAATAATTTCCTCGAACGGTTCCTAGGGCCCTGGGGACCGATTCGGCCTAGGAGGAAATAATGATGAGTGCTATGGGAGCACGGATAAGGCGGGGTGGCATAGAGGCTCGCCACCTACTATGCTGACCGCATTATCTTGAAATAAAATAAAATGAAAAGAGTCCATATGGTTTAACAACACCAGTGACCATGTAGTCAGGATGCATGCTAATGAATGTTTTATGCAGGCAGCGTAAGTATATCTGATAACCTGTATTTGATACAGGTATGAGAAGTCGGCTATTGGTAAGAATCACATAATTATGATATTGTATATATTGGTTCAACTTGCCTGCTTAACATGCTAAATGAAAGAATGCTGTGTTGTTGCCTTTAAGGAATGAGACTCTATAACATGCTCAACATGTTAAATACGAATTTGCTAATGTATTGCCATAACCTGTTGAATGATAACACCAAGTATGCTTAGATGATGCCTTACACAAAGAAATGATATTCCATGCTAAGACATGTTTACTTACTTCAATGTTTCTGCTCAAGAACTGTAAACTGATGCTAGGCCCATGTAGAAAGATCATTCTAATAAATGCTTGCTTAAATGATCACTTTAATGTTGGTTTATGCGAGTGGGTTGGATTCTGCTCGCCAGTACATAGATGATGTGCTGACCCACGTTTTGTGGGCAGGTGCTCGTGCTTGGAATGTTCTACACACGAAGATTGGCTTGATTGATCCCGCGGCATCGAGGATTTGTTGGGCATACAGAAGCTCTCCTTGCACAAGATGAAGTCTTCTGTTTATAAAGGGCATAATGTATGGAACATTGTAATCAGTTGTACCAGTGAGATTGTAAGCCAAGTCGGTATATCGAATTGTAATCTATTGTATCCAAATATCAAATGTAAGCTTTGTAGCATTGTTTAGTTGGCTTCCAATGTAAAGTGAGATGTGTTGTAAGCATTGTACTTCAATACAAGTCTTGTACTCTTCTTCAATTATCAATAAAGAGAATAAAGTTCTATATATATTTCTGTGTGACTTCTAGTTATCCTTTTTTCTCCGCTGCCATAAAAAAGTAATGTACTTCTATTCAATAAAAAAGATCGTCCTCATTAACTTCAATTTATCTGCTTCTGCCGCTGCGATATGTTCCTATTTGAAGATTATCGATTATTGTACCATCTTTGCCTTGTACAAGTGCAATACCAGACTTGTACGGCATCACGCCCAAGCGAGGACGATCGATTCCAAGAGATAAAATATGTGAATAAATGACTATACGAATCGGGGCGTAACACCTGAAGTCGAAGATGATCGTTGTTTTCTATTGTGAGTTTGTTGGCAATGGCAATCCTTAGAGAAAGGATTTGAATCTCCAACGGTAGGACATCTTCACATCCATACATCAAAGAGAAAGGTGTACAGCCAGTCAGAGTGCATACGGTAGTTTGGAGGCCCATAGACATTCTCCAAGCTTTTTGCTCCAGCTCCGTTTATTGGTAGAAATGAACTTCTTGATAAGCTTGTTGATTGTTTTGTTGAATGCTTACGCCAAACCGTTAGCTATGGGATTGTAGGCTGTAGAAGCAACATTGTTGATCTTATTGTCATCACAGAACCAAGTGAAATTTTGACTGATGAATTGAGGTCCGTTGTTATGGATAATTCGCCGAGGAATGCCAAATCTGTAGATCACATGATGTTTGATGAAGTTGATGACACTGCTTGTCTTGACTTCAGCCAAGGCTATATCTTCGGCCCATTTTGAGAAGTAATCGGTTATAGCTAGGATAAACTGATGTCCTCGAGATGAACACGAATTAATAGGACCAATGACATCCATGCCCCAAGCTTCGAAGGGCCACGATGCTGCAGTTGGATGTAGAAATTCTGAAGGTTGATGAATGAAATCCGTATGGATTTGACATGCTCAGCATTTTCTTGAATATTCAATGGCATCTGACACCTTGGTTGGCCAATAGTATCCCATGCGTCGAATCCGATATTGTAGCTTAGGACCAGGCTGATGTGCACCACAGACACCGTCGTGAGCTTTATATAGTATATGCTTTGCTTCATCTCTTGTAAGACAGCGTAAGAGCATACCGTCAAATGATCGCCTATATAATGTTTTGGAGGTATGATTGTAGTAGAATCTGAGTGATCGCCGATGAATTGTTGTGGCTTCTTTGGGATCTTTAAGTAAGATGTCATGTACCGTAAAATCGATGAAAGGAGCTCTCCAGTCTTCGCTCGTAGTATAAACTTCGACTAAATTGCTAGATTCTAGATACAAATTATTATCGATAAAGAATAATTCACAGTTAGTGATGACGATCATCTGTTGTCTTTTCACAGAAATTGTTAATATTGCTGCTAGATTAGCATGCGCATCAGCTTCTATACTACAAGCTCGACGTACATGTTCAATGAAGAAGCCTTTGAATGATATAGCCAGTTTGACTGCTGCTTCATGATATGGAACGAGATCTTGATGTCGAACTTCATACGTGCCTCTAACCTGATTGACAATCAGTTTAGAGTCTCCGTATACTTCAAGGTATTCGATATCCAACTGTTTAGGTAATTGGAGACCGATGAGTAGAGCGTTGTACTCAACGACATTATTAGAGCATGACTCGTCCAAAGGATAAGCTCTCTGAATGTCCAGTCCTTCTGGTGATACCAAAACGATTTCAACTCCAACGTCGATAATGCCTTTAGGTCTGATTCTGGATGCACCATCAAAGAATAGATGCCAAGTAAGGATCCATTATGAAATCATGTTAGATTCCAGAGTTTCATCTAGAATTTCATCATAGATTTTAGAAGTCTCAGGAATTGGGTGAGCAGCCAAGAAGTCGGCTAGGGATTAACCCTTAACAGACTTTTGTGGGACATAGACCATGTCATATTATGCTAGCAATATGGCCAATGTAGCGAGTCTAAAATTGAGTGTACTGGGCTTCTTCATCAAGACTTGGAGAGGGTTAATTCTGGAGATGATATGAATGGTTTAGCCCATGATATAATATCGTATTTTTTGGACAGTGAACATCAGGGATAAATATTCTTTTTCTACCAGGCTATATCGATGTTCAGCACCGATCATCGTGCGACTGAGATAATAGATGGGTTGCTCATGACCTTCCTTGTTCTTCTGGGCTAATAGGGCACCCAAAGAATGATCCATTGCTCGAATAAACATCAAAAAGGATATTCCTGTGATTGGAGGCACTAGGACTGGAGGGTTCATCAAGTACCACTTTATGTCTTCAAATGCTTGCTGGCATTCTTCGGTCCAAACGAAAGACACACCTTTCTTCATTAGTTGAGTGAACGGTCTGCAGCGTCCATAGAGATTTGAGATGAATCTCCTGATGTACGTAAGCCGTCCCTATAATCCTCATAGCTCTTTTAGGTTATGTAGAGGACGCATCTCTTGAATGGCTTTGACTTTTTTGAGGTCAACATGTATACCCTTAGAGGTAATAACGAATCTGAGGAATTTGCTACTAGAGGCTCCCAGGAATGACTTGGTGGGATTCATCTTGAGTTGATGCTGGCGCATTAGATCGATGATAGTTCTTAAGTCTTGGATGTGATCTTCCTTTAGATGACTTTTGACAGCAATATCGTCAACATAGCATTCGACTGTCTTCTGTAAATGTTTGCAGAAAATGGTGCTCATGGCCCGCTGATAGGTTGTACCAGCATTCTTGAGACCAAACGGCATGACTGTGTAGCAGTAGACCCCTAGAGGTACGAAAAGATGTATATTTTTTTTTATCTTTGGGGTTCATTCTGATTTGGTTATATCCGGACAACCCGTCCATAAAATACATCTGCTTAAACCCGTAAGTGTTGTCGATCATGACATCAGGGATCAGAAAAGGAAACTCATCCTTAGGACAAGCTTCATTAAGGTCTCTAAAGTCAATGCAGACTCGGACCTTTCCTATTTTCTTCATAACTGGGACGACATTAGCCTCCCAGTCGGGATTTTATTCTTCTCTGACAAAGCCATAAGCGATGAGCTTCTTGACTTCGGCTTCTATAGTATCCATCATATCAGGTCAGAATTGGCACTGTTGTTTGACTGGCCTAGTATTTGGCAGAATGTTGAGCTTGTGGGTAGCGATCCGAGGATCTAATCCTGGCATATCTTTATAGCTCCAAGCGAAATATGTTAATGTATTTCCGAATGAGTTGAATCAGTTCTTGTTTATCTGCTTCAGGAAGACTTTTGTTGATAAAGATTGGCCTTGGAGAAACTTCGTCTCCGACATCGACCTGGACTAATTGATCTTCAGTAGGTGGTTCACGTTGTTCAAAGCAAAGTTCCCATTGAGTATCCATCCTTTGTACCCAAGGATCAGATTCAGAGGCTTTGGTGAAATTATTGTCGTCTTTTGAGAACTCAGCTGTTACCATATTGGAAGATAGAGTCACTCGATGCACGTGCCCTATGCTGGTGTCTGAATCCCATGAGTCAGAGTCAGAAGAGTTAGATCGCTCCTCTTTATCAGACTCAGAGGCATTTGGGGTCATGATCGACGTGGTATAGCCCAACCCATGCTTTGTTTTGTTGTAATATTATAACGACTTTCATTTTGGAGTAGGTATAGAAATAGGAGTTTGCCTTCCCCTACCACCATTGAGGCCGGATTTGAAGTTGTAACCCATCTTTTGGATGATGTTTTTCGATTGTTGACTGTAATGACGTAGTTGAAGCCGCCCATTGCCGTCATTTTAAGCATCGCTATCGGATATGGGCTTTTGATTCAATCCTTTACTGAAAAGAATAGGATGTTCATCCTTCTTCCGGTAGGAAACCAGAAAGAATGAATCTTGTACTGATTCAAGTGATACTTCGTCTTGAAGAGGTTGAACTGCTCATAATGTAAGGGGTTCAAAGTTATCCAGGATTTTTAGATAACATCGAGTATAATAATTGACATCACTATACTGCAAAGGAGACGCTACTTTATTGATAATTACATCATCATTTACAATAATGCTCTTGATCTTAGCCGACGGCTTGTTAAGATTGATAACAAGAGGAGAAGAAGGAGAAGGAGAAGGAGAAAGAGAAGGAGAAGGCTTGTTACGACGAAGGTCAATAACAAGAGGCTCAGAAGAGGTGAGCTCCCTATGCACCATCTTTTCAACAAGAGGATGTTTGATAGAAGGAGAAAGATTGATGGTCAGAGTCTGAGAAGACGAAGGACGAGAACTGCGGTCTTTAACCGGAATCACCGGTACATCATCCGGACTCTCTTTTCGTTCTTCTTCGGTGTCCATGGCCAGTACGACCTTCATGAACTCTTCTTTGTACATTCGGGAGTCCGTGAAATATGATTCGATGCCTCGAAACGGGTTAAGTTCAGCCACTTCTTTGCAGAATTCTCCATTGTCGTCTACATATTTGAAGCATTGATGAAGAATGGAAGACACGATGTTATGTTCATGCAACCATGGTCTTCCTAACAAGACATTGTAGGTGACGTGATTGTCAATCACATAGAAGGTGACCTTCATACGGAGATTGCCAATTTGGACTTTCTGGCGGATCTTCCCCAACGATTCGCTTCTTTCGGAATTGAACCCCAGAATAGTCATGATTGTTGTGGAGAGATTATGAACTGGGATCTTCAGCGCGTCCAATAGAGTCTTTGGAATAATGCTGAGTGCAGATCTTGGTCGACTAGGATGCGATTGACCTTCATAGTATCGATATACCCTATATAGTAGGGAGGTCGGTCATGTCGATTGTCCTCCAAGAGCATATCATCTTGAGTAAAAGTGATATTGGGGATCAGATTCATCACGCTATGGCAATGAGAACATGCCATTGGTTCCTTGTCTGGTTTCTTAAGATGGGCCAGACAAGCGTCAGCTTGCATCAAAGCTTCACTTAACGTCTCTTGGGTTTCCCTTGAAAGACGCAAGAGTTCAAAAATTGATAATCTGGCCGGAGTATTGGCTAGTTGAGCAAATATGTCAAAGTTATACGACTTTTTGAGTCCAAGAGGTGAAATTTTCTTCAATATTTTATCAATACGAGCTGGTTGTTTGCATTTGTCAGCTGCTGTTGGTTTGGGAGGAACCAGTTCTGTTTGAGGTGAACACGTCGAAGGAATATTAGTAGCAGGTGGAGGAGATATCGGAGGGGCATCAAAGACTAGAGGAAAAGTGGCTGCATTCTCTTGTCCATCTGGATAGTCTTTAAGGTAGAGCCTTCCAGATCTGGTACTAGTCATGGCTTCTTCTGGTACTGGTGCAAATGACACCATGTTACAGTTCTTCATCTGAGTCTTGCCTTTGGAAGACTTCTTTTGAAGACAAGATAGATCTTTCCAGAATCCTAAGCCAATACGAGTCTGATTATGTTGAAGATGAAGGGAAAGAAGTATAGAAGACCCATTCCCATGATTCAAGCTTGGGGCTTTTTGTAGATCATATCCCATCTTTTTGATCAGTTCGTTGGATTATTGACTGTATAAATGGAATGCTAGTCGGTAATTGATTTTCGTCTTTGGTATCACTGTTTCGGCAGAAGTAGGCGAAGCCGTCGCTGGGATGAAGGTAGCATCCAAAGGTGGAAGATAAGCACCAAATGATGTCATATTACATGACTTATACTTAGCTGCCTTTCTCAACTTTGTAGGGGAAGCAAGTGTCTTTGATTCAAAGTCAGCAACCAAATCGGGATGGATCCACATGATCTCCCCTTTGTCACTTGACAAGGTTACGAGATCGTCACTTCGTACTGGCGGAAGGTTGACAATCTCCAAAGTAGCTTTCGGAATGGGGACGATTTCGTCCTGCACAAGTTGAGCAAAAAAGTTGCCAAATTGCAGAGAGATGACATTGACAGTCACCGTCTTTTCATCTTGCTGAAGAGTGACTGCCTTAGCTTTGATCAGTTCCTGGATCCTCCCTTTAAGTACGTAACATGCCCTAGTCGGATGTCCCAAGAACCTATGATAGACACAATATTTAGGATTGTTATTTTTACCTACTTTATCTGGCCGTTTTGGTTCGGGCAGTTGAAGTTTGTTGCTTGATTAGACAATCAAATATGCTCATGATGTCGTCCTCATCAATGGAATATTCCTCCTTAGGACGAGGTGCTCTCTGTGGGGGTGCCGTCGTAGGTGTTGACTGACTCACATTGACAGCTAAAGCTTCTTTGCCTGTCACGTTAATAGCTAAAGCTTTTTTGCCTTTGCGGTTGTTCTGACGACCGCCACTGTTAGTTGCAGAATGTTTATCTTTTTCAAGAGTAGGCATCTGGATGCCTAGTTGTTTGAACTTGTCAGCACTGTCTTCAGCTGCCTTGGCACTTACTATGAAGGAGGCCCAATCTTAGAATTGTGTGCGTCCTGTCTACATGCTGACTAATGTATCTATAGTTAGTGTATTTGGAGTACCCAGAGGCATTTTGAGTGTCTTACGACATAAGCGCTCAATGAAATGTTCAGCAGTTTTATTAGGCCGTTGTTTAATTTTGGTGATGGCCGACATGGTCATGTTATTTGTTCCCTCATAGAATCGTTCCAGAAATATTTGCTTGAATCCTGTAAAAGATGTTATGCAACCATCTGGAAAGGAACGATACCAGTAATAGGCCGCACCCGCTAAGCACCTGACAAATACTCTAGTGAGTAGAGCATCGTTCGGTTGGAGCTGATCAGTCATTACCTCAAAGTGATTGAGATAATGACTCAGAGATGGGCTGCCATCACACAGTATGTTAGTTGGTGGTTTATACTTGGGTGGAAATAGGACTTCCTTTCACACTTACAGGATAGGGTTGCTTGATTCCCAACATCCACAAACCATCCTTCTTCTTGAAGGCTTCGAACTGGTTACGCAGAAGCTTTACTGCTTCAAGGGGATCTCACGAGGCTTGTGGAGCAGTAGACTGATTCGATGTGTTAGGAGACAGAACTACATGATAAGCACAACTCCCGGCACCAGAATAACTTGGAGTAACCTAAGCTGGCATAGTGGCGTTGTGAGGAGATTATACCCCCAGACCGGTGTTGATAGGGGCAGATGTTGCTATGTGTTCCTGGGTTGGAATTGGATTCGCAATAAGTGGAATAGTATTTTGTGCTAGGATCATAACATGTATACTTACAACCATTTCAGCCATGGTTTTCAAGTTAGCCTCTATTGTAGCAATCCTCTGCACCTAACTGCCGGAGATGGATGCATCTTATTCTTCATTATTGACATAGACAGTCACTTCTCTGGATACCAATGATGAACTGGAGAAAAAGATTATCCGCTCAGAGCTCTCACTATCGGCATCGAAGTCATACATGGAATTATCTCCAAGATGAAGAGTGGAAAGATTCCTGTGACCGATGAAATCTCGGTCAAAATCAGGAAGATTCCTTTGACCGATTGATTCCAGGTCGGTAGGAAGATTCCTTTAACCAATTGTTTATTGTTCAGAATCAAGAGGATTTCTCTGACTGAGGACATCCCCAAGATTAGGAGAGGGAAGATTCCTTTGACCTAGTAGGTCTCGATTTTTTGATCTGGTATTTTCGTAGACCCCTTCATCGGAGTCACGGATACGATCAAGGTATTGCTGACTGGGATTGTGGGATGCATTACGTCGGACGTTTTCCACCCCCACTACTTCGGGATGTCATGTTGACCGAAGCATATAGCAATTCATCTTCGTCCACCATAATGAGTTCAGAAGTTTGAGTATTGTTCAAACGGTCGAAGACAGACCGTTTAGCTGATTGATAGCAATATTTGATCACTACTTTATGGTGATGATTACAATGATGTTCCTGATTCGGAGTTACAGGTGGACGAAATGGTCCTGCGATCTTCCGTTTTTGTACAAGAAGTTCGTGAAGATCAGTTACAGTGACAGGATAAGGAGAAGTCAGAGGTACATATTCCTTGATGATGATAGGAATATAATTCTGGTTCTTGAGATGCCTCATCCCCTGTGTGTACAGAGAAGTACCGAGTTCATTGGCATATGTGAGAGGATTCTTGATTTGAGAAACTCTTCCTGTGCGCAATTTAGCAGATGGCGCAGATTATACTTGATGTGGACTTGATGATGTTCTACGCCGGTTCAGGTAGGTGTGCATGTCAGAGTATGTACTACCTGGCTATCTATCTGAGACACCCTCAGTTTATCCCGTCTTCCTCTTAAAATGCGCAGGGTAGGAAAATCCTGGCTCTAGATTATTGGCACTGGCCATAAGGAGTGGATAGGATGCCCTGTTGTTCTGCGCGTACTATTCCAGCGCATTTGGCATGGCATAGATGAGCAGCAGGAATTGGAATTCGAGCAGAGTCTAGTTTCATGGCATCGATTTGATTGTCTTTGCCAAGAGAAGCAGACTTTTTACTCAGAAGCATTTTCGCATTGATTGGCACAAAGGCACAATTAGATGCATTTTCTACTAAGTCCAGGACTGGGCAAAGATAAGGAGAGGACATAGGGTGCTTTCCTTTAATCTGTACAGGGGCAGTGATATACAACTTCTCTACCAAGTTTATAACTGGAGAGGAGTGAGGATTGGCCATGTGGCGCTGTCCCTTATTTGGCGCCATGACAGTGGTTGGTGCACTCTCCATCGAGTTTAGAACTAGAGAGGAGTGCTGATTGGCCATGGGGCACTGTCCCTTGATTGTGTCGAGGTAGTGATTGGCACGCTCTCTACCAATTTCAGAATTTGTGAGGAAGAAGAAGTGACTATGTGGCACGATCCCCTGATTGGCGCCATGGTAGTGGTTGGAGCACTCTCTACCAATTTCAAAATTGGTGATGAAGAGGAAGTGGCTATAGAGCTTTTCTCCAAGCTTGGCACAGAAGTCATAATTGGTGCACTGGAGGACTTTGGAGTCCAGATGGCACGTGCCTTATTCTTGGTAGCAACAGTAGTAGTGCGCTTGGCACCCCCTGCGCTAATCATGGCTTTGTAGGCAGTTAGGTTGACTTCCACGACCAGAGCCTGCGTCGTGCCGACTGACGCAACATCGCATTGAGTTTTCACTTTCTCGTCGGAGGAGAAAGTCGTCCCCAGCAGAGTCATCATTTTGTTTGCAAAAACAAAAAGTGTTTGATTACAAACTGAGAAGAGTATGTACAAGAGTACAATTTGATTTTTAGGGAAGTACAACTATAGGAATCTGATCTGAAGACGACCACTTTATCCCTTGGACGATGCGATGTCAAAGAAAAAAGCCTTTGGAGAGTACTACAGCAAGTTCTCAGGAGATTATGATCATTAGTGATGCTTTAAAAGTGATTTGAAACTCTATTTATAGAGTTCTGAAATAACTGTCAGCTAGTTATTCCGATTGGCACAGACATCAATTAGCGCACCATTACCCTTCGTGCGAACGATTAACTTAAATGCATGGAATGCGTGGCATTCTGTGAGAGAGATGCCCGTGATCGTGGTCAGTGTCATGTGCATGTTCTTCGAGATTAGTGGCATGCATGCCACGTCATCTAACTGTTTTAGATAATAATTGATTGATTAGTTCAAACTGTTGAATGGCGCCGGGTGCTATCTGCTGTTTAGTGCCATCTGCTTAATTCATTGATTACCACACGCCAACTGCGAGTGACGCGAGGCAGCTGTCAGTTATTGTGACAAATTTGACACAATCTCCTCGAGCATCGTAAGTTCGGGATTCGAAACAGATTTTTCTCGACTGACGTGTTGTCAGTCATAATGACAACTGCTTAGCTTCTCAGAGAAGACTGCCACATATTATCCAGCGCCATCTGATGCCAGCGCTATCTGATGTCAGGAGCCATCTAATGACCAGTGCCATTTGATGATTTGAGCCTTGGCGCCTTTTTTGAGTACCGCATGGTAATATTCGATTCATTTGGAGATTCTACAATGGTTCGTGATCCCCAGTGCTTGGGTATCGCATTGATGATCCAGAGGCTCAGCGATACTTTGACCCTGCTGCTGCCTGTTATGATCCCAACCGTTCTGCTGAGACCGGTCCTTCTTTGGCGGCAGGTGCTGATGATGATGATGAGGATGAGGATGACGATTGAGGATGTTTCCTAGTGATAGAGTGTCACTAGTTATGCTTTAGTTTATTTCTGCTATGTATTAGTGATAAATGCTTCTTTCAAGCATTATCAGTTTGAGCTTATTTAGCTGGCTTGTATGCACTTTCTCCTATTTCAATTTATATATCGGTTTCCTATTTCAGCAATATGTTTTTCAATATGTTTCTATTGTGCTGAGTAGTATTCTTAAATATTATGTCATTTTGCTTATGTGACAAAACGGGGGAGAATATGATAATAATTTTTTGTTGATTATTATACTGCTAAAAATACTCTATATTTTTGTCGGAGTTTCTATTTCTAGACTTTTCAGATGTTCAACCTACTTATTTTGTTACGGGAGAGTAACAGAAATTGCCATACTTTACGGGAGAGCAAGTATATTGTACCAATGAACATAGCATCGCTACTTCCGTACAGCAACAAGTCTTCTTCCGAACCAAGCTGAACAATTTCTAAGTATCAATCGTACTTTTGTCAAATTATCAAAATATGGAAGATTGTTGGCCCATATAGCCATGGTCAAACCGATTTCGATAATTGACTTAAAACTCGGACCTTGAAATAAAAAGAAATAGAAGATCGTATATTTCGTCTCAACTGATTTTTTAACTTTATTCTGTATTTTCTTTTTATTGAGCTAAGAAAATTGTACGTCGGGATCACTGGCAACTTGGAAGAATTTTCTGACCCAATCCTTGACCCAAAACAATACCTAAACTTTTGTTTTTTCATAAACTCCATAAAACCAAAAAAGACCTAAAATTAGCCTAACCGAACTCGGACCGAGTTCTGCCCGAACTTTGACCGAACTCGGTCTGCTCAAACTACTCCTGGTCAGCAGCAAATACCTATTCTTGTGGATCTACAACGTTTAAATCTATGAACGTTAACCCTACCGAGTTCTGCCCGAACTCTATCCTAGAAAAACCTATAAATAGAGAAGAATTTCACATTTCTACTCACTCATTCATTCTTCATCTTCTCTATCTACTCTCAAGCCTTTCTATATACTAAAGAACTTTAATCTTCCTATTTCCAAGACAACTCCCATTCTTCTAAGTGCCGGTGGTTTCTGATTAGGAGTATTCAAGTTGTACAAGCTTGGAGTATAAAAGCTTTCTTCAGAAAGGTATTTTGAAGTTTGATCGTGGGCTTCGGATAAAAATACGACGATGTTGAAGTTGGCGTGTTATTCGGAGCAAAGCTTGCGGTGTAACCTCTATTTCAAATAGTAGATTAATAGTGGGCAAGCATTCTCGCGACTGGACTAGTCCTCTCAGAGGGAAGCCAGTATAAACCTCAGTGTCTGTGTATTGCTTTCTTGCCTTATTTACTTATTGCTTTACATCATTGCATTTAAGTATTTTTTTTATAATTGGCTTTGCCTGCTTAGTTTTTAATTGGGGAATATTTTCTGCTGCAATCTATTCACCCCCCCTCTAGAGGTGCCATCAATCCAACAGACAAGACGGTGAGGTTATATCTGATGGTGGTGGTGTGTGGGGTGTGGTGGTACAGCTCCGGGCCGGTGAGGGCTAAGGGAGGAGGATGAGGCTGTCGGCAAACTAGTGGTCTGGCGTCACTAATTTGTGGAGGAAGTGTCACTCATATTTTCGTTATACATGTTTTTCAGTATACGTGTATGAATTTTTGACATTTTTCAAGTGACCATTATTTTGACTTGTCTTGCTTATACCTTGTCTTGGTTTAATCTTGCCTTTGGATTTGTTCACCTTGGTTCAACTTAGCTTGTCCTGGTCTGGTTTGGCTTGGGTTGAGATGAGAGGGTTAATATAAAAACCAACTCCTCTCTCTCTACTCCATTAATTTCATTTACTTCTTCATCTTCTCCTTCATTTACTCCTCCACCAACCATAGGCAAGTGCAACTTGCTTCATGATGGATCTCAAATTTTATGGTTCCATTGTCTTTCTTACTTGATTCTAAGCCTCTTTAGAACTTGGAGTATTTTATTTTGATGTTTACATTTTTGTAGATTTAAGTTTGTAGTTTTCTCAGTTTTTTTTTGTTTTCATCTCTTAAACTTTGTTATTTCCGAAATCTAAGGGTTCCACGTTGTGGAAAATTTTATTCTACCCAATTTTGGCATTTGAACCACTTGATTTCGATTTATTTTGACAAAGTTATGGCATTTTTGTGTTCATGGTTTCGCGCACATCTTCGGCACTGCTGGGACGATGAACAACGCCGCGAGCCATGCATCTGCGCCCCGTGCGCCGTAGGCAGTTTTGTCTGTGCATGTTGTGCGTTTCGTGCATCGTGTGCCCGAGCGATTCTTTCGCCGCGTGCCTGCGTGCCCTACTCTCGCGCTCTATACGCCGTGCATCCATGCACTGCGCGGTTTGCAGCTGCACGCCTGCGTGCCTGCGCGATTCGTTTGCCGTACGCCATGCTCTCATGCTCAACGCGTCGTGTATCCACGCGCTATACGTTTTGCATGTCGCACGTACGTACGATTCTTTCATCGCGTGCCTGTGCGCCGTGCTCTCACGCTCCGCGTACCGTGCATTTGTGCGCTGCGCGTTTCACGCCTGTACGATTCGTTTGCCGCATGCTTGCGCGCCATGCTCTCGCGCTCCGTGCTCCGTGCATCCGTGCGCTACGCGTTTTGCGGTCGCACGCCTGCGCTATTCTTGTTTCACCTTAAATGGAGTTTATATGCGACTGATAGTTTCAATCACAGTTTTTGATCTTCTTTGTATATTTTCTGTACTTTGCCTAAATTGCGATGACCTAACTTGATGAACTTGAACTTGAACGTGATAATATGATCCTGTCTTGATAATCTTGATAGTGGCCCATTGAGGCGCACTCTTGACAAATACTCCTGACAAGTGACAAGTAAACCTGACATGACATGTGTAATCTTGATCGTTGTTGCGACAACCAATCCTGATTTGCTAAGTGGAATACTTGTCTTGACTCCGTGGTTGATTTTCCTGATTGTGCATGTACAAGCTACAAGTCCTGTCTTGTATCACGTTTAGAACGTGGATTCCTGGTTACCACGGTCAGGGATTCATAATGAATCTGGCTAGGTTAACGACTAGATTGATCAAGTAGTTCATTTAGAGAAATTTTCTAGTTACAGGCGATCCCATTATCCCGGCCAAACCTGTGGATTTGTAGCTTACTGTCGAGGGCACATTTCCATCATACTGTCATGTGTTGCACTCTAAGTCACCTAATAATTCTCTTAATTCTTGAGAAACTCTTGTAACCTCGCCTGGCTAACTTGGATAGTCTGCAGGGCTTGTGACTGTGGGAACATCTCTACTGCATCTTGTTAGTAACTAGGCCTGTGATAACCCTAGTTAGCTAATGATAGCAAGCCATAGGACTTGATTGGTCGTGCCCGAATGATTGTCTCATGATTAACATGGGAATTATATTCCACCTCTTATTTTCCTAATGCAAGCTAGTGTGTTCTTTTAACTCTGTCTTTCATGTTATTTAATTATGTTCATTTATCAGTTCTTCTATTCATTTTATGCTGGTTTTAGTTCCTAAGTGGATCCTCCCTTGGGACACTTGCTCTTTCTGGGTTCTGACCCAGCTAGTTTTGTGTGGCCAGATTTTGGAGTAGCACCCGAGGATCTACCTGCCTTTAAGACAGATGATGAATACTAGTAGTAACCGTGGCAACGAGTGGGTTTCTTATTTTTCTCTTCCACTCTATTGTAAATTATTCTTTTAAGGCGTTTAGCCGCCGAGCATGTGCTAGCTCGTGTTGCAACTTAATTTCTGTCTGCCTAAGGGCGGTAACATGATTAACATGATTAACAAATCCTACGCTTGATCATGTATGACTTAACTCTTGCTAATCTTCATATTTTGTATGACTAGTTTCATTATCATCTGAATATGTAATGTTTGGGATGCCTTACTTTATATATCTGATGATCTAACATCTTGTAACAATTATTTGCTTGCTTGAGATTGAGACACTAGACTTGTTCTTGACCATAAGAGACTGATGGGTTGTAGATAAATTCTCATGCATCTAGACAGCCGTGACCGCATTATGAAGTGTGTTGCACTCCAATATACATAGCTGGATATGCCTGTCCTCCGCTATCCAGTATTCTAGTTATGGGGTGTGATACGGTTTAAGTGGTGGCCTATGCAGGTCTTGTAAATCAAGATATGGGGGGGTTTTTACTGAATAGATGTATCAATCAGCATTCGCCCTTGATCTCTACTCATGCTTTCTAATCTTCCTGAATCTTGACCTGATAAAGTGCTTTATCCTTAATCTATCTTGGTCCTTCCTTATTGTTCCCCATGTCATTTTTTCAGTAGCATTATTCTTGGTCCTACCGATCAGCCGGGTGGAGCACCTCCAGTAAACCAGCAGCAACCTGGGGACCAAACCCAGCACTCAGGGGCTGCATCCCGAGTCGTGCCTTCCGGAGAACAAGAGCCACCAGTTTAGCCAGTTCAGCCTGCAGATCCTGACAGTCGAGCCCTGATGGGACTTATCGGGGATTTGCTTGTGTCACAAGATCGTCGAGGTGATGCTCTGCAGCAGACAGTACAAGCAGCTATGGGCAGAGTTGGTTATTAAGGGAACAATGCAGCCAACAGCTTTAAGCGCCTGAACCCTCCTTTCTTTGACGACAGTGAAGATGATATTGCTGCTACGCATGGCTTTTGGAAATAGAGGTTATTCTGTAGGCAGCTCGGATTTCGGAGGAAGAGTAGGTGGCCATTGTGCGCCTACATTTATTGGACTTAGCCCGCAGCTGGTGGGCGATGCAAGCAGTTGGATTGGTGACGCCTGTCATGTAGGCGGTATTTTGTGATAAATTTTAGACGAAGTACTTTGATGAAGTAACACGGTATGATTTGCAAACAAGGTTTAGAAATCTTAAGTAGATGGGAAGGACGGTCGATGGCTATGCAGGCGAGTTTTCAAGGCTTAGTCGGTCTACTCCCCCCTTGGTGGCGACCGAATTGGATCGGGCGCAGCGATTCCAGCAGAAACTCCACCTAGAGATTATTCTAGCCGTGGAGCAGTTTGAGCACCAAACATTTGATGCTATTTTGCGAGCAGCTAGGAGGCATGAGTATACTTCTCAAAGGATAGTAGATCAAGCTAGAGGACGGAAGAGGCCTCATGAACAGTTATCTCAGTCATCAACACCAGCCTCGGCAGCTAGGGCCTTGACCATTGGAGCTCCTAGGAGGGCGACCACAGTTTCGTCGGTTAAACACTCGACTCCGACGTACCCTCAGCAACAGAAGCATAAGCAATCTTCCGTAAAGGGTTGCTCTCATTGTGGGAAGTCTAGGCACGTGATTTCAGAGTATCGCAGAGCACAGGGGTTGTGCTTGGCTTGTAGGGCACCAGACCACATGATAGGGTCTTGTCCGCAATGAGTCAGTTAATCTTCGTCAACCCTAACCAGTCTATCGGTTAGGGGACCAGCACCAATACAGCAGCAGCAGCTGTACCAGCCTCCGAGGTCATTGCCGTCTTAGGCCCAGACCTTCCAGCAGTAGAGGCCACAACAGTATGTTAAAACCCAAGCTCAGATTCAGAACATATAGAGAGGTAACCAGCAGAGGGGACTAGCACCAAGAGGACAAGGTCAAGCTATGACTTTGACGGTAGCAGAAGAATTGACATTAGGTGAGGTGGTGGCTGGTACCATTCTTGTCAACTCTTTTTCAGCATCAGTATTATTTGATTCAGGTGCATCACATTCATTTATGTCTGTACGATTCACAACACGAATAGGATTGGAGCCCGAGTCATTATCAGTAAGACTCAATATCCTTACTAGTAATGGTCTTGTGGGAGTAGATAGAGTCTTTTTCTCGTATCGAATCGTAGTCAGCGGTAGAGAGTTCCCTACTAGATTGATAGAAATTTCGATGACCGACTATGATGTGGTCCTAGGAAAGGATTGGTTGAAGGATTAGTATGCAAGAATAGACTGCCATATTGGCAGGATTATTTTTGGTATTCTCGACGAAGAAAAGTTTTCGTTTTCCAGAGGCGAAGTAGAACCTTCTCCACCAGTCTTGCGGATGGCAGTAGTAGAAGCAGTTCAGTTTCCTAAAGTAGTAGAAGAATTTCTTGACGTATTTTTCGAAGAGCTTTCTGGCATGCCGCTAGAGAGAGAGAGAGAGATATAGAGTTCACTATTGATTTGATTCTAGGGACGGCACCAGTATCAGAGAGAGTCTACAGAATGACACCATCATAATTGGAGATCCTGTACAAGATGATTGAAGAATCAGAACCAAAGGATTCAGTTATACTAGTGGATCCGCCTTGGGGAGCCCCGATGGATCTTGTGAAGAAGAAGGATGGTACGTCAAGATTATGTGTTGACTATCGTACCTTGAATTCTGTAACAATCAAGAACAGATATCCCCTACAAAGGATAGATGATTTATTCGATCAACTAAGTAGGGCAACAGTATTATCGAAGATTTACTTGCGATCGGGGTACCATCAGATCAGAGTCAGAGAGCAAGACATCCCGAAGACAACATTCAGATCTAGATATAGACATTGGGAGTTTCTTGTTATGTCATTCGGAGCGATCAATGTGCCAGCATTATTCATGGATCTCATGAATTGCATATTCATGCCTTATTCAGATCAGTTCGTGATAGTGTTTATAGACGATATCTTGGTCTATAGCAAGAGTAAAGCAGAGGATGAGCTATATCTCCGGGTAGTCCTTTAGATTCTCAGAGAACACCAGTTGTACGCGAAGTTCAGCAAGTGCAAATTTTGGCTTGATCATATTTCGTGCTTAGGTCACATCATCACCAGAGGTGGAGTGGATGTGGACCCCCAGAAGATAGTAGTGATAGAGACATGGCCAGTACCCAGCACCGTCATAGAAGTTCACAGTTTTCTAGGATTGGTGGGCTATTACCGAAGATTTGCATCATACTTTGCTCAATTTCAGTACCATTGACATAGTTGACCTACAAGGATGTGCAGTTTGCTTGGACAACAGGGTGTCAGAGTTCATTCGAAAAGTTGAAGCAAGAATTGATGATGGCCTCCATTCTCACGCTTCTAGATGGGGCTGGAGGATTTTCAGTTTATTGTGACGCTTCAGCTAAGGGATTAGGGTGCGTCTTAATGCAACATGGCAAGGTAATAGCTTATGCGTCACGTCAGCTTCGTGATCATGGAAGAAATTACCCAACCCATGACTTGGAGTTAGCAGCAGTGGTTTTTGCACTCAAGCTTTGGAGACATTACTTGTATGGAAACCGAGTAGAGATTTTTACTGACGACAAGAGTCTTAAGTATGTGTTTACCTAGAAGGATCTCAACATGTGTCAGAGGAGATGGCTAGAGTTACTAGTGGATTACGATGTCAACTTGCAGTATCATCTTTGGAAGTCCAACGTAGTTGCAGATGTGTTGAGTAGAAGAGTAGGAGCTTATTTCCTAATAACACAGCCAGAGTTATTAGCGGATCTTCAGAAGATGGGAATAGAGATAGTTCTTCCTACCAACGTGGTATTGATGGCCAGTATGCAAGTTCAGGCGAGTATAGTTGAGAGAATCAAGATAGCTCAGTCAACGGATTCTAAGCTTTAGTGGCTTAGGGCAGAATATGAAGCAGAACGAAGAGTAGAGTTATGCATTCATGAAGACGACACACTCTGATATGGAAAGCATCTTTGTGTACCCAGTGGTGACATCAAATAGGAGATCATGGCAGATGCTCACAGTTCGCAGTATTTAATTCATCACGGTGGTACGAAGATGTATCATATTATCCGTCAGCATTTCTGGTAGAATGTCATGAAGAGGGAGATAGCTCAGTTTGTCTCTTGTTGTTTAGTTTGCCAACAAGTCAAGGCTGAACATTAGAGACCAGCTGGACTTCTTCAACCTTTACCAATCCCAGAATAGAAATAGGAACATATTACCATAGATTTTGGAACTGGGTTACCTAAATCCCCAGCTGGAAGAGATGCTGTATGGGTTATAGTTGACCGACTCACAAAAGTAGCTCATTTTCTTCCTTTTAGAATTGGTCAGTTAACGGATCAGCTAGCAGAAATGTATCTTTGGCAGATAGTCAGATTGCATGGAGTGCCAGTCAGTATCATATCCTACAGAGATTCGAGATTTATATCGCATTTTGGCGGAGTCTTCAAGAGAGTTTGGGGACTCATCTCAAGTTTACTTCAGCATATCATCCGCAAACAGATGGTCAGTCGGAGCGCAAGATTCAAACTCTTGAGGATATGTTACGATCCTATACACTTGACTTCGACGGTTCATAGAAAAATCACCTGCATCTAGTATAGTTCTCCTACAATAACAGTTTCTAGGCTATTATCCAGATGGCACCATTTGACGTAATATATGGCAGGAAGTGCAGATCACCTTTAGCCTGGGATGATGTAGGCGAGAGGCAGATGCCTGGTCTAGAAATGGTTACTCAGACTATCGAAGTGGTTAGACAAGTTAAAGATTATCTTCGGGTTGCACAAGATCGTCAACGCCATCTTGAGTTTTCTATCGGCGACCACGTATTCCTTAGGATCTCGTCTACCTGTGGCGTCATTCGATTCAGCGTACGGGAAAAGCTTAGTCCTAGGTATATAGGGCCGTTCTATATTCTCGAGCGAGTAGGAGATGTGTCCTATCGTCTCGCTTTTCTGCCGTCGATACGTGAGGTACATGACGTATTCCATGTATCCAATTATGACGGTATATCCTGGATCCGAGCCATATCCTTGATCATTCGAAATTAGTTGTTGGTACCAACCTTTCGTATGAGGAAAGTCCCGTATACATATTGGACCGAAGGGAGAAGAAACTCAAGAAGAAGACTATTAGTTTAGTCTGTGTTGCTTGGGGTCATCACTCTTTGGGTTAGTCAATATGGGAACGTGAGAATGATATCCGATCACAATATCTACATCTGTTTGACTCGTAAGGTATAATATCTTTCTTATGCCTTATGTTTTTAATTTCTTGCTTGCATGAATGATTGCTTGATTAACTGTTAGTCGTAGGTTGCCTGTAGTTAGTATAGCTTGTCCCGACACCTCTAGCCTCTTGATTAAATTCTGAGAACGAAATTCTTTTAAGGTGGGTAGAGTTGTCCGTTTTTCGTAATACGTATTTTTTAATATGCGTATACGAATTTCTGACATTTGTCAGGTGACCTGTATTTTGACTTGTCTTACTTATGCCTTGTCTTGGTTTAATCTTGCCTTTGGATTAGTTCACCTTGGTTCAAATTGGCTTTGCTTGGTCTGTTCTGGTTTGGGTTGAGATGAGAGGGTTAATATAAAAATCAACTCCCCTCTCTCTCCTCCATTAATTTTATTTACTTCTTCATCTTCTTCCTCATTTACTCCTCCACCAACCCTAGGCAAGTGTAACTTGCTTCATGATGGATCTCAAATTTTATTATACCATTGTCTTCCTTCCTTGCTTCTAAGCCTCTTTAGAACTTGGAGTTTTTGGTTTTTATGTTTACATTTTTGTAGATCTAAGTTTGTAGTTTTCTTGGTTTTTTTGGTTTTGATCTCTTAAACTTTGTTATTTCCGAAATCTAAGGGTTCCATGTTGTGGGCAATTTCATTCTACCCAATTTGGGTTTTGAACCACTTGATTTTGATTTATTTTGACAAAGTTATGGCATTTTTGTGTTCATGGGTTTCCGTACATCTTTGGTGCTGCTGGGACGATGAACAGTGCCGTGCGCCCGCACGACGTGCATCCGTACCCCGTGCGTCGTAGGCAGTTTTGTCTGCGTGCTACGCGTTTCACGACCGTGTGCCTACACGATTCGTTTGCCACACGCCATGCACTCGCGCTCCGCCACCGTGCATCTGTGCGCTGTGCGTTTCGTGCATCGTGCGCTCGCGTGATTCTTTTACCGTGTGCCGTACATCTGTGCGCTGCACGTTTCGTGGCCGCACGCCTGTGCGTCATGATCTCGTGCTCTGCATGCCGTGCATCCGTGCGCTGCGTGTTTTGTGGTCCACGCCTGCGCGATTCGTTTGCCGCGCGCCTGCGGCCAGTTTTGTTCGAATGCGCGCGAATGACTTTTTTGCCTGTTTAAGCTGTTTTGTAGCTAGAATCTTGAAAAACTCAAACAATAAAAGTTGTAGATCTTCGTCTTGGCTTCAAGAATTTTCTTGTTTCATCTTATGGAGTTCATATGCGACAGATAGTTTTAATCATAGTTTTAGATTTTTTTTGCATGTTTCATATACTTAGCCTAAATTACGACGACCCGACTTGATGAACTTGAACTTGAATGTGATAATTTGATCCTGTCTTGATAATCTTGATAGTGGTCGGTCGAGGCACACTCCTAACAAGTACTCCTGACAAGTGACAAGTAAACCTGACATGACATGTGTAATCTTGATCGCTGTTGCGACAGCCAATCCTGACTTGCTAAATGGAACTCATGTCTTGACTCCGAGGTTGATTTTCCTGATTGTGCCTGTATAAGCTACATGTCCTATTTTGTATCATATCTCGGACATGGATTCCTGGTTACCACGGTCAGGGATTCATAATGAATCTGGCTAGGTTAACGACTAGATTGATCAAGTAGTTCATATAGAGAGATTTTCCAGTTATACGCGATCCCGTTATCCCGGCCACACCTGTGAACTTGTAGTCTACCGTTGAGTAGGTCGTATTTCCAGCATACTGTCATATGTTGCACTCTACGTTAGCTAATAATTGTCTTAATTCTTGATAAACTCTTGTAATCTCGCATGAATAACCTGGATAGTCTGCGGGCTTGTGACTGCAGGAATATCTCAACTGCATCTTGTTAGTAACTAGGACTGTGATAACCCTAGTTAGCTAATGATAGCAAGCCGTAGGACTTGATTGGCTGTGCTTGAAAGATTGTCTCATGATTAACATGGGAATTATATTCCACCTCTTGTTTTCCTAATGCAAGCTAGTGTGTTCTTTTAACTCTGTCTTTCATGTTATTTAATTATGTTCATTTATAGTTATTCTGTTAATTTTATGGTGGTTTTAGTTCCTAAGTGGAGCCTCCCTTATGACACTTGCTCTTTCTGGGTTCTGACCCAGCTGGTTTTGTGTAGCTAGATTTCGGAGTAGCACCCGAGGATCGACCTGCCTTCCAGCCAAATGGGGAACACTAGAAGTAACCGTGGCAACGAGTGGGTTTCTTATTTTGCTCTTCCACTCTATTGTAAATTATTCTTTTGAGGCATTTCACCGACGAGCATGTGTTAGCTCGTGTTGCAACTTAATTTCTGTCTGCTTAAGGCTGTAACATGATTAACAAATCCTAGGGTTGATCATGTATGACTTAACTCTTGCTAGTCTTCGTATTTTGCATGACTAGCTTCATGATCATCTGAATATGCAATGTTTGGGATGCCTTACTTTATATATCTAATAACCTAACATCTTGTAACAATTATTTGCTTGCTTGAGATTGAGATACTAGTCTTGTTCTTGACCATAAGAGATTGATGGACTGTAGATAAACCCTCATGCATCTAGACAGCCGTAACCGTATTGCGAAGTGTGTTGCACTCCATTATACGTAGCCGGTTGTGTCTGTCCTCCGCTCTCCAGTATTGTGTTTCTGGGGCGTGACAGGTGGTGGCCGTCCCGATCAATTATGGCCGGACACGGTGGAGAGGCTGGGTGTTGGGTGAGACGAGGCGCTGGGGTCCCTTGCGACTTGGTAAAGATGGCAGGATCTGGGTCTGGGCAACAACAACGGCTGGAAGAGGCGGTCATTGGTTGGCCGGAGCAGTACGACCGCTGGTGGTTGGGGCATAGTTAGGGTTAGGTGTACTGTTTGGTTGTATCGTTTCGAGCACGGGGATGGGTGTATTGAAATTGCGTCCAGGGTTGTCAAACACGAAGGAAAACTACATAAATATAAAAGATGGATAGTGGAAAGAGATGGAGGATACGGGACACAGATGTCACGCCCCGATCTCGGAGGATCGAAAACTAGCCATGGGGCGTGATGCCGTACAAGTCTAGATTGCACTTGTACAAGGCAAAACCATTACAGTTTCTGGTATTTAGCAGAATACAATAACAATGCTGCAAAACCAAGCATATAAATTAAAGTCACACAAGATATGAAAAAATGTATCTCTTTATTGATAATTGTAATAGATTACAAGACTTGCAGCTGGATACAGAATTTACAACAGATTACAGGACTCTTAAATAGCCAACTGAATATACACTTGCCATTTAGGCTACAACTGAATATGCCAACTTTGCTTACAATGAACTTACCGATTTGGCTACAATCTCACTGGTACAACTGAGTTACATTGTTCCACATATTATGTCCCGTATAGCAGAAGACATCGTCTTGTACGAAGAGCTTCGCGCACCCATCCGATTCATCGATGCCAAGCACTGATCAAACGATTTCTCCAAACACAAGCACCTATAATATTGCCCACAACGTGAGTAAGTACATCATCAATGTACTGGCGAGCGGTGCTAGCCCAACTCACCTAAGAAGACAACACTAAGTAATCCTGTTATAGAACATTATTAAAAGTGGTCTTTCTCGTTGTCTTAGTGTCAATTTCATGTTTATAGCCGACAAGAAGTAAAGCATGCAATTCTTATAGCCAACATAATGTAAAGCAATATGATATCACCCTTTTGCAGATTCTTACCTACGGTCGTGTAACCATCCCAATACATTTATAATACTTACTCAGCCTGCACAAGACATTGTTAGGAACAATATCATGATTCAATATAATTATCACCGTTCAGATGATTTCTTACCAACAGTCGACATCCTTCCCTATATTTAAGTAATAACTTACTCTTCCTGCATAAGATATCATTAGCACTGGACTTATCTATATGAAGGTCACTTGCGATATGCCATCTTGGACCGTATTCCTGGTATAACGGTGCCCCTTATAGTGCGGATAGCTAGCCCCACTGAAGGTCCCGTGTACCTATGCCAGTACGTCGGCACCAATCCGTGTTCCCCTAGGATGAACCGGGTCCGTGGCCTCGAATTACTGCTCAAGGAACTACTTTGTCAAAAAGTTGTCCATGACCATGCAAGTATATGCAATTTATCTATGAAGAAACATATAATGCATGATAAGAAAAACTAAGTAAAAAAAGTCGTCATTCTCAATAAGCCATCGTTCTCATTCGTATTGCCATCTTGCCATCTTGTCTAATCCAGGGTCTTAGTGTAATCAACATTCTACATCGGTGACGGGATAATAGAATGTGAAGCCCTTCCTTACATCTTTAATACCATACATCTTTCCAACCAAAACTCAATCTACTCACCGCCCAATTCTTGGGACTTAGCATCTATTTAGCATACATTAATTCTGACATAATTCAAGCATACTCACTTTCCAGTTCTTGGGTCTTATTATTTGTGTTATCATCTATTCATCGAGCTAAGGCTCGACATACAACCGCCCAAGTATTTGGGACTTTTCCTTCACCTGTCAAGTATTTCACTGCAAAGCACGCAAGCATACAATTCATGGAAATGATACGCAACAGTTCTCGGGTTATGTGATTAATTATCTTTCCAACTTTCATGCAAGGTGTTATTCAGCAATTCAACGAGCAACATAGCATACAATCTTTTTATTAAGTGTGAAGCTAAAGGATATTCGAAGGGTTCAACACTACTCATTTTTATAGGACAATTATGCCTCGATCGCATAGCCTTCCAAGCGATCCTTTGCATATTCCAAGTCCAACAAGGCTTTTTTGAACCAACCATCTATCATAAGGCATCTTGCGAGTCGGGGCACTACAATATATACGACTCAGAAAAAGTTTTGTCCTCGGAACTTAAAACAAAACTCATCCCCAAAACTTCAACCGCCTTTTATGGAACTTCTCAACGATCAACTTGCACCATTTAACATTTCTTCGTAATATCTCGATTGATTTCAAGTAATGTACCATCTCATCACAGCATTCCAATTTGATTCAAAATAGTTTACCACCTTTGTTCTTTCCTCCAACACTCGTACAATTACTTAGCACATGATAATCCTCTCCCGTGACTTCGTTTGAATTCAGTGTACCACTTAATTGGAATCATACACATATTTTAGGTGTCCCAGAAATACATGCATTTTAACTAAATTTAGTGATAGAGAAAACGAACGAGCTACATGTATAACTTCATTCCTGAATGTCAGCAATTCTTCAGAGCATCTCGTATAGCCGTAATTCACTTATTCAATTCTGCAACCAACTTATAACCTAATGAATGTTACCAAATTCCAACTCGAATAGTTTCCCACAACCGATCTAAAATTTTCCAAAGCATTCTGACTTAGTTGTATAAAGTATTCCAACGAATCCAGAGTTCCCTTTCAAGTTCATTGTCATTCATACCATCAAAGATTGATAAAGTCCATAACACATTTCATTTCAACACCACGATTCTCATTGATCAAATCATGTACCCATTATCGTTCGCATCCATATGCTTTATTTACAACTTGTAACTTTTCTCGATTATGATTCATCCTTCAAATTGTACCATCATTCGATTAAAATCTCTCGATGTACTTAAATCTTTTCTTGTATTGATCAAGCCAACATATTATCATTTCGTATGTGCAACTCTTATATTCCAGCAACATTATAACATCGAATTTCCCAATCTTTATTCTATTCCGAAGTTTACTTCCCAACATATCTCACTCATTCCGACTATACCCATGCAACATCAATAGGGACATCCTACTGGTCTCCAACAGTCAACATAGTATTCAGTCAAGTCTCTACGGCCAGCTATTCTAAGCTAAACCAAATATTCAGCTAATCATCTGAGATGTATAGCTAATAGGGGCATACTTATCTCTTATCTTAGAGGCAACCAAGTCTTATCGTAGGGACTCTATCTTATCTCAGGGACAATTTATGATCCGACCAACTTAAGGGACATGGGATACCACCCTAATTTTATGAACTTATTTTCAAACTCGAACAACTGAAATAACATAGCCAACCAATCTGAAACCTAGGCAACCAACCGACATTCTAGGCAACCAACCGACATTCTAGGCAACCAACTGACATTCTAAGGTCAAGTCTTTCTACTCGTACTCATCCTTGGGTTATACCCAACAAAGTCATTCTAGACTTACCCACAACCGACAAAATCTATCCGACAATTCTTAAGGGTCAATTCTGAAGCCTTCATATAAAACTTTATCAATCGAACATCCAATATTCAGTTTTTCACTTGCATAGATGCAGCATCATTTGCTCAATCCAACTTGTATTTCCATATCGTACTCAATTGCATCTATTCAATCGGCCAGCTATTCTGAGTCATAATCCAACATCGTTACTTCAATAGTCTATCATTTACCATCTCTTTCCTTCGGTCTCTTCGCGACATATTCAATTCCTATATTTCTAGATCATCTGTATGGTCTGTACTCTTTAACCAACAAGATAAGGCAACTGTATATTCATATTTCTCTCGAAAGCATCTTTTATGAATTTTTTGCTAGCATCCAACACGGTCATCTCTTAGCAATTCATGTTAACCATCAATATTCGTTTTGTATCATTTTCTTGTAATTCCATAAGAAGATTTACTATTCATGCACCGATCCAATTTCTACAGCACCAATCATCTAGCATCCGTATATCGGTCATCTAGTGGACATGATATAACTCATTTGGCTAAGTCATAATCCAACAATCATGTATTCCACCCAAACTCGTTATCCATGTGACAATATCATCCACCGATAGGGTCTATAACATAATAATGCATCTTGATACTTATTTGTATTGCATCCATCAGACTCTGATAAGGAACATCTACTCTTTCGTGCATCAAGGGACAAGTGATCATTTCTCTATGTCTCAAAATAATCAAGGGTCATAACTTGTTAATTCGGGCCACGTCAAATTTTCTCAAGCCATTCTCTAACTTTTCAGCCGCTGATGTAATTTTTTGCATCTTCTAAATCATTCGCAACATCCCATTAAGCGCCTAACATCACCTTCAATTTTGTCGATGTCCAACATGCAATTTCGTCTACTCGATTCCAACATCATTCTATATTCGGTCTTTATTGTTATCCCAAAAATCTTTTTAATAGCAACACCCCACCATCGTTACTGAGCCTAAAATTATATTATCCAACTGATTCAAGTCATCGCCTGAATCTATAATTCATACCATTTCCAACCAAGGCATTCATTTCATATTCTTAATTCTCATTACACAACGCAATGCTAACTATCAGAGTCTAGCAACGGTTCATATGAACTCATAAAAATCTCGCAGCGACTTATCCGAACTTAATTATCAAGGGATACGCCTAGCAGTCATGTATCATTCATAATCCAACTATGACTCGATACTACCCAATACCTTACAGGTAAAGCAATCACTATATTATAAACACGGTCAAGGGTCATTTTATCGCTAAGAGGGTAGAGCCATATACCACTTAGAGCTCAAGCCATACTCGACATAATATTCCTTTTAGTATCAAACTAATGTCCATACTGGACTATCCATCCTGTTGTGGCTCTGTCGACCACAAAATACCAACTAATTTCTCTTGCAGCTGAAACATAACCAAGCCAACACACATAAGCCAACTCAAAATTCTATCGATTCACATTCACTAAAGTCATGAACAATTCCTGTTCTAACATACCATGCCGTCACCCATCACCGATTACAACATGACAATCGACTTCTATGAATCCAACACTCAAGACATCAAACACACAACCAACTTATTATCGCATCACATCATTGTGATACATTTTGGTATCATTAAGAATTTATTACAACACACAAATCACAGCCCACATATTTAGACTTATTATATGGAACACCCAGTGAGCGGCCAGAAGGATCAACAAACTTTCAGTCAAGGAAGCAACTTAGAATAATTTGGAAACAATAATGACTAATCGTGAGAGCACTTTGAGTCATTGTAGAGGAAACTTTGATTTTATCACGGAAGCAACTTTGAGTATTCGCGGAAGTAACGTTTGAGTCATCGCGGAAGCAGCTTTGAATCATCATAGTAGCAACTTTGATTTGAAAACAAATCGAATAAGAATCCAAGAATGTAAAGCCATGTTCTGATATCATTATGTCACGCTCTGATCCCCGAGGATCAAAAACTAGCCACTGGGCGTGATGCCGTACAAGTCTAGATTGCATTTATACAAGGCAAAACCATTACAGTTCTTGGTATTTCTTAGAATACAATGACATTGCAGCAAAACCAAGTAGATAAATTAAAGTCACACAATATATGAAGAAATGTATCTCTCTATTAATAACAAGACTTGCAGCTGAATACAGAGTTTACAATAGATTACAGGACTATTGAATAGCCAACCGAATATACACTTGCCATTTGGGCTACAACTGAATATACCAACTTTGCTTACAATGAACTTGTCAATTTGGCTACAATCTCACTGGTACAACTGAGTTACATTGTTCCATACATTATGTCCTGTATAGCAGAAGACATCATCTTGTACGAAGAGCTTCTGCGCACCCATCTGATTCATCGATGCCAAGTATTGATCAAATGATTTCCCCATACACAAGTACCTGTAATATTGCCCACAACGTGGGTAAGTACATCATCAATGTACTGGTGAGCGGTGCTGGCCCAACTCACCTAAGAAGATAACACTAAGTAATCCTGTTATAGAATATTATTAAAAGTGGTCTTTCTCATTGTCTTAGGGTCAATTTCATGTTTATAGCCGACAAGAAGTAAAGCATGCAATTCTCATAGGCAACATAATGTAAAGCAATATAATATCACCCTTTTGGTGATTCTTACCCACGGTCGTGTAGCCATCCATGTACATTTATAATACTTATTCAGCCTGCACAAGATATTGTTAGGAACAATATCATGATTTAAAATAATTATCACCGTTCAGATGATTTCTTACCAACAGCCGACATTTTTTCCTGTATTTGAGTAATAACTTACTCTTCCTGCATAATACATCATCAGCACTAGACTTATCTATATGAAGGTCACTAGCAATACGCCATCTTGGACCATATTCCAGATATAACGGCGGCCCTTACAGTACGGTTAGCTAGCCCTACTGAAGGTCCCGTATACCGATGCCAGTACGCCGGCACCAATCTTTGTTCTCCCTAGGATGAACCGGGTCCGTGGCCTCGGGTTACCGTTCAAGGAACTACCTTATCGACAAGTTGTCCATAACCATGCAAATATATGGAACTTATCTATAAAGAAATATATAATGCATGATAAGGAAAACTAAGTAAATAAGCCATCATTCTCAATAAGCCATTGTTCTCATTCGTATTGCCATCTTGCCTAATCCAGGGTTATAGTGCAATCAACATTCTACATCGACGATGGGATAATAGAATATGATTACCTAAGCCCTTTCTCACATCTTTAATACCATACATCTTTCCAACCAGAACTCAATGTACTCACCGCCCAATTCTTGAGACTTAGCATCTGTTTAGCATACGTTCATTCGGACATAATTCAAGCATACCTAGTGCCCAGTTCTTGGGTCTTTTTATTTGTGTTACCATCTATTCATCGAGCTAAGGCTCGACGTACAACCGTCCAAGTATTTGGGACTTTTTCTTCACTTGTCAAGTATTTAATTGTAAAGCACGTAAGCATACAATTCATGGAAATGATACGCAACTGTTCTCAGGTTATGTGATTAATTATCTTTCATTATCTTTTCGACTTTCATGCAAGGTGTTATTCAGCAACTCAACAAGCAACATAGCATACAATCCTTTTATTAAGCGTGAAGCTAAAGGATCTTCGAAGGGTTCAACACTACTCACTTTTATAAGATGATTCTGCCTCGATTGTATAGCCTTCCAAGCGATCCTTCGCATATTCCCAAGTCCAACAAGGCTTCATCGAACCAACCATCCATCATAAGGCATCTTACGGGTCCGAGCACTACAATCGACACCGTGCACAATGGTTGATGGCGGCAATGGTTTGTGGCGTGGAGATGAAGACAAGCTCGAGGTTTGGGTTGTGAGAAAAGGTAGAGGGAAGCTCTCCTTTATATAGGTGGAAACTCCTAAAGAGATTAGGAGAAGGATTCCTAGTGGATGGATTCCTTCCCTTAATTTAAATCCATATAAAATATTTAAATAAATTTAATTTAATAATAATCCCTTAGTAGATAATAACAATATTAATTTATAATCAACAATTTAATATTATCAAATAATTTTAAATGTACATATTCAAATATCAAATAATTAATTAGATAATATTCTATGTCATCAAAATAATTTAAAACATATTTTTAAAAATCAAAATCCTTATTAAAAATAATTAGACAATTTTTTTAAAGTCATTTTAAATAACGGTATGTTGGAAATCCAATAATGACATCCAACACCCCTTATAATTCTAAAAACACAATAAAATATTTTTATTAAAAATAATTTAATACCTTCCAAATATTTAGTATTTATCAAATAACATATTTTTAAATCCAAACAATAATTGATTATCACTATATATAAATAATATTCGATGCCATCGAAAAACATATTTTTATCAATCAAAATTCTATAAAAATATTTATAATTCTCAAAATCATTTTCGAAGTTAATAATTTGAATATCCAAAAGTTAATAATCAAATAATTCCAATAATGAATTTCAAGAAAATATTTTTATCGAAACTAATTATTATCCTTGAACCATAATAGCCTTTAGAAATATAAATAATAATAGATACACGTTTGAAAGAGAACTCGTTTCCAAAATACGATCTTGAAAATATATAGAATAAATAAATAAATAATTTTGAAAAATTCGAGAAGAGGAGTTACAGAAAGTACTGTACAATTTGGCAAGGCATAATTGTCTTGTGGTAGTGCGTAGAACCAATAGTATCCAATCAATCAATGAGCCACAAAAGACAAACTCCCGCAAACGTCTCTGATTGCGGAGAAGTTGGATCGAAGATGGGTCGAGAGAGGATACGGAATTGCGCTGTGAAATCAGCTTCACAACTTGCTATTGCTGCTGCAGCGCCCTACTCTGTCGCAGCTGTAGTGTTTGCTTCTCGGCAGTCCGACGGCTCAGGGCAGCGCACAGCGGTGCGAGAAAGGTCCCAGGGTCGTCGGGGTGCTCCGCGATCAAGGGATCGAGGGTTGCGAGGATTTCGTGTATTTCCAAAAAACTGCCAAACCCAGTCTTTATATTCTCAATTTTAATCCGGTTTAAATTTGTTTTTAAACTGGATATAGATTAGGTTTGTAGAGATATGAATTGGGTTTGCATAGGAAAAATTTTAGTTTAAAAAGATGGAGATTTGAAAGATTTCCATATAATTGAATCCTTGGAATTCCTATACAGGATCGGCCAAACCTGACTTAGTCATATTACGAGATTTTCAAAATCTCGCGATAAATTGATTTATTTCTATAGTTATATATATATATATATATATATATATATATATATATATATATATATATATATATATATATATATATATATAATCAAAATCCACGTGAACCGCAGTGGCTGAGGCCTTCATTGAAAACTAGTAAAAGTGGGAAATAGAGTAGGGAGATAGACCTTGCTCCTACAGGTATGGGGATGGAACCCCTGGATACTTAGCCAAGAAGAGCTAAGCTAGAAATATAAGATGCCCTATTCACTACTTCTTACTATTAGAGCAGAGAGAGCGTCGGGTTGTGAGCACCTCGCCTAAACGTAATCTATGAATACTTTATGGAAGTTAGGGAGGGATGCCAGGGCTGTGTCCGTTTTCTTGACTCTATCCCTGAAGGTCCGCTGGGATCTGAAAGCGAGGGCTGCTAGCAGGCTAAACTCTTTCACATCCTCGCTGTCAGGGAGGGAGTCAACGATCTTAGCAAAAAAGATCATCATTCTGTTCTTAGTCTCTCCGTCAGAGACCGGGTATGACACTTCTTTGGTAGCAGTAGTGGGGTCGACTTCTGCTACATCAGCGACTTCTTCTGCTTCTACAGCTACAACTACAATGGTATCCTTGTAACCGTCATGGGTACCAATGGACCAAGCTGAATAGGAGCCGTCAGGAGGCGAGTCATGTGTCTCTACCATAAGTAAGGAAGCCAAGTGTGGGGCTACATGTTGATTGGAGGAGGGTTTATCGACATCATCTTTAACATATTCTTCTTCTTCATCTGTAGTCTCCTCTGATGCACGGCAATCGTAGGAAACTAATCCTCTTGGGCCTTCTTCAACATCAGCCTCTGCCACTTTATCAACAACTACAACTACTTCCTCCTCATAGGAAGCTGCCTTGGTGAAGTCTGAGGCGAGTGTGTTAAATTTATTGTTAAGGTTGAGTGTCGGGGATTCGTAGAGCACGATAGCTCTGCTCGGTGAAGTTCGTACTTGCGTGCCAGAGTTTCCAGCGCAAGCTTCAAACCGGATATGGGAGTTCGGTAAGGTAAGGAGGGGTGATTTGTTGTGTTTTCTGGCCGTTTGAGAGGGGCGTCCTTTCGTATCTCTTTCTTCTTCAGTTCTGGGTGAGCACGATAACAATGCTCAACAGAGCGGCCACTCATATGATAGTATTTACAGAAGATGATATTATTATCATAAATAATTTGCTGGGTGTGCGTCATATTGTCGAGTGAGATTTGAATATGCTTGGGGAGGTCCTTAGATAAGTCGAGCTCCACACAAATTTTAGCGTAGTTAGCTTTAGAGAGGTTTCTAGTTTCTTCCGCCGCAGCCACAAACGTGCCAAAGAAGTTAGCTATACGCCTTAATGCAGCAGGAACAAAGAAAATGAGGGGAAGGTTGGGGAAAGTCACCCAGGCCGAGACGGTCGCTGAGTCTACTTTGGTGTTGAAGTCCGGGGACCATCTGACGATTTTTATGATGTGGGAATCTATTCTGCCAGTGCCTCGCGACCAGATGTTCTTGTGATCTGAATCTGAAGATAGGTACGGGAGGATGTGCTTGGGATCCGGGGGGCTACCCTATATACCGAGGTGAGCCCCCAGCTGGTGATCACTTTCTGGACCTCTGAAGTTTCGGGCACCCGGTAGAAAATTTGAGGACGAAGGTATGCTGGAAGGAGGCTGACATCGATGCCATTTCTGTACGACAGAGAATGGCACCATGATCTCGGACGAGTTCAACGAATAGTCAAATTCTAGGAGGTCAATATCGAAGAATAGCTGTGGGGGTTTGACAGTACGATCAGGATGTAGCTTGTCAGCGTATGACGACACGAGGAGCTGTTGAGGTGCAGGTGGGGAGGGCCGGCCTCCCGAGTGCACGCTAAGCACGATAGGAGAGATCGTCCCACTGGGGGTGCGAAAGTAGGCGCTGATAGGAATCCACGGGCGAAGGGTAACACTGAGGGGGTCTGACCCGAAGGGGGGACAACACACCCGGAGGGGAGCTGGAAGGGGGATCACCACCAACGGAGATAAGGACCCATGATGTGCGCCACCTGAAGCGGATAAAGGGGGAGGGTCCATGCCACCCAAGGATGGTGCCAGTGAAGGGAGCACCGAGACTGTGCGCGCCTCTGGGAAGAGCGCGAGTAGGTCAGCACCAAGGACCGATGGTGCAGTAGACGCAGCAGCCTGACCAACGAGTGACGCTGGAACACGCACGTCAACTGGGATGAGTACATTTACGGACAGGAGCACGGGGTGGCTCACGCCGCCAAGAGCGTACGCACGATCTAGGGGCAAAGGCGGGGTTACCGCGCACGCGCCACTCAGAGGAGCAGGAAGCGCGCTGCTTAAGGAGTGTGCGGAGCCGTCCAGGACGGTTGGCTAAGGGAACCACAAATCTTTGTTTGAATTTGAAAAAGTGATATGACAGGGGGTAGCTGCAAGCCTCGAAGAAAGAGCTGTAGGGGGAACGAGGCAGCCAGGGCTACTCCTACCAAGGAATGGACTGCCTCCCGAGGGTAGTGGCCTTGTCACGTAGAGCAGCCACAGGACGGGGTGCTGTACTGATGGCGGAGGGAGGGCCTGCCGTTGTCAGAAATGAAGCCGTATGGAGGAAGAGGGGGGCGGAGCGGGGCAAACCGGAGACGAGAGGATCCGGGGATGAAGGATACGGGGATGCGGAAGAGGGGTCGGAGGGTAGTCCTAGAAGGGCCAAGAGGTAGGACGGCCAAGGGGCGCCCCTCGAGGGAAACCGGGAGGGGGGGTCTAAACATAAAGACTACTGCGAAGGAGACGAAAGGGGGGAGGAAGAAGGACGCCGGGGACTGACTGGCAACCGAACACGACCGCTGCCGAGACGCGCCACAGGGTACGGGGGCTAAACCCTGTCGGAAGGGCATATATATATATATATATATATATATATATATATATATATATATATATATATATATATATATATATATATATATATATATATATATATATATATATTCTTTTTTGTTCTTTTTTCCAGCACGTGCTGGCTCAGTTAAATCGTGTGTCTCCCCGCACACGATTTTTAACCGGTCGTCATGTCGCTTCGGATTCTTCGTGTGGATCTTGGCCGCATTGGCCTTTTCATCATCGCCCCACACATATGCCTCACGCACTCCACGCGCTCCCGAACCTCACGGGACGGTCGACGTCTTTAAACATCGGCAAATCAACGCCTCGCTTCGCCTATGACGCCGAAGGCGCCCCCGATGTCTTCACGACGCCTCCGACAGTCGATGCCGCCCAGCCACCCGTTCTATGTGCACGACGCCCTTACGACGTCTTTTCGACGCCTATTGGGCACCGCACGACGGGCCACGTGGTCGGTTGTCATCGTTTATACCCGTGGTAGAATGTGCCGGTCCTCGACCGCCCACGCTGAGCCCCTAGCCATTGAGTTTTCATCCACGGGGTGCCCCATTCTGTCCCACGCCACACAGACACACACACACACACACACACACATATATATATATATATATATAGGAAGGGGAATTTTATTCAAGTATCAGGCGTAAAATGCCGATGCCTATACAAGTAAAAGTGCCTCGCGCTCAAAAAAGAAAAAGGAAGGGAGGAATGACAAAAGGACGCAACAAGGGTGGAGGCTAGGCTAAGGCTGCCCAAAAGCTGTCCTCGGAGTGAGTGCAGCGCCTCCTAGCACGGTGGATCTGATAGAGGACTTCACTTAATAGCTGGTGAGGAAGGAATTGACGCCCCTCGTACCTATACTTGTTCTGATTCTTCCACATAACCCAATTACCGATGGCTGCGACGATCTGACGACCGTGGGAGCGGCTCCAGCTGGCAAGAAGATCGTTGAAGCCTCCGGGATTATGGGTCTGCCGTAGCTTGGTGTTGAGGCTATTCAACAATTGCGTTGCCAATTCACCGGATAGGAGGATGTGCTCCACTGTCTCCTCGTGAGGTGACGCACAGCAGTGACATCTTAATGCTAGGCTGTAGCCGAAAGAGGTGATGGTGTCGTCAGTGGGAAGTTTTCGTCTCTAGGCTCTCCAGATGAGGATCGACCATTTGTTTGGGATGCACGATTGCGAGTAAGGGGCGATGAAGGGAGACGGTATGCCGGTCTCTTTAGCGACTATCCTGGCAGATGCCAGCGTGAATGAGCTGCTAGGATTGGGGGTCCACCGCAGATGGTTCGTTTCGTTGGAGATCTACAAATTGTCGGCTGCGAGTCTGTCAGCCACCTCCTGTCTGAGCTAGTCTTTGACTCTGGTCCAGATTCATCCAGAAGTGATGTCCCACAGGTCACGGATCTCCTCGATATGAGGGTTGTTGACTATGTTAGCGCGTCTCCCAGCCAACGCTCGTTACTGACCGAAGAGTGTTCGTTTTCCAACTGCAGGTGGATAAGGGGTTCAGCGATCTCATGGCCTCGAGTGATGCGACGCTAGGTGGCCGATGATCTATTGTTCAGTAAGGCCAACGTTGGGTGGGCGAATCTGAAGTATCTGGCTTTCATGAACCGGGACCAGAGAGAGTTGTCCATGCGCAGCTTCCACCATAACTTCATGGAGCATGCGTCCACTAAGTGCTCCAATCTATAAACCCCAGACCGCCCTCCTCGGTGGGCTGGGCCATGGTGTTCTAACTGGCCCAGTGGTGCTTGTCTTCACCTTGACTATGGCCCCAAAAGAAACTGGTGAAGAGGGACTCGAGCGAGGAAAGAACCTTCTTGGGGGGGCACAGACTGCCAAGATGTGGATGGGGATGGAGGAGAGAACGTGTTTGATCAGAATTATCTTCCCGTCTGGGGAAAGGGTTTCGTTGTGCCAGCCCTCGATCTTCTTTCTGATAGAGGTCACAAGTGACTCAAAAATGCTAGAGTTGGACTTGCCGTAAACTAACGGGCAGCCCAAGTAGAAGAACGGAGGATATACGTTGGCGAATGAAGTCAAATTGGAGAGCCTGTTGGAGTGGTTCCTTTCCGCTTTGTGGTGGGTGCAGATGACGCTTTTGTTGTTTTTGACCCGTTGGCTTGAGCATGAGGCGTATCTCTCCAGCGTTCGTCGGAAGACCTCTACTGATCCGATGTCGCCGAAAGAGAAAATGAGGACATCATCGGTGTAAGCGAGGTTGGTAATGATGGGACAACCTGTGGTGGTGTGGAAGTGGTGGAATTGAGGGTTGTTGGTCAAGCTTTTTAGATTTCTGTTGAGAGCTTCGACAGCGATGATGAAGATGGTGGCAGATAGAGGGTCTCCCTGACGCACGCCACGGCTGGAAGGGAAGAAGCCCTCCGCTTGTCCGTTGATGACGGTGGAGAACCAGGAGTTGCTGACAGAACTGAAGACAATGTCAATCCAAGGTTCGGAGAAACCGAAGGCTCTGAACACCCGGATCATGAATTGCCAGTCCAGGCGATCGTAAGCTTTCTCCATGTCAAGTTTGCTGGCGACGTTACCGCCTATGGCAGGGAATTTTCTGCAGGTGACCAATTCTTGAGCGAGGAGGATTTTGTCAATGATATTCCGCCCCTTGACAAAGCCGCTCTGCTCTTCAGAGATGATCTTGGACAGGAGGTCGAACATTCGATTGGCGATGATCTTGGAGATGATCTTGTTGATGAAGTTGCATAAGCTTATGGGTCGAAAGTCTCTGAAGGTCTCCGGATTCTCTTTTTTGGGAATGAGGATGAGGTTTACCCTGGATATAGATCTCGGGTATCTCGCCCCTTGGAAAAAGCAGTAGTGGCTTCTACCAAGTCTGGGGCGATGATGTCCCAACAAGTTCAGAAAAATACCCCAGAGAACCTATCTGGCCTGGGTGCACTGTGGACATCTAGTGACCAAACTGCAGACTTGAGTTCTCCTTCGGAAGGAGTGACAAGAAGCTGCTTATTCTCTCTTTCGGTGATGATGCTGGTGACCTCGAGAGGAACTCGCCGTCCATGACGATGACCTCTTTGGCAAAGAGAGACGAGTAGAACTGCACCGCGGCCTCCTGAATGCTCTTTTGGTCCTGGAGCTGATATCCGTTATGGTCCGTGATGCGATGAAGGTTGAGCTGCTGTCTACGCCCCTTGACATAAGCGTGGAAAAAGCCAGAGTTGCGGTCTCCCTCTAGGTCCCAGGCCAATCTGGCTTTTTGCTATATATATATATATATATATATATATATATATATATATATATATATATATATATATATATATATATATATATATATATATATATATATACAACGCCCCAAACTTTATTCATGTGTAAGACGTAAAATGCCAAAGCCTTTAGAAGTAAGCACGAAAGGAAGGAAAGCAAAATAAAAGGAGCAGGGGGGCTAACTCCCGCACACCTCCCAAAAACTTATCAGTTGACCAAGGAGTGCAAGAAACCCTCCCTGACGTGCTTGTAGAGTCTGTCGGCTTTGTGAGTCTGTCCAAGAACCTCCCTAGTCAGTTGATTACAAGTATATTGGTGACCTTCGTATCCAAATTTATTGCGGTTCTTCCAAATTACACAAATAATGGAGGCTGCAACGATCTGGTGGCCGTGCGAGGCGCTACCCCAGTTGGCTAAAAGGTCGTTGAAGCCCCCAACAGCCTGGTACTATCTGCACCAATTGGAGAGGGCGGTCCACACCTGTACAGCCAGATTACCTGAGTGCAGAATGTGTTCGGCATTTTCAGACTGTCGCTCAGAGCAGCAATAACATGTTGAGGCTAAGCTGAAGCCAATGGTGGTAAGAGCGTCATCCGTGGGGAGCTTCTTCCGCAGCGCTCTCCAAATCAGAAAGGACCATTTGTTAGGAATGCAAGACTGCCAGAAAGGTCCGATGATGGGGTTTGCGCTCCGATACCGCAAACCACTCTCCTCGCCGAAGCAAGCGAGAAAGCTCCGTTGGCCGAGGGGACAACCTCAATACGTCCGGGTCCGTCTTAATCTTCAAGCCAGTATTAGCCAACGCTACTACTTGTTGGGAAAGAAGCGCGGAAACCTTTCCCCAAACCGGAGAGTACCTGCGAGAGGACCGAGCAATACAACGTACGAACCCAAAAACAACCACACAAAAATAATCACGCAGACACAGAGAATTTTTGACGTGGAAACCCTTGCGGGAAAAACCACGGGACGATCGGAGTCCAACCCTGAGAAGCCTCCACTAATGGAATAGAAGAATTACACCCTCTACAAACTCCTCCCGATCCAAATCGGATCCCCACAACACTCAAAGACAAGAACAATGATCACAAGGCTACGAAGAACGAGAACGACGAGTAGAGATTACCCGAAACACGATCTCCTTCGAAAACGACCTTCAATCCTCCGTCTTCTTCTCCGAAGTTGCAATGGCACTCTTGCCTCCTTCTCTCTCAAACTTGTGTTGTCCAATGCGATAATGAGTTAGGGTTGAGAAAACTCAATATATCTCCCTAATTCCGCAACCAACCTGGACCGTTGGATTAGATCCAATGATGAAAACTCATCCAAAATCCCGCTTCAGCCCCCGACGACACAGAGTTCGGCCAGAACTCTGTGTGGGGCAACCAGCACTGGATGGCCAAACCCTGGAACGGCCAGACCGAGTTCGGCCAGAACTCGGCCTGGGACCGAGTTCGGCCCGAACTCGGCAGACTTGGTCCAGAACCCCCTTTGGGGCAGCAGCAGCAGTAACAACTATTCCCGAGCTTCTCCGACATCGGACGGCGCTCGTCGCACTCCGGGATCTTCTCCACATAGGTTGGGAACCCCACCCACTCCAACAAATCTCCCCCTTCACAACTATGGGGAGGACGTCGTCATCCCGACGATCTGCCTGCAGTACTCAAACTTCCCCCTTGGTAGAATCTTCGTGAACATATCAGCTCCGTTGTCATCTGTATGCACCTTCTCAAGCTCCGCATCCTTCTTTTCAACCACATCCCGTATCCAATGATACCGAGTCTCGATGTGCTTGGACCGGCTATGAAACGTCTGATTCTTCACAAGATGGATAGCACTCTGACTGTCGCAAAGCAAAGTATACTGCTCTTGCTTCAGTCCCATTTCCTGCAACAGCTTCTTCATCCACAACAGCTCCTTGCAAGCCTCCGTCGCCGCAATGTATTCCGCCTCCGTCATCGACAAGGCAACACACTTCTGCAACCGCGACTGCCACGACACTGCTCCTCCAGCAAACATCATCACGTAGCCTGAAGTCGATCGCCTCGTGTCTACATCTCCAGCCATATCAGCGTCGGTATACCTAACCAGCTTCGGCTCGTCACCACCAAAGGAAAGTCTCCAACCAGCAGTGCCCTGAAGATATCGTAGAATCCACTTGACCGCACTCCAATGTACCCTTCCAGGATTCGAAAGATACCTGCTTACCGTACCAACTGCATGAGCAATATCTGGCCTCGTACACACCATAGCATACATAAGGCTTCCCACAGCTGAGGCATATGGAACCCGCTCCATATCTTCCTTTTCGTCCTCGGTAGATGGACACTGCTCCTTAGTGAACTTAAAGTGAGCCGCGAGGGGGAACTCACTTTCTTCGACCCGTCCATCCCGAAACGCTGAAGTACCCGGTGAATGTACTTCTTTTGGGACAAGTGTAGCAGCTTGGACTCTCTCTCTCGGCTGATCTCCATCCCAAGAATAGTCTTCGTTGTGCCCAAATCCTTCATAGAGAAGGCCGCGCCCAGTTGGCGCTTCAACTCCGCTATCCTAGTGGCATTCCGACCCACTAATAGCATATCATCAACATATAGCAACAAAATGATGAAATCATCATCGACAAAATACCTCACAAATACACAATGGTCCGACGTCGTCCGTGCATAACCATGCTCCCCTATAAACGACTCGAACTTTCTGTACCACTGCCTCGGAGCCTGCTTCAGACCATACAAGCTCTTCCTCAACCGGCAGACCAAATGTGACTTGCCCTTCTCACAGAATCCCTCCGGCTGCTCCATGTACAACTCCTCCTCAAGATCACCGTGGAGGAACGCCGTCTTTACGTCCATCTGCTCGACCTCCAAGTCGAAACTGGCTGCTAATGCTAGCACCACCCGAATAGACGAATGCTTGACGACAGGCGAAAAGATCTCATCATAATCCACGCCTTTCCGCTGACCGTAGCCCTTGACTACCAGCCTCGCTTTGTATCGAGGGCGAGTAGCATCATCCGTCTGCTTCACTCTGAACACCCATCGATTCTTCAAAGCCTTCTTGCCCTTTGGCAACCGTACCAGATCATAAGTAGAATTGGTGTGCAAAGAACTCATCTCCTCCTGCATAGCTACCATCCACTCCTGCCTGTGTTCGTCTTTCATAGCCTCTGCGAAACTTTCGGGCTTTCCCCCGTCAGTCAGTAGCACATACTCATCCGGCGAGTATCTCGTAGATGGTCGACGATCCCTGTTGCTCCTTCTCAGTGGAGCCACTGGTGCTGGCTGTATACCGACAGCCTCCTCCCCTTCAGGAACTGCCTCCCCGGCATGCTCATCCTCCTGAGGGACACCCTGACCACCATCAGCAGGCTGATGATCAAGGTTGGGAGCAACTCCATGTACCGGCTCCCCCATAACTGGATCCTCTGCGATGTCCTCTGGAAACTGCTCGAAGCGAAATGACTCTAACTCAGGCAATTCCTCAGCCTCAGAAGGCGTCTCGGAATCCTGAGTGTTGGTCATGGTCTGATCCTCGACGAACACCACGTCCCTGCTTCTGTAGAGCTTTCCTTCTACTGGGTCGTAGAGTCTATAGCCAAACTCATCCCGACCGTAGCCGACAAAGACGCATCGCCTCGCCTTCGGCTCAAGTTTGGTCCTCTCGTCTTTCGGTACATGCACGAAGGACTTACAACCAAACGCCCGCAGGTGACTGTATGACGGCTTCTTGCCGTACCATACTTTGTCAGGCACATCACCCTGCAAAGGAGCACTAGGAGACAAATTAATAATATAAGCAGCTGTGAGAAGAGCCTCACCCCAATAACTGCCCGGCAAGTTTGCTTCTGACAGCAAACACCGCACCCTCTCCATTAGTGTCCTGTTCATGCGCTCCGCTACACCATTGAGCTGAGGTGTCTTTGGCGGAGTCTTCTGGTGTCGTATCCCTTGCTCTCTGCAATACGCATCAAAGGGACCGATGTATTCGCCGCCATTGTCGGACCGAACACACAACAACTTCTTGCCCGTCTCCCTTTCAACAGAGGCCTGAAACTCCTTGAAAGTAGGCAGCACCTGATCCTTGGTCTTTAAGGCATAGACACAAACCTTCCTGGAACAGTCATCAATAAAAGTCACAAAGTAAGAAGCACCACCAAGAGATTTTACCTTCATAGGACCGCAGACATCCGAGTGAATCAATTCGAGCAACGCCGGCTTCCTCGAACTTGGGTGACTCTGGAAAGACACCCTACTTTGCTTCCCAGCCAAACAGTGCGTGCACTTCTCCAACTTTGTAGACTTGAGCCCCGGAATCATCTTCCTGTTCACCAAGTAGCTCATCCCCTTCTCGCTGATATGGCCGAGCCGCCTGTGCCACAACTCGGTAGACGCATCACTGACTGCGTTCACCTCCTGTGCCCCCTCTGCGCTCCCTTCCATATAGTAGAGACCGGACTTCTTGCTTCCTCTGGCAATCACCATCGAACCTCTGGAAAGCTTCCACTGACTATTCCTGAAGAGACTGAAGAATCCCTCGTCATCCAACCTTCCAACCGACACCAGGTTGAAACGGATATCAGGGACATGACGAACATCCTTGAGAACAAGAACCGCACCCGTCTTCGTTCTCAAATGCACATCTCCAACGGCAACCGCCTTCGACACATCTCCGTTGCCCATCTTCAACACGCCACAGTCGCCTGTCGTGTAAGTGGCAAACAGTGCCCTATTGTGAGATACATGTGCTGAAGCCCCTGAGTCCACCAGCCAAGAATTGTCATCGCAGGCGAGGTTAGTAATGACCTCATCACCTACGACGATCACATCGCCTCCATGCATCGAGGCCGCCGTTGTAGTGTTCTCTTCTTGCTTCCCCTTTTCGCCCTTCTTCTCTCTCTTCCAAGCGAAACAATTTCGCTTGATATGGCCCTTCTTACCGCAATGATAACACTCTGAGTCCTCGTACCGACCCTTGGACTTCCCCCTGCTCTTGTCTCTGCCACCACCTGGACCCCTGCTTTTGCCCCTTCCGCGGCTCTCTGAAACAAGTGCCTCTGAGTGGTGGGATGTGGATGAAGTGCCCTGAGAACGTCTCCGCATCTCTTCATTCAACACCCCGCTCTTGGCAAACTCCAGACTGACCACGCCCTCTGGAGCAGAAGCGATCATAGATACTCGTACGGTCTCCCACGAGTCTGGCAAGGTACACAGCAGCCACAGTCCCTGAACTTCGTCGTCGAACTTGACTCCCATAGAAGATAGCTGGTCAACCACGCCCTGGAACTCACTCAAGTGATCCGAAATAGACGCCCCATCCTTGTACCGCAGACCCATTATCGTCCGGATCAGGAACAACTTGTTTACCCCGGTCTTCTTCGCATACAAGGATTCCAGCTTATCCCACAATGTCTTCGCGTGCTCAATATTGGCAACGTGATTGTACACGTTCTCATCAACAAACTGCCGTATGTACCCACACACCTGTATGTGCTCGAACGTCCAGTCCTCCTCGGATTTATCACTGGGCCTCTCGAATGCAAACACGGATAGATGCAGCTTCTTGACAAATAGCAAATCTTTCATCTTGCTCCGCCAATAATGATAGTTTGTGCCATTAAGATTCACCATGCGCACCGGCTTCGCGTCCATCTCTCCTCTCTGGTTCCTCTGTCAACTCCTGACACCCTTTGAACCCAAAGCTCTGATACCACTCTGTTGGGAAAGAAGCGCGGAAACCTTTCTCCAAACCGGAGAGTACCTGCAAGAGGACCGAGCAATACAACGCACGAACCCAAAAACAACCACACAAAAACAATCACGCAGACACAGAGAATTTTTGACGTGGAAACCCTTGCGGGAAAAACCACGGGACGATCGGAGTCCAACCCTGAAAAGCCTCCACTAATGGAATAGAAGAATTACACCCTCTACAAACTCCTTCCGATCCAAATCGGATCCCCACAACACTCAGAGACAAGAACAATGATCACAAGGCTACGAAGAACGAGAACGACGAGTAGAGATTACCCGAAACACGATCTCCTTCGAAAACGACCTTCAATCCTCCGTCTTCTTCTCCGAAGTTGCAATGGCACTCTTGCCTCCTTCTCTCTCAAACTTGTGTTGTCCAATGCAATAATGAGTTAGGGTTGAGAAAACTCAATATATCTCCCTAATCCCGCAACCAACCTGGACCGTTGGATTAGATCCAATGATGAAAACTCATCCAAAATCCCGCTTCAGGCCCCGACGACACAGAGTTCGGCCAGAACTCTGTGTGGGGCAACCAGCACTGGATGGCCAAACCCTGGAACGGCCAGACCGAGTTCGGCCAGAACTCGGCCTGGGACCGAGTTCGGCCCGAACTCGGCAGACTTGGTCCAGAACCCCCTTTGGGACAGCAGCAGCAGTAACAACTACTCCCGAGCTTCTCCGACATCGGACGGCGCTCGTCGCACTCCGTGATCTTCTCCACATAGGTTGGGAACCCCACCCACTCCAACACTACTGCCTCCTCCCCGATCCACTCCCGGACCCTCTTCCAATTCCAGTCTCCCTCGCAATCCCACAGATCACAGATCGCGCTGTTGGGAGGAGCAGTCGAAAGCTGCGGGAGGAGGGCATGCCTGTTCCAACGTTCATAGAATAGGGACGATTCGCCCGTGCCCAGTTGGAGGCTATATATATATATATATATATATATATATATATATATATATATATATATATATATGAATCTCAACCCTGTTTTTCTTCATACTGTAAGCACCAAGGGCATGTTAAAGAAGAATGTAAAGTCTGGACTAGAGATAAAGGAAAAGTTGTGGCAGATCACAGAGGAAATCGAACCACCCTCGTAGTGTCAGAGAAGGCCCCAATTATTGTCCCTCCAAAGGAAGTGGTCGATCCTGTGGTTGATAGGACAGAAAATAGAAATAAAGTGGTGATCACAAACTCCAGTTTAGGGCCTGTTTGGCTGTAGGAAAGTGAATGTGGAATTGAGGATAATTCAGAATTTGGGGTTGGAAGAGGAGTTCCCATGTTTGGTTCAACATGGTTTTTGGGTTGGAAGAGGGAGTCATAATTGGACTCCAGTTCCTGTCGGGGAAGTGTCGGGCTGATTTGTATTGCTCTCCACATCCGTTTCTTTGATTCGGATGTGGATGGAAGCACTTGAATCCTAAATTTTTTATTATTATTTTTTACATAATTAAAGTTATTGATTATTAACAACAACTAAGTGATAAGTAAACATTAATTAATAACAAAAAGCTTGTTAATGTTTAAATTTTTTGTCTTAATTAGGATAATGTTGAACGTAAATAAAGCTTGTTAATGTTTAAAAATTCTTCTTAATTAGGATAATTATTTGTATTATTTAATAACTATTAAATTTAACAAAATTAATTATATTTTTTAGGATAATGTTGACAGTAAATAAAGCTTGTTAATGTTGTATTCTTCTCAATTTTAATTTTAATTATTAATTCGTAATTTTTTGCTCCCCAACCGCAATTACTTTTCAATTTTTAATTTTGGACTCTGGTGTCAATTACTTAGCAATCAATTACTTATTTATTAAACTAATTAATAACTAATAAAAAAAATTAATCCACTTTTTAAATGTAAAATTTTACTTAATTTGTAATTAATCATCTTAAATTATTTAGTTTATTAAATTATTATGTGAATTGATTATAATTTACTATTATTATAATGTAATATTTCACTTCCCACTTTTTATTTTTCTATCTCAACCAAACACATTTGCTTAATCTTTCACTTCCCACTTTTCATTTTCCTATTCCAACCAAACACATTTGTTTTCTGATAGGGGGACAAGAAAGTAAATAAATTTCTACATAAAATCTATCTTTAAAAGTCGAAATCTATATTTTCCAGCACTTACGATTTACCAAACAGACCCTTAGAGAAGAATCAGGTCGTGGAGGAGCCATTCAATAGTCATGATGGTGATGACGAGAACAACAATACCAGCAGGGTGAAACGTGCTGCAGAATTAAATACACCTGCACCTAACTTGGAAAATGCTCATCAGTTCGAGACGGATAACCACGAGTTGCAACCGGAGGCTACTGTCTACGGATGTTGAAGAGGCTGAGTTGTCTAATCAGGAGGGTGACGAGCCCGTCGACAAACGACAACCCGAAGCAAATGGTGATAATGAAGGCATCGAACTTGAGGAAGGAGAACTTGCGGCTGGAATGTCTTGGTCGGAACGAGTAGATGCAGAAGATGCAGCGGAAGCGGCCATGCAGGCCCTCGCAAAGCCCCCGGACCCTCCTAAGGGGGAAAAACAAAAAAGCCTCTCCAAGACTCCGAACTGCGCATTACCCGTCGAACGACAAAGCTCTCATCAACTTCCTCCTTCCCAGCCATTAATGTTTAAGGCCCTATTCTGGAATGTGCGGGGTGTAGCAAACGCTATGACAGGAAAGCGCATTAAGTCATTTTACAGGAGCCATAGGATTTCCGTCCTTGTGGTTACTGAACCTAAAGTTGATGTTGAGCAGGTTTATGCCTTCCAACTCAAGTTTGGATTCCACTCTTCCTTCTCTAACTCGAAGGGAAACATATAGATAATGAATCGTCACCCCATCGCTGCTAAACTTCTTGACTCCTACGACCAGGCATTGTCTATAACTTTCACTCATCCGAGGACCCCTGAAGAAGCTATGCTGACTGCAGTGCATGGACACGGCAAGAAGGAGGGTCTTCGTTTCTTGTGGGATCATTTACTATCTCTGCAAGCATCTGGTGTTAAACCGTGGATCATAGGGGGGGACTTTAATGCGATTACTAGAACGGATGAAAAATTTGGGGGCAATCCTCCTAGCTGCCGTTCGATGAATGACGTCCTACAATTCTATATGACGGCTGGTGTATCCCATTCCTGGGCAGTTGCTTCACATGGGTGAAGTCAGATGAAGGCTCTCACAAACAAGGTTCGAGGCTTGATAGAGTTCTCTTGGACTCTAAGTGGTTGGAGTGGGCTCCCTAATACACGTGTGAACATTTGAATAGGACAAAATCTGATCATACACCCCTCCTTTTTTTCCAAGGCTCGTGTAAATAACAATAAGAAATAATTTAGAATTTTAGAGTTTTGGCTAAATCATGAAGCTTTTGAACAGACCGTGCGGGAAACCTGGGAGTCGGTGGACCATGCTAATGCGTTTACAAGAATTGGCCTGCGTTTTTCAGCTACAAGGAGAGCATTATCAACATACAGTCATCTTTGCTTTGGTAATATTTTTCAGGCTGTCAAACATGCTGAAGATGCTGTATTGTCTGCCGAAGTTGCATTTGAACGAGATCCTTCTTGCCGTGCTCAGCTTAAGGAAGCTAGGGCAATCCTCAAGGAACGCATATCCATTGAAGATTCGTACTGGAAACAAAAAAGCTCGGGTTAAATGGCATATATAGGGTGATAAAAACTCAAAATTCTTTCACGCTTGTGTCTCTAGTCGACGCAGACAACTTCATATTCATAGCATTGATACTGTTGATGAGGGGCATCTGACTTAGCTGAAGGATATCCAAGAGGAAGCTATCAATCATTTTAGTGCCATTTTTTAATCGGAGCCTGTGGAGATGAAAGATGCATTCATGGAGGTGATACCGACTATCGTTTCGACAGAGAAAAATGATGCCCTAACCGCATATACCCATCTGAAGAGGAGCTTTGGGAGACTGTTCGTAGCATGGATGCTAATAGCTCGCCTGACCAGATGGATTCCCAAGAGTTTTCTTTCAGAGATGCTGGTCGATCATCGGTAAGGACGTTATGGATGTCACCAAACTATTTTTTGATGGCTTTACTCTATCTAAGGCCATTACTAGTTCATTACTTGTTATGATTCCTAAGGAAAAGTAGGCTCTAACATTTACTGATTATAGGCCAATTAGTTTATGCAACTTTATTAATAAAATCTTGTCTAAGTTGTTGGCGAGGCGATTGTCCCATCTACTGCCAAAGCTGATATCCCCCGAGCAGAGCGATTTTGTTCAGGGTAGGGAGATAGTAGACAATATAATTTTGGCTCAGGAAATGACTAGTATGATCAACAAAAATAACTGAGGGAGGAATGCCATCATAAAGCTGGATATGAGCAAAGCATATGACAAGGTTAATTGAGCCTTTCTGATTCTTGTTCTAAAGCGATTTGGATTCTGTTCTAAGTGGCTGGATATGATGCTACATCTTATGAATAACAATTGGTTCTCTATCCTTGTTAATGGGGAATCAGTTGGCATCTTCCAGAGTTTCAGACGTCTTAGACAAGGTGATCCTATATCTTCTGCATTGTTGTCCTCTTATGTGTGGCCGACACAATACAGGAATGTATACATGCTTAATTAAAAAGGTTTGTACAAGAATTGATGGATGGCATAACAAGATTTTATCTCCTTGAGATAAGCTCACTCTCCTAAATGTTGTTCTTACATCTATCCCTATGTATACTCTAGATGCATATGTTCCGCCTACAACTGTGTTAAATACAATTGAGAGTTGGTTCTCGGGCTTCTTCTGGGGTGCGGTCTCTGGTATTCCTAAGCGATCATGGCTGAAATGGGAGAGGGTTGCACGACCTAGGGATGAAGGAGGTTTGGGCATACGAAGACTAAAGAAGATGATGGATGCGTTCACAGTAAAACTGTGGTGGAAGCTTGGGGACCAGAACACTTTATGGGCTAAATTCTTCAAAGCTAAGTATCTCCTAAGAAATCACCCGAACTAGGTTGAAATTACTTCCAGAGCATCAAATGTATGGCGTCATCTTATACGGGGACGAGAAATTGGGGAACGTCACGTCTCACTATAGGTGAATGATGGCTCCTCGTCTGTGCAGTTCGAACGCTGGGTGCCTTCTGGTCTGCTTCCACAATGCGGCAACATAAGAAGGATCAAAGAATTAGCTGATAGCAATAGTGTATGGGATGAGCTGTTGATTGCTAATTCATATGGCCCAGAGGTTATGCAGCAGATCAGTGATCAAAACACCAAAATCACGACATGGAAAGACAAATTGCGATGGAGGGGAGATCAGTTCACTGTCTTTTCTGCATGGCAACATACTAGAACCCCATTTTCTAAAGTTTCTTATTTTACTAAGATATGGAATACTTGTATTCCGGCTAAATAGCCTACACTATTATGGCGAATGCTTCATAACAAATTGCTCACTGATGATTGCATCCAGAAGCTCGGCTATCACCTAGCCTTTAAATATCACTGCTGTCAGGAAGCGGCTAATGAGACTTAATCTCACATATTTGTGAACAAAAAACTAGCAAACTGTGCAGGGAGTTACTTTGGCAAACAGTTTTGTATAAGAGGAAGTCGACAGGGAATACTACAATGCTTCCAGCTATGGTGGACTAAGAAGAACAAATATCTCAAATAAGTAACAGTAGGCTCTATATGCTGGGTCCTTTGGAAAAACAGAAATAAGTGGAGGTATGAGAATTACACGTTCAATGATAGCCAAATCATGTTCGAGATTCGACGCCAGATCAAAAAAAGAATGGTGTTGTGCAGACATGTCAAGGAGCTCCCAGCCTTCCTTCTTGAAGACTTAAACTGAATATAGCCTTCCTTCTTGAAGACTTAAACTGAATGTAGCCTCTTTGGCAAACTCTAGTTTTTTGAGTTGATGAATAAAATGTGATTTTTTTGAATATATATATATATATATATATATATATATATATATATATATATATATATATATATATATATATATATATATATATATTACCCTTAGTATAAAATCACATACTAGACCAAAAATAAAATACCAAATACATACATATATATACAACATATATCCACATGGACGTCTTTGGATGCACCACATGACTACATAGGCTTGGGTTTGGTTCGGATCATGTCCGGGCTAGATTGGTACAACCGGGTCTCCTAAAAATCATAGTCTTAATTAATTAATTATTCTAACTATTTGTAGGGTTAAGCCATGACTTGACTTGTTTTTCTAGACGGAACACAGCTATGTCTAGGCCTTTCATACCATGGCTAATATACAAGTCAAAGCACACAACTAGACTAGCCTTGCCAAAATCTCTAGTCGATATGCATCTCAAAACTTACCCATGACTAAGGCCATATATATTAATAAACAATTGTTTAAAAATATCTATTAAATCCAATAATCACTATTTAGATCAAATAATTAATTATTTTTAAAAAACATTTGGGGTTTACATTCTATCCTCCTTAAAAGAATTTATTTCTCGAAATTAAAATAACTCACCATGGTCAAGGAAAATGCTAATGGTTCTAAGATTGCTCTAGAGATGTGCTATGATTCTATCACTACCAAAATACATGGATTTACCGACGGCCTTATCCGTCGGTATTCCGTCGCCAAAAATAAATACCGACGGATTACCGACGGATATTTTGGTAAAACAGCCGTCGGGAATAACCTCGTCGCTAAAACATATCCGTCGCTACTCCGTCGCTCAGCGACGACTTAGCGACGGAATACCGCCGGCTCATTTAAATATATATAGCGACGGATTATCGACTAGCTTTCGTCGAAACATGTATCAGGATATAGGTTTAGCGACGGAATACTCCGTCGCTAAAGAGTCGGCAAAACCGTATCAGTGATTTTCTGATACGCAATATCCGTCGCTAATCCGTCGCAGATTTGTCGGTAAAAGCGTATTAGCGATAAAACATCCGTCGCTAACAGCAAAATTTATGGACATCAAACAGAACTAGGTCGACGGACATTCCGTCGCTAAACCGTCGCTCAATGTAAAATCCTACAGATAGCGACGGATATTACGTCGCCAATCCGTCGCTTTATTGAAATGCTCCAGGTAGCGACGGTTTTTTCCGTCGCCACTTCGTCGCTAAACTCAGTTTTTCCAGATAGCGACGGACTATCCGTCGCTCAGTAGTCGCCAGTCCGTCGCTAACTTCTAATTTTTGAAAAAAGAATACTGCAAACAGACTCTTTCCTGTTTGTACAACACATCCAACACAATATCAAACATGCAAAATATCCATATACAACACCAAATATCCATATCCAACACGAATATCCAACGTATCCAATATCCAACACCATATATCCATATGCAAAATATCCATATCCGACACCAATATCCAACGTATCCAATATCCAACAAAATATTACCAACACAATATATCCAATATCCAACATTAAATTATCCAAACATAAAAAAAATATCCGAACATACAATGTATCCAAATGTCTACAAAAATTTTGACAACACCTCCTTTGTATATCAGATCATCGCTTATAACCCAGCGTAGGTATATATCCAAAAATCACATAGACGAAATATGCACATACGAATTTAATGCACACCAATTATCCAAGAAAAGACATCGATTATACTGAAGAGTAACCTAATATCCGTCGTTATACTGAAAATTTATCTTCAAGTGTGAGAACGGATGGCTCAGAATACACAACCCAAAATTCATTCTAGCATACATTAGTGTGAATCATCTATGTTCTGTACATATGGTGTAGTATATGATCTTATCGTATATAGTATTTGAAGAACGTAACAGAATCAAGATGAACTCACATAATGTAATACTAAGACATCATCTACTACTATATAAGATATAGTGATAGGTTGTCGTATCATCATTGCCGAGGGATGAGGGTCGGAGGACAGTCAACTTATCTACGGCTACATAGTTTCTGCCTCGCCAGTCGAATAGCTGCAGGAACTATATATGTCCTGATCATCATGTCGTACCGTAGATTAATGCAAATGAAGCTGGAAACAAAATACAGAAACCAAAAAACAAAATACAGAATCCAATCCCTGGGTTCGCCAAAAATACAAAACACAGAACCCAATCCCTGTATTTTAAGTGTGAGAACGGATGGCTCAGAAGACAACCAAATCGGAGAGGATACTCCAAGAGATACATCTGAGTAGGACGTATACTCTGAGAGATCACCCTTACAGAAATGATATCAGTAGTGGTATCGAATGTTGGAGAAGATATTATCACAGTATACGTCCTCTCCTCCACGATGGCTCTAGACCCATCTGCTCGTCCCTGCTTCCATTCTTCTTGTTTGACTCTCTCAGCCACACATGATATCCAGCTCAAGTGTAGAGTAGGCAGAAAAGAAGGGGACAGGAATAGGAGGGGGAAGCAGCACACCGGCGGCATGACCCGGAGGAAGTACAGAGGTTTTCTTCAACATACGTAGGAGAACTATAAGGATATATGTAAACACAACATATCACCTTGTCAAAGATCCTAAATGTGACAACCATGTTACCGCGGTGTCGGAAGACTAACATGTCATAATTTTATAAGCCGTGTGTTTTGACATAATCCTCCCAACCGGATTTCAGTTCTATGTAATAATGCGAGATTACGACACAGGAGGAAAGAGTTGGGATGATTATGTCAAAACACACGGCTTAGAAAATTATGACATGTTAGTCTTCCGACACCGCGGTAACATGGTTGTCACATTAAGGGTCTTTGACAAGATGACATATTGTGAAAAGATATATCCTTATAGTTCTCCTACGTATGTTGAAGAAAACCTTTGTACTTCCTCCGAGTCATGCCGCCGGTGTGCTGCTTCCCCCTCCTATTCATGTCCCCTTCTTTTCCGCCTACTCTACACTTGAGCTGGATATCATGTGTGGCTGAGAGAGTCAAATAAGAAGAATGGAAGCAGGGACGAGCAGATGGGTCTAGAGCCATCGTGGAGGAGAGGACGTATACTGTGATAATATATTCTCCAACATTCGATACCACTACTGATATCATTTCTGTAAGGATGATCTCTCAGAGTATACGTCCTACCCAGATGGATCTCTCGGAGTATCCTCTCCGGTTGGTTGTCGTATCATCATTGCCGAGGGATGAGGGTCGGAGGACAGTCAACTTATCTACGGCTACATAGTTTCTGCCTCGCCAGTCGAATGGCTGCAAGGACTATATATGTCCTGATCACCATGTCGTACCGTAGATTAATGCAAATGGAGCTGGAAACAAAATACAGAAACCAAAAAACAAAATACAGAATCCAATCCCTGGGTTCGCCGAAAATACGAAACACAGAATCCAATCCCTGTATTTTAAGTGTGAGAACGGATGGCTCAGAAGACAACCCAACCGGAGAAAGTACAGAGGTTTTTTTCAACATACGCAGGAGAACTATAAGGACGTGCTGAATTAGTATAGACTATTTCGAATTAGTATCGTGGAAGGTTTAGTAACAATTGTACTTGAATTTCAATTTGGATGTGAAAATCTGTATCGTAAGCCAAACTAAACATTCTATTTCACATGCTTAATTGTCAAGTATGGGAACGAATAGCTCAGAACACAACCCAAAATTCATTCTACATGAACTCACATAATGTTTACAGTCTTGGTCTCAACTGTCTTCGATTCTATGATCCCATGTCTTAGGTTAAATAAATCACTAACCTCATCACGGTGGGTCTTGGTGTAGCACTCAAATGTGGGGCACCCGTAAATTTGCCGAGTTTTTAAATCATCGACATTGAGTTTTAAACCCTCACGTAGCCTTTCTGCTTCACTTCTAGGGTCGAGCAGCATCATCTTGCAAGCTTCGGTCTCCAGATACTTAGTGTCAAGATTCTGGACGCTTTCGTAGAGCATGTCAACGCATCCTAGCGCCAATTTACTCGACAGGAAATTGACGCTAGGATGCGTTGACATGCTCTACGAAAGCGTCCAGAATCTTGACACTAAGTATCTGGAGACTGAAGCTTGCAAGAAGATGCTGCTCGACCCTAGAAGTGAAGTAGAAAGGCTACGTGAGCGTTTAAAACTCAAAGTCGATGATTTAAAACCTCGACGAATTTACGGATGCCCCACATTTGAGTGCTACACCAAGGCTCACCGTCTGTATAGTTCGGTTATTGGCGCTCGATGTCCCTGTGGTAAGGCAATGGATGAGGATATTGCGTGTGAGGGGGTTGCAGATAGAGGCAACAAGGATGGCGTGTTTGTGAAAGGGGGGGAAGGATACATAATCACAGACGATTTGCATGTAAGGCCATTCTATTCCATGGAGTCTACGTTGTCTATTTTTCGAAAGCATGGGATCATAGAATCGAAGACAGTTGAGACCAAGACTGTAAACATTGGCCGCGATGAGGTTAGTGATTTATGTAACCAAATGTAGTAATCTTGTAATTTAAAGTTGGAAGAACATGCAAGTAGCCTTATATATAGTTGCTGCCTCCCCAGTCGAATGACTTAATTGCCAAGTATCGGAACGAATGGCTCAGAACACAACCAAAGATTCATTCCAGCATACATTAGTGAGTTCATCTTGATTCTGTTACGTCCTTCAGATACTATATACGATAAGAACATAGATGATTCACACTAATGTATGCTAGAATAAATCTTGGCTTATGTTCTGAGCCATCCGTTCTGATCAAGCATCTTCCTTCTCCTCTCCTCTACCATGGCTCTGAACCAATCTGCTCCTCCCTACTTCCCTTCTTCTTATTTAACTCTCTCAGCCACATATGACATCCAGCTCAAGTGTAGAGTCGGGGGAGAAGAAGTGGGCAGGAAGATGAGGGGGAAGCAGCACAGCCGGCGGCATGACCCGGAGGAAGTACATAGGTTTTCTTCAACAGCCGTAGGAGGACTATTTCTCCTACGGCTGTTGAAGAAAGCCTCTGTACTTCCTTCGGGTCATGCTGCAGGCTGTGCTGCTTCCCCCTCATCTTCCTGCCCACTTCTTCTCCCCCGACTCTACACTTGAGCTGAATGTCATATGTGGCTGAGAGAGTCAAATAAGAAGAAGGGAAGTAGGGAGGAGCAGATTGGTTCAGAGCCATGGTGGAGGAGAGGAGAAGGAAGATGCTTGATCAGAACGGATGGCTCAGAACACAAGTCAAGATTCATTCTAGCATACATTAGTGTGAATCATCTATGTTCTTATCGTATATAGTATCTGAAGGACGTAACAGAATCAAGATGAACTCACTAATGTAATACTAAGACATCATCTACTACTATATAAGATATAGTGATAGGTTGTCGTATCATCATTGCCGAGGGATGAGGGTCGAAGGACAGGCAACTTTATCTACGGCTACATAGTTTCTGCCTCGCCAGTCGAATGGCTGCAGGGACTAATGCAAATGGAGCTGAAAAAATATGCATAAACCAAACCAATATATAATGCGTGGCTGAGAGAGTCAAATAAGAAGAATGGAAGCAGGGACGAGCAGATGGGTCTAGAGCCATCGTGGAGGAGAGGACGTATACTGTGATAATATCTTCTCCAACATTCGATCCCACTACTGATATCATTTCTGTAAGGGTGATCTCTCAGAGTATACGTCCTACCCAGATGGATCTCTCGGAGTATCCTCTCCGGTTGGTTGTCGTATCATCATTGCCGAGGGATGAGGGTCGGAGGATAGTCCACTTATCTACGGATACATAGTTTCTGCCTCGCCAGTCGAATGGCTGCAGGAACTATGTTACCGCGGTGTCGTAGTCCAATATAATCCAGAGATTGACACAGTTCTAATTCATATATGTAGTCCAATACAAATAGTCTAAAACAAAAACAACCCAATAAAAATAGTCCAATACAAATAAGTACTAATAGCTAATGCTTGCCACGCTGCTCACGCAAACGCTCAGTGATACTTTCACGCAACCACCTCCGAAAAGCGAGATTTTTGGTGCGAGGAGAGGCGTCGTCCCTTGCCAGGACTGCATCAAAAGCACTCTCGGCATTACTAGCTACCGGTGCTGGATGACTAGAACTCCCGGTCTCACTAGCAACCGGTGCCACTTCCTCCTCAACTGTAGGAGGAGCCACCTCAGCATTCACTATTTTCTTCAAACGACGTGCTGCTCCTCGGGTCATGGGTGCCATCTGGTAAGTATATGTAACAGAATGTAAAAGAATGTAACAGCTCAAATTCAAAAACCAAAATCTCCATGCCAACATGAATCATAACATATAACTTAAACCCAGACATGACATAGGATTAAACCTAATGATTTAATCATCCTTAAATCAGTAAACACAAACAATGTACTAATTCTCAGTTTGTGTGTCCGTGTGTCTGTGTGTCCGTGTGTCCGTGTGTATGTGTGTCTGTGTGTCCGTGTGTCCGTGTGTGTGTGTGTGTGTCCGTGTGTGTGTGTGTCCGTGTGTGTGTGTTTGTCCGTGTGTGTGTGTGTTTGTGGGAGAGGAGGAGGCAGCTGCCCGCCCCCTCCCACCGCCCCCTCCACACCCCCCGCCCCCTCCCACCGCCGCCCCTCCACACCCTCCGCCACCCGCGGCCAGCCCCCCTCCACACATACCCCCCCCGCACCACGCGGCCAGCCCCCGCCCCCATCGTACCCCGCCCAACGCTGCCCGCCCCCTCGATCCCACCGCCCCCTCCACACCCCCCGTCCCCCGCGCACGGCCAGCCCCCCTCCGCAACCCCCCGCACCCCGCGGCCAGCCCCCGCGCGCCCCCATCCCTCCAACGCTTCCCGCCCCCTCCCACCGCCCCCTCCACACCCCCCGCCACCGCCGCCACCACCGCCGCCCCCCGCAGTCGACGCCGCCCCCGCAGCCCCCGACGCCCCCGGCCCGCTGCACCCACGACCACCGCGCGCGCGCGAGAGAGAGAGAGCGAGAAAGAGAGAGAGAGAGAGAGAGAGAGAGAGAGAGAGAGAGAGAGGGAGAGGGAGAGGGGAATACCTTTGGGAGAGAGAGAGGAGAGGGGGTCGCCGATCACCGCCGCGGGAGAGAGAGGAGAGGGGGTCGCCGATCGATCACCGCGGGAGAGAGAGAGAGAGGAGAGAGAGTAAAATTTGGGGGGAATGAAAAAGTTTCCCCCGTCGTTTTAACTTAAGTCTGGAACGTAAATTTAGCGACGGAGTAGCGACGGATTATTCTGTCGCTAATGCGTCAGTAAATCTCGCGCGAGTAGCGACAGATTATTCCGTCGCTAAGTCGTCAGTAAATCTCGCGCCAATATTTTAGGCTTTTGCCGCCAAAATGTCCGACGTTCTAGCGACGGATATAAAACCGTCGCTACATGGCCGACTACCTATCGACGGCATAGCGACGGATATGGGCATAAAAAAATAAAAAAAATTGTCCACTGCTTTCCATCGGTATTCCGTCATAAATCCGTCGGGGATCCGACAGTGATAGCGACGGAAAATGTCCGTCGCTAAATGGCCGTCGCTAAAGTACTGTAATTTGGTAGTGTATGGTTTTTCCTAATTACGTAAGAAATAATCAATCGTAAGCCAAAATTCTGCTCACTATCCTTATCATAAAATTTTAAGTTGTTACCTTCAGTTGCTTTTCGTGTTGTTGTTTCATTTTCAACTGTCATGGCAAAGGACTGTCCTGGTCGTTGTGCTCCTGCCTGCTGTGTCGGCTACGCAAACTGTGTCGCCTGGTCGGAAAGCGGTCCATGAAGATAACCTCCTTGTATTGCGAGTTGAGTTGGTTGTTACGGCATTTGCATCATGGGTCATGGTTTCGGATAGTCTCGTGCAAAATGTTGGGTGGATCCATAATTCAAGCATTGGTTTAGACTTCGACGATAGTCCCTCTGAAGATGTCCTCTCCTTTTACAAAACTGACAAGTTGGTGCATCTTGTGTTTGGTACGGTGCCGCTTTTTGTTGCTGGTGATGCGTTGTGGGACGTCTTTCGGGTCCTCCTGATGTGGGTCGAATGGGTGTGTATGCTGAAGCAGGACATTTTTATTGGCCTCCTGCTTGTTGATACGTTCCTGGCGTCATGCTGCTGTCAGGACGATTGAGTAAGATGCAGGTGCTACTAATCCTACGAGCCTCTGCATCTCGAAGCTGAGTCCATCGTAAAATCTCTCAGCCTTTGGATCTTCAGTCTGTATTATGTACGGGGCAAAACGACTCAAGTGCAAGAACTCCACATTATACCCTTCCACTGTCATGCTACCTTGTGTAAGGTAGATAAATCGGTCCCAAAGCTCTGCTCATGCTATAGCGGGAATATATATCTTCTTGAAGAGTTTATAGAACTCTTGCCAGGTGACTCCATCAGGGCCCAATCGCTTCTTTTCAACTTTCCACCAATGATGGGCATTGATAGTCAACTGCAAAAACTTCTTGGAAGTTCAGCAGCTACCAATTGATGCTTAATGTTTGTGAGCTACGCAAAAACTTCGGTAAGGTCCTCATTTCCATAGAACGGTTTGGGTATCATTTTCCTAAACTCGAAAATTGATCCAGTCTTCGGCTGATAAGCTGGTGGTGTCGTTTGTGCCAAGGCTATCACTATGCTCTCTCTTTGCGCTTCGGTCTGCTATTGTTGGGTCTGTTGTTGAATTAGCTGTTGGGCTTGCATCATTGAGTAGAACATTTGGAATAATTATTGTTCGTCCATCTATTGACCCAGTGGGAAGGACATGAACGACATCGGAGGCATGGGAGGTGGTGTAGGTAAAGAGCTCCTTGTTGTGGTATAAGTACCTGCTGCGACATATGTCCATCCATCTGTGAGTTCGACGGTTGTCCGCTCTGCTGAGTAAGTTGGGCCCCAGGAGGTGATGGAGTTCCATCAGCGTGGATCACGATTGCATTTGGTGGAGTGCCAACTGGGGTCGTTCTTCCGTCTTGAGAGTCCTGTATAGAAAGAAAACCATTAGCCGTTGAAGGAATTTCAAGTATGATGCAAGTCAAAAGTTTAATACAATTCGAGGATAGAGATCAATAACGTGCTAAGGAATGTGGATGAGATCCTAAGAGTCTAATCATATTTGCAGGCCCACTCGATACAATAACGTAACCGAAACGGCTAACTGACTTGCATAGGCAACCACAAAAATCTGTCATGCCTTAGTCCTAAAAGTCATGGGACTAGCACATGACTAGGCTAGTTGGTACACTCCCAAGGATGTAAACCCCCAAAATTTCTACTACGATTTTTTTAAATAAATTTGGTAATTATTTTGTACTTCAGATTTGTACGTCGCGTACGAGTTCGCATTTGTCGTAATTTACGTAGCGTGCGAGCTTGTGTTTCGTAATTTCTCGTCGAGTGCGAATATGTGCGAGGTACATATTTGTTTGAAAACGTTTTATAGCTATAATGTAGGTTCAAAATAATATGAGTTAAAATATTTTAATTTATTTTTATTTACTTTAAAGTGGTATTTACTTTTATTATGCGAATATAATGTTTCACAAATATTGTTTTCATGCAAATACGGAATGAAATTTATGTAAAAAATGATTTTTGAAATTATTTTTGTTTCAAATATTCAAATTATTACTGTGATTTTCGAAATTAAGAAATTATTATTATTTAAATTTTTATGAAAAAGTATTATAAATGTAGTACTTGTGATTTAAATCAAAATTTGAGTTCTAAAATAAATATCAAACGATTTTGAATTTAATATAAGAATATGCTAGTTTAAATCTTAGAAAGATATTAATATTTTGATTTAAAGTTATTTAAATTATTATGTGAATTATCTATGGGGGAGTTTAAACAATCCAAAGCCTTATCCATCTAGGAGCTTCCACCTCCTATATAAGGAGAGCCCATTTGCTTCTTTTCCATAGAATTTCTCCACCAAACCCGTGCTTGTGTCCGTGCCCCATCCCATCCACTATAATTCCTCTATTACAAATACATTATTTCTCCTGGGTCCGACAATTCTGGACCACCACCTACGGCTACTCTCTCCCGACTGCCAGCCCCATCATCATCGTCATCATTCCCATAACACCATCGCCGTAACCATCCGCACCACCACCTCTCCTCTCGGCCAAGGCAGCAACCCTTCACCACCATGCCAGCAACCCAACGCCATGCCCACGGCCACAGACCCCTGCCCGGCTACTCCGGCAATCACCACCCGCAATCACCACTCAACACCTCCACCCTACCAAGACTTTACCACAACCACCGCAGCAAATAAACCACCGCCACCACTACCACGACTCTCCGACCACCACAGCCAGCACCTTTACCAACCACCATCTCAGTCATCATTACTACCATTACGACAGCCACCCGCCCTCAGCCCGCTGCCAGCGTCACCGCAACCACCCCAAACCATACCGACCACCATCATTGTAAAATTCGAACACCGAATCAAGAAGGGAAACCAGACCTTCACCTGACCCGGCTTCGTCGCGGGACCGCTATGCCCTCCGACCCCGAGCACCACTGGTCCACGCAACCAAGATCTAGTGTCACCGCGATCCCCTTCTACATTGCCGAGCCCACACAAATGCCTCCCCTGGCATCTCGCCGTGCCCGCACCCGGGCTCCACCTCAGTCGCATCGGCAGCACGAACCCGGAGCAGCCAGCTCTCTTCCATCTGGCTTGCCGCAATCTGTGCCCCACCTACCCTCCATCGTACAACTCCCCATGCCAAGGGCTGGCGCCGCCTCTACCAGCCGTTCTATCTCGCCGGAGAACCTGGAGTCGTCCGCAGCCGGGTGTGCAGCCAAGCCACCGCCTTTATCAGTACCGCATCCGGCGCCGCCGTCTCCTTCCTCGGGTTGCCGCGCCATCGCCCGTCCTCTGCCTGGACCACCGAGAGCCCCGGTAGGTTCTCCTCTCATCCCGTGCCCCCTTTCCCTCTCTCTCCCCTCTCTTTTGCTCTCTCTAAAAAGAATGAGAAGCAGCATATGCTGCTGTTCTTTAACCCATTTTATTTTTCTTATGTTTAGTTTTATTAAAGCAGCTCATGTACTTCAAAAAATTTTGTGGATATTATTTTCCAACTTCCCATTGGAATACACTATAACCTATAGTGTAAATTAGATTATATAATATATTATTTAGATTGTATTATTAGTATATAAAGTAACATAAGTGTTTGTTATCAAAATTATTATGATTATATTATTCGATTTTATTAATTAATAGATAATAAATACTTTTCAAATTATTTTGACAAAACTCCACAATCCTAAAATATTTTCCTAAAATTTGTTAAAATATTTTGACTAATGAAGGAAAAAAATTAGTTTTCTACAATAATTGTATATATAAGTATTTTCAAGTAATTAACTTAGAAATATTTTTACTAAGATATAGTTACCAAAATTTATACAAAAAATTTCTAAGTATTTACGAGTATTTACCAAAGAACTTTTTATGATAAAATAAATCTAGCTTTAAAATATTATAGATATTTTTTATGCATAGTGTACGTATTCCATAAATATTTCCTCTTGATATCTCCATCAATCATGACTAACCAACCTTCCATATTTTTTTCGTGAATATCGGACCTTTACTTATCGACCCCGGCTATTGGACCAACAGGACTTGATAGAACATCACACTACACCTGGCAACACACCAGGTAAGATACCTTGCCGTATTTGCTGCTTATATTTAGTTGCATTTTATTTCAGTTATTGTATCTATATTTCTCGTTTATTATTTTTCTTCTTTCATGTGGACTTAGAGTTAAGGGACTACCGTCAACTTATTGTATCTCATAAACTTGTCATAATTTTATCACGAGTTGTGTGTGAGCTGTGAGTACCATATAGAGGTCACTTGCGTGTTGGCTAATCACCCGTGCACATGCGTTAGAAATAATTATCAATAGATGCATGTTAGAAGGCTTGACAATTATTAAGTATAAAAACCATGTTGTTAAGCGACATGTGTTTGTGTGTCATGGTTATGACGCACGTATAGTATCATTGGGGGGGAGAGGACATCTACTAGCGTAGGGGCTATATTTACTTTTATACACATGGGTGGGCCGATAGTAACTCGTATGAGCGCTACTTTCTACCCCTGGACGATAGCGACTCGGATGAGCGCAACTTACTGCCATTCTTTATTTACTCTGCTGATCGTACAGCCCCTGTGTAGAATGTTGACCTCAAAGTGCATATCACATAGACGGTTAGGGACCCAGTTGTGTTGTAGTTTTATAGTATTTACATTTGCAGTTATAATGGCATGTTCTTCTTGTATCTTGTTACGTCCCTCTGAGGACCTGGTGATTTCTCCAGGTGTTTTATAATTTTTGCAGGTGCTCTAGCCAAGGCCATAGTTTATAATCTTTCTTCGCGATGCTAGCTCTTGGATCATCTTTCGTTTCGCTCGACTCTCCATCATTGCTATGTATTTCCCTCTCTTTAGTTGGTAGTAGATTTGTCTCCGCCCAACGTTTTTGTATAAATGACATTTATAAGTTGATTCTATGATATATTTATTGGTGGATGAGATTAGTTTCATGACTTTCTACATTTTACAGCTTATATACATACGAGGGTTCCATATACTTCGTATGTATACAGCTGGCATGTCTACGTACTTAGTCCTTATATTTTAGGACTGGGGCGTTACATGTTTTTGTGGTGGCCCATGCAGGTCTAGTTTGTCACTTCGGTTACGTAATTGTATCGATGTGAACCTGCATATAGGATTAGAATCTAGGTATCTTATCCACATACTCGATCAACTTTCTTGATTTTCGAATTCCAAACTCTCGTTACCTCCCTTGATTTTTTGCATCTTGCTTGAACTCTTTCTACCAATACCCTTACCTCCTTGTGCTTAATAATGGTTAGGAAGATGGCTACACTATTATATGCTCATAGGTCAAACATATGGCTAGAAGGATTACATTGACAATTGGAATACATTAAGACCTTAATTGAGCTATAAAGGCATTTTTCTAAAAGTATGATTTTTTTATAATTAATAAATTCTAAGCTTGATAGTAGCGATATTACCAGCTTCGAGAGATAAAGAAAAATTTATCTTTACCAGGTAGTAGTTATCAGAGGATTGATAAAAAAAATTTGATACTGCAGGAAAGTAGTTAGAAGCTATACAAAAATTGAGAAAAGTAATTGAATTGATTTTTGGAGTTTTATATATTTATTGGGTTATAGTTATACATCTTTGAGCAGATGTAAATTTGGTTTGATAATGATCTAAAATTTTTTAATGTGGCAGTAGAAATTATCTAAAATCGAGTCGTACAACTTACGATTAATATGTTTATTAAATTTGAACTTTCAAGTGGAAGTAATGATAGTAAAATTTTGGTTTAAAATATTTTGGAAGGTATAAAAATGATTTTTGAGAAATTTTTTTTTCAAATTTTAAATTGTGTCTTATGATTGATGATTTACAAATCTCTTTAGATTTTGGGTTTAAAAAGTTTTGATTATGGTTATCAAAAATTTGGTTAAAAAAGGAGAGAATGAGTTTTTATTATGAAGGTTTTAGAAAATATGTATGGCTTATTGAAATATAAAATCGATGTGATAAAAATCGAACATTTTAAATTATGTCGTAGGATTATGGTTGGTAAGTGCATTAAATATTTAGCTTAAATTTTGTGATTGCTTTGTAATATGCTAAGAGTTTTTATTTATAGAGTTATTTGAATTTTTTTTAGAGTTTTAAAGTTATGATTAGTTATGGAAATTTGTATAGATTCATGATTTATTAACTCTTGAGTTTAATAGTTGGATTTAAAAATGTTAAATTTTGGAAAAGTTAGTAGTAACGTGAAAAGAGTTTACTTTGAGATTTATGAAAGGGATTTAAATTTTTAGTCATGATTAAATTGGGCGGCTTAGAGTGAATACAAATTATGATAGCTTATTTTTGAAAATTTTATTAAGAAACTTTTTGAGGAAACTCGAGTTAAAATTTTAATGGTAGGCCACCAAGACAACCCTAATGAGATAGAAGTATTCCACCAGAATTGTCATATCTCTCATGACCATGAAAGTAGTATGTACTCAAGTGTTGTTAGTCATCTACCAAACTATGTGACTGTATCTCAACATTGACTCACTCGACCTTCCCCCGTGACCTACTAACCGTTTGCAATTTGAAAAATGAATTGATCGTTCCTTAACTATACTCATCTAGGAGACTATCTTCTCTCTAGAACTATGTCCCTAAATTATTATTACTGGAGTCCTGAGTAATTTTATTTCATGCTTCAACGTGATCTCCTTTATTTTTTTGCATTAATTGTCACCTCATGAACTCCCACTTTTTATTTTAGATCGGTTGTCGTTCCATTCTGTGACTTTGACATTCGAAGTGTAATACTAGTTGTTACTTTTCAACAAATTTTATATGCAAGACCTAGACAAGCCCACCTTCATATAGATGTCCCACTAAAATGCGTCCCTTTGTACCCTATTTTTATGATGCGACTTTCGGGTCATAAAGACTAAACTATAACCTTTACCATAATACCGATATATTTTTTCGACCACAGATAGGGACTCAACCTCGACTCAGTTTTTTCGAACCGATATGTGATTGTGTCCTACTAAATTCCTTTAATGCTTAACTTTGGATATTATCTTGATTGCTTGACCCATTGTCTCGTCGTACTACTAATTTGACTCTTGTAAGTTGGGTAGATTACCTCATGACCTAACAAACCCTTTGTCCTTGTGACCATATTGATAAGTTTACTTAGACTATAGAATTCAGAGGACCCTAACTTATCTCGTCAACCAAGCCATAAATAAGGAAACACTAGGACGACTGCATGGGCCCAAACTTCGGGCAAGACTTAGATTATAAATGATCTTGGTCTACTTAATTTCCTTCGTCAATATCCCTTGCTTATATTTTGACTATCTTATGCGGCTAATTTAGCCTCAGTTTTGCAAGCTTATTTCTTTACCGAGCTTGATCATGACATATTTTATTGGGTGCGCACCCACTAACATATTGTCTAATCAGAACCGATACATGATGGTCTGATCAACCTATTGCACTTTGGCTCATTTTTCATATATTGTTCTACGTTGATGGAGACATAGTTAAACTTGGCCTTTAGAATCCCATCTACGACTGCCTTAGCAATTCTGCTGAAAATTTTCAATCGCCTATTCGTATTCGATATTATCTTCTTCGAACTCTTTACTACTTTCGTCTTTCGCCTATTTAGAAAGACAAACACTCATACTTGATATCCCCTTAGTTGTCCACTATCCTTTTCCAAGATAGTTAGCCACTGACCAACCATGAGACTACAACCTTGCCTCGAGTTACTCTCCCTTCCTTCGGCCTTCGGCATAATATTATCACCATCTAATCGTTTGTAAAACCTTTCAAATTGTTTCCTTAATCGTACCCTCAACGCAGATGATTAGCATTCCCTTAGGGAACCACCTTTCCCAAATGTCTAAATTATTTTCTTGGATTTACTCAACTTCTTACTATTCTCTAATTCGTGACATCATGGTTCTATCGCCTTAACTAGCGACCCTCATTCAATTCCATCCCCGCGAGATATTTTCGTAGATATCGAAATCACATTTTCCTAAGGCATGTTTCTGTTGAACAACATTTCCTTGCCTCACCAAAAATTGTTCATACCCCCTTATCGATAAATCTTGTACCTTACCTATCATATCTATTCCTAAATTTCGAGGACAAAATTTTATAAGTTGGGTAGGATGTAAACCCCCTTAATTTTTACTATGATTTTTTTAAATAAATTTGGTAATTATTTTGTACTTCAGATTTGTACGTCACATACGAGTTCGCATTTTTCGTAATTTATGTATCGTGCGACTTGCATTTCGTAATTTCTCGTCGAGTGTGCGAGGTACATATTTGTTTGAAACATTTTATAGCTATAATATAGGTTCAAAATATGAGTTAAATATTAATTTATTTTTATTTACTTTAAAGTGGTATTTACTTTATTATGCGAATATAATGTTTCACAAATATTATTTTTATGCAAATACGAAAAATAAAATTTATGTAAAAATTGATTTTTGAAATTATTTTTATTTCAAATATTCAAATTATTACTGTGATTTTCGAAATTGATAAATTACTATTATTTAAATTTTTATGAAAAGTATTATAAATGTAGTACATGTGATTTAAATCAAAATTTGAGTTTTAAAATAAATATCAAACGGTTTTGAATTTAATATAAAATTTGCTACTTTAAATCTTAGAAAGATGTTAATATTTTGATTTAAAGTTATTTAAATTATTATGTGAATTATCTATGGGGGAGTTTAAACAATCCAAAGCCTTATCCAACTAGGAGCTTCCACCTCCTATATAAGGAGAGCCCCTTTGCTTCTTTTCCATAGAATTTCCCACCAAACCCATGCATCGTGTCCGTGCCCCCATCTCATCCACTATAATTTCTCTATTACAAATACATTATTTCTCTAGGGTCCGACAATTCTGGACCTCCGCCTACGGCTACTCTCTCCCGATTGCCAGCCCCAACATCATCGTCATCATCCCCATAACCACCATCGATGTAACAATCCGCACCACCACCTCTCCTTTTTGGCCGAGGCATCAACCCCTCACCACCATGCCAGCAACCCAATGCCATACCCACGGCCACAAACCCCTGCCCGGCTACTCCGACAATCACCACCCACAATCACCACTAAACACCACCACCATACCAGGACTTCACCACAACCACCGCGGCAAATAAACCACCACCATCGCTACAACGACTCTCCGACCACCACAGCCAGCACCTTTACCAACCACCATCTCCGTCATCATCACTACCATTACGACAACCACCCGCCGTCATCTAGCTGCCACCGTCACCGCAACCACCCCAAACCATACCGACCACCATCATCGCAAAATTCGAACACCAAATCAAGAAGGGAAACCACCCTCACCTGACTCGGCTTCATCGTGGGACCGCTGCGCCCTCTGACCCGGAGCACCACTGGCCCACGTGACCTAGATCTGGTGCCACCGCGATCCTCCTCCACAATGCCGAGCCCCGTACGTCGACTCCTCCAGTACATCGCCTCGCCCGCCCCGGGCTCCGCCTCAGCCGTGTCTGCAGCACGAGCCCGGAGCAGCTGACCCTCTTCCGTCTGGCTTGCCACAATCTGTACCACGCCTTTCCTCCATCGCATAACTCCCCTCGCCAAGGGCTGGCACCGCACCACCAGCCACTCTTTCCCGCCGAAGAACTTGGAGCCGCCCGTAGCCGGATGTGCGGCCAAGCCCCCGCCTTCATCGGCACCGCATCCGGTGCCGCCGCCTCCTTCCTCAGGTAGCCGCACCACCGCCCGTCCTTCGCCAGGACCACCGAGAGCCCCAGTAGGTTCTCCTCCCTTCTCGCTCCCCCTTTCCTTCTCTCTCCCCTCCCTTTTGCTCTTTCGAAAAAGAATGAGAAGCAGCAGCTGCTACTGTTCTTTAACCTATTTATATTTTTTCTTATGTTTTGTTTCATTAAAGTAGCTCATGTACTTCAAAAAATTTTGTGGATATTATTTTCCAACTTCCCATTGGAATACACTATAACCTATAGTATAAATTAGATTGTATAATATATTATTTACATTGTATTATTATTATACAAAGTAGCATAAGTGTTTGTTATCAAAATTATTATGATTACATTATTTGATTTTATTAATTAGTAGATAATAAATACTTTCCAAATTATTTTGACAAAACTCCACATTCCTAAAATATTTTCCAAAAATTTGTTAAATATTTTGACTAATGAAGGAAAAAAAATTAGTTTTCGACAATAATTGTATATATAAGTATTTCAAGTAATTAACTTAGAATTTTTTTTACTAAAATATAGTTACTAAAATTTATACAAAAAGTTTCTAAGTATTTACGAGTATTTACCAAAGAACTTTTTGTGATAAAAAAAATCTAGCTTTAAAATATTATAGATATTTTCTAAGCATATTACATATTCCATAAATATTTCCTCTTGGTATCCCCATCGATCATGACTAATCAACCTTCCCTATTTTTCTCGTGAATGTCGGACCTTTACTCAACGACCCCCGGCTATTGGACCAACAGGACTTGACAGAACACCACACCACACCAGGCAACACTCCAGGAAAGATATCTTGCCATATTTGCTTCTTACATTTAGTTGCATTTTATTTCAGTTATTATATCTATATTTCTCATTTATTATTTTCTTCTTGCATGTGGACTTAGAGTTAAGGGACTACCGTCAACTTATTGTATCTCATAAACTTGTCATGATTTTATCACAAGTTGTGTGTGAGCTGTGAGTACCTTATAGAGGTCACTTGCGTGTTGGCTAATCATCTGTGCGCATGCGTTAGAAATAATTGTCAATAGATGCATGTTAGAAGGCTTGACAATTATTAAGTATAAAAACCAGGTTGTGGAAGCGACATGTGTTGGTGTGTCGTGGTTACGACGCACGTATAGTATCATTGGGGGGAGAGGACAACTACTAGTGTAGGAGCTACATTTACTTTATACACATGGGTGGGCCGATAGTGACTCGTGTGAGCGCTATTTTCTGCCCCTGGCCGATAGTGACTCGGATGAGCGCTACTTACTGCCATTCTTTATTTACTCTACTGATCCTACAGCCCTTGCGTAGAACGTTGTCCTCAAAGTGCATATCACATAGACGGTTAGAGATCCAATTGTGTTATAGTTTTATAGTATTTACATTTGCAGTTATAATGGCATGTTCTTCCTGTATCTTGTTACGTCCCTCTGAGGACCTGGTGATTTCTCCAGGTATGTTTTGTGATTTTCACGGGTGCTATAACCAAGGCCATAGTTTATAACCTACCTTTTATAGAAGCATGAAAAAGTATGGCAGACTTGACAACCATGCGCCCAAGCCAGGGAAGACACATGCGCCCAAGTCACCAATGAAGACATATGCGTCCAAGCCACCAATGAAGACATATGCGCCCAAGCTACCAGTGAGGACATATGCGCCCAAGCTACCAGTGAGGACATATACCCATGCACCCATTTTGGCTACTCCAGAAGGGGGCACATAGTCCTGTTTCAGGCTATGCTCCCAAGCCAGAACAGCCCCTGACTCGGTCAAACCCACGATCAAAATGTGCACCGAAGCATACATCCACGTCAGCCTCCACGATCAGTCGTACACCGAAGTATGCAGCCATGTCAACACCACGATCAACCCACGATCAACCCACGATCATATATTCTGCAAGCGCCTACGTCCTATGCGCCCAAAGCAGGACTATGCGCCCACATAAAAACCAGTATGTTACCTCATGTGGGCGCATAACAGCATTCCAGCACAAAAATAACTATAAAAAGGGGTCTCATACCTCTTCAAACACAGACGAAGAGCATTTTCAAGAGCCAAATTACTGTACTTCTTGCCAGTGAGCCGATAGTTAGCAATTTTCTTAGGTTTTCTTCCACTTTTGTAATCGGAGTGTCAACGGAGTAAAGGAGCAATTGTCGCTCGATCTCCATCGTCCCATTCCCCAGAATTCTTTTTGTACTCGGGGATCCTCAGTGCAGGATCTCTCAGGCGTACTCGATTTGTGGTGCCTTATGCCAATAAAAAAAAGACAGCATTTCTTCTTCTTTTTGTGTGTGTGCACAAAAATAGCGACTCTGCTAGGGACTACCTTTTCCTCTGACGAGAAGGTGGTGACGCAATCCGATACCGACAAAGTAGGAAGCACTCAAAAGATGTTGATCGTGAAGTTCGATCAGCAGGCGTTCGAAGAGATGCTCTCGAGGGATGGCTCTACTCCCTCAAAATCAGCAAAGCCAAACAAGTCTCGTAAGACTTGGCTTCCAAAGGCTCGCCGTGCATATCTTACCGGTATCATAGCAGATATACAACTGAAAGGACTCTGTCACATGGGCGTATGGCTCTGCCACAGAAGCTCCACAAATGAAGAAAGCTCAAATCGTTCCGGGCTCTACTAGTCCAGCGACTTCTCTCTTGTGCAACCAACAACAAAGTGTTCAACGCTCGTGTCACGACCCGCACTCGCTTTTCGGACGCGAGCTCGTGAGCAAGCCAGCTACGTATCGAGCGGACTCCAGCCCGACTCGAGTACATATAAGCTGTCAAGGTCATGGGTATCATGTCTAATCTAAACTATATCTTAATCCACATGAATCATATAAACAATAATGAACAAGTATGGGTTATAGTCTGCAGCCCATTAGCATATTGTTCGATTAGACTCTAAGAATAATATGAGTCTATAAATAAACAGAGTATATCATAGTACTGAATATAAAGCACGAGAAGATAACAAAGGAATATCACAAGCAGATACCTGTATCATAGATCGCAATCCTCAACCATCCTGCTCTGCTAACTAACTCCATGCAGTCGCTAAACCTGAAGAGATCATCAGGTCCTCAGAGGACTAGCAAGATACATAAAACATGCCTATCTAACAGTTTAATCATACAATAATATATATAGGGTATAAACAGGAACTAGGCAGGAAACTGATACGTGGCTACTGACAGGTAACTATGAACACGGACACGGAATCAAGTATGCATAAATGAACAGCTGGTAGATCAATGGAAAACTAACCCTCGCCCCGATTGTGGACTCGCAGGTCAGTTTCAAGACAAGTCACCCTCGCCCCGATTGTGGACTCGCAGGTGCAAAGGCAACCCTCGCCCCGTGTGTGGACCCACAGGTTATGGGAAAGACAAGGAATAGCAGTTCACTCACTCATACTTACAGACATGACTCAGTCAAGACATAGATGAAGACACGACATGACACAATCATGATACACGAGAGAACCACTCCAATATGAACTACAAGGCTAACCATGTACATAGACTATATCTATACTAGCAAGCACGATATACAAATCACAAGTAAATAACCAACTGGTAAAATTGTATAATAATAGAATTATACATGTAAATAAACTGTAGAGGAAGGCAAGGTATACTTGTCTGGTGGCAGCGCGAAGAACCAATAAAATACCGTCAATTGGTAAGCCATACAGTCCAAGTCATCACAACTGTCTCCGAAAACTGAAACAAACATTAACAACGTTCTCAGAATAGTCAAATTAGCTAGAATTGCCTGTCCTTAAGTCCAATTCTGGACACAGGGGCAAAACGGTAATTTTGGACAAAAATGTTGTCTGCCGTTGGACCCGTTTTGCACCGAAAAGCATGTCAGAGTCAATGGTCTCTAAAGTCGTCAAACTACATGTTTACGGATTCAGTTTTCCGATACGAACCCAACCGTACGTCCAAAGTTGGATTCCGGCGGACCGTGCACAAAATCACCCATTGAGTCGGACCGTGGGGCCCGCAAAACTGTGATTTTAGCAACTGTCTCAGAATCGGACCAAACTTGGCATGCAGGACCAGAAAAATGATACGGTCCTGATGGCGCAAGTTTCGTCTCGATCTGACGAGCGTTCACAAAGTAATTAGAGAATTTGCACAGAGGCCGATACGGTGAATTTTGACGGATACGCATCAAATTCGTTGCGCACACGCGACCAATTTGAATTCCGTCAAAGCCCACACGACCACGAAGCCGTTACGCAGCTTTCGATGCCTTCGGTTCGCGACCACGTCGCCCAGATTGGCAGGACGGACGTTGTATCGGAGGGATTTTTTAAAAGTTTATTGTTTTTGAAAATGGTTTTTGATGGTTTTTGAATTTGAATATCTTTGTACCTACTTGATAAAAACTGAATCTACAAAATAGGTTTTAATCTCGTATATATTAACTAAAACTGTTTCAAATAGGTTTTCGAAAACACTTACTATCTGGCTCGGGAATACCCTTCCAAAATAGGGTTCCTGCTGCTTACATATCCTATTTTTTTGGACATTGCTCGTCAGTTTTTGCATCGATTTCGTAAATCGATGGCTCGACCAGATTAGATTCTACTTGCTAGGATATCTAGGGGGTCATATAGGGTTCCTCTATGTGTTTATAGATCGAACTTTGATCGAAGGTACGGAGAGAAAACGAACCTCAAACTCCGGGTCGTAGCTACTGCTACAGCGGTTGTTCGTGCTATTTCGTTGCTCTGCTCCGTGCGGACCCGGCCGACTCCGGCGGTCATTGCGGCGGCGGGCGGTGCGTCCAGGGTCGGGGGAGGGTGGCGCGTGGTGGAGGCGTGGAGGAAGAGTTCGCCTAGGGTTTTAGTTCCTCTCGATATCTCTCTCGAGTTTTTTCGTTCGGTTAATATACATACAGTGAATATATGCTTGTGTAGTATGGGCTCGACCTATCGGTCTAGGGTGGTGTTCTGTGGAGGGTTTGGGCTCTCGGCTTGCTGATTTGGTTGCAGCCCGAGGGGCCGAGCCAGGCTGCTCTGTTGTGGGGGCTGGGCTCAGGCAGGCAGGCCGGGCTGGGCCTGTATGTTGCTCACTTATTCTTTTTCTTATTTCTTTTCTTTTTCATTTATTATTAATACTTATATATATTCATGTATATATATATACACATATATATACACATAGGCACGTATATACACATATATATTTATACTTCTACATACACACATATACGCCTATATATTTATATATATTTATATATCCGTACACCTACTTAATATTTATTTATATACACGTACACATATTTATATACGCATACACACATATACTCTATTTTATATATACATACCAATGCACTCATATATAATATTTATAAATACACACATTTATATTTATATATAACCTCCATAAATCTAAACAAATCATAATATTTTATATTCATAGTGTAGGTTCGTTTACAGTGATATGTACATATATAAACATATAACTAAAATAGTTTGTCGAGGATTTCACAATTAACAAATCATTTAATAACAACAATAATGCTAGTAGTAAACTTAATTCATACTAAAATAACTAACAAGATGTATGGCATTGGGTGATACATTATTCCTATATTTCAACTGCTCTATAAAAGAAATCGTACAACAACCCAAAAATGCCATATAATAATAATACTACCCTATATTATACTTATAACCCGCATTTAGAAAATATTTATCAATTCTAGAAATAAATACAAAATATTGGTACACACATAAAATATGGCTACATGGGTCATTGGATGCACTAATTGCCTACATGAGCTTTGACTTGGTTCGGGTCAAGTCCGGGCTCGCCGGGTCTCCTAAAAAGTCATAATCATAATAAAACTAAACTAAATCATTTTATAGGGCAAGCCGCAACTTGGCATGGTTTTCCTAGTTAGGACATCCCTATGGCTAGGTTTACCCGGGCATGGCTAGTACACTAGTCAAGGCACACTGCTACATCTCTCGTGCCACAAATCCTAGTCGTCTAGTACTTCAAAACTCAACCATGGCTAAAATTATCTATCGTAATAATTAACTAAATAAATATTTATAAAATTCTAAAATCCCTATTTAAATCAAATAAATAAATAAGTAAATATTTTAAAAAAATTTCCAGGAAGGGGAGCTACAAATCTACCCACCTTAAAATAATTTCGTCCTCGAAATTCCAATTCATGACTATTCCTTAAAATTCGAAGTCCTTAATCTCCTCAAATTTAATTTCTCACAAATATTTTATAACCACGAATACTTGAGAACTTCTACCCACCTTTGGTCATACTACTCCCTCAAAGGTATGTCACTAAAACTTATAACCTTCCTCCAAGTCACTAGAGTCATTATCCTTAGATATCTAAGACATATGGCTTCTACAATCCCTTCATCTCCATCAGACAATCAAATATTCAATAGTCAAGCAATATTATACTATAATTTAAGGATTTCTAATAAATTCTAAACAGCACGATTGTTCGTCACTCCGAAATAGGAAGGGACGAGAATCAAATGGTACAGGAAGCAAGAAAGTATAATCGAGAGCAAATATAGAGTTTTCAAGGACGTGGAGAATTTCTAGGAGAATTTTCAAGGCAGAGTGGATTGAGATTTCTAAGATTTAGTCAAGGTCGCAGGCTCGTATCAGTACAGTTACGTAACCGATACGATATGCTCTGACCTGCATGGGCCACCACAAAAACTTGTCACGACCCGCACCCGCTTTTCGGACGCGAGCTCGTGAGCAAGCCAGCTACGTATCGAGCGGACTCCAGCCCGACTCGAGCACATATAAGCTGTCAAGGTCATGGGTATCATGTCTAATCTAAACTATATCTCAATCCACATGAATCATATAAACAAGAATGAACAAGTATGGGTCATAGTCTGCAGCCCATTAGCATATTGTTCGATTAGACTCTAAGAATGATACGAGTCTATAAATAAGCAGAGTATATCATGGTACTGAATATAAAGCACGAGAAGATAACAAAGGAATATCAAAAGCAGATACATGTATCATAGATCACAATCCTCTACCATCCTGCTCTGCTAACTAAATCCATGCAGTTGCTAAACCTGAAGAGATCATCAGGTCCTCAGAGGACTAGCAAGATACATAAAACATGCCTATCTAACAGTTTAATCATAAAATAATATATATAGGGTATAAACAGGAACTAGCCAGGAAACTGATACGTGGCTACTGACAGGTAACTATGAACACGGACACGGAATCAAGTATGCATAAATGAACTGCTGGTAGATCAATGGAAAACTAACCCTCGCCCCGATTGTGGACTCGCAGGTGCAAAGGCAACCCTCGCCCCGTGTGTGGACTCGCAGGTTGTGGGAAAGACAAGGAATAGCAGTTCACTCACTCATACTTATAGACACGACTCAGTCAAGACACAGGTGAAGACACGACACGACGCAATCATGATACACGAGAGAACCACTCCAATATGAACTACAAGGCTAACCATGTACATAGACTATATCTATACTAGCAAGCACGATATACAAATCACAAGTAAATAACCAACTGATAAAACTTTACAATAATAGAATTATGTATGTAAATAAACTGTAGAGGAAGGCAAGGTATACTTGCCTGGTGGCAGCGCGAAGAACCAATAAAATACCGTCAACTGGTAAGCCATACAGTCCAAGTCATCACAACTGTATCCGAAAACTGAAACAAACATTACCAACGTTCTCAGAATAGTCAAATTAGCTAGAATTGCCTGTCCTTATGTCCAATTCTGGACACAGGGGCAAAACGATAATTTTGGACAAAAATGATGTCCGCCGTTGGACCCATTTTGCACCGAAAAGCGTGCCAGAGTCAATGGTCTCTAAAGTTGTCAAACTACATGTCTACAGATCCAGTTTTCCGATACGAACCCAACCGTATGTCCAAAGTTGGATTCCGGTGGGCCGTGCACAAAATCACCCATTGAGTCGGACCGTAGGGCCCGCAAAACGGCGATTTTATCAACTGTCTCAGAATCGGACCAAATTGGCATGCAGGACCAGAAAAATGAAACGGTCCTGATGGCGTAAGTTTCGTCTCGATCTGACGAGCGTTCACAAAGTAATTGGAGAATTTGCACAGAAGCCGATACGGTGAATTTCGACGGATACGCATCAAATTCGTCGCGCACACGCGACCAATTTGAATTCCGTCAAAGCCCACACGACCACGAAGCCGTTACGCAGCTTTCGATGCCTTCGGTTCGTGACCACGTCGCCTAGATTGGCGGGACGGACGTTGTATCAGAGGGATTTTCTAAAAGTTTATTGTTTTTGAAAATGGTTTTTGATGGTTTTTGAATTCGAATATCTTTGTACCTACTTGATAAAAACTGAATCTACAAAATAGGTTTTAATCTCGTATATATTAACTAAAACTGTTTCAAATAGGTTTTCGAAAACACTTACTATCTGGCTCGGGAATACCCTTCCAAAATAGGGTTCCTGCTGCTTATATATCCTATTTTTTTGGACATTGCTCGTCAATTTTCGCATCGATTTCATGAATCGATGGCTCGACCAGATTAGATTCTACTTGCTAGGATATCTAGGTGGTCATATAGGGTTCCTCTACGTGTTTATAGATCGAACTTTGATCGAAGGTACGGAGAGAAAACGAACCTCAAACTCCAGGTCGTAGCTACTGCTACAGCGGTTGTTCCTGCTATTTCGTTGCTCTGCTCCGCGCGGAACCGGCCGACTTCGGCGGTCATTGCGGCGGCGGGCGGCGCGTCCAGGGTCGGGGGAGGGTGGCGCGTGGTGGCGGCGTGGAGGAAGAGTTCGCCTAGGGTTTTAGTTCCTCTCGATATCTCTCTTGAGTTTTTTCGTTCGGTTAATATACATACAGTGAATATATGCCTGTGTAGTGTGGGCTCGACCTATCGGGCTAGGGTGGTATTCTGTGGAGGGTTTGGGCTCTCGGCTTGCTGATTTGGTTGCAGTCCGAGGGGCCGAGCCAGGCTGCTCTGTTGTGGGGGCTGGGCTCAGGCAGGCAGGCCGGGCTGGACTGGCCTAGCTCGGGCTGGGCCTGGATGTTGCTCACTTATTCTTTTTCTTATTTCTTTTCTTTTTCATTTATTATTAATACTTATATATATATATATATATATACACACATATATATACACATAGGCACGTATATACATATATATATTATACTTCTACATACACACATATACGCCTATATATTTATATATATTTATATATCCGTACACCTACTTAATATTTATTTATATACACGTACACATATTTATATACGCATACACACATATACTCTATTTTATATATACATACCAATGCACTCATATATAATATTTATAAATACACACATTTATATTTATATATAACCTCCATAAATCTAAACAAATCATAATATTTTATATTCATAGTGTAGGTTCGTTTACAGTGATATGTACATATATAAACATATAACTAAAATAGTTTGTCGAGGATTTCACAATTAACAAATCATTTAATAACAACAATAATGCTAGTAGTAAACTTAATTCATACTAAAATAACTAACAAGATGTATGACATTGGGTGATACATTATTCCTATATTTCAACTGCTCTACAAAAGAAATCGTACAATAACCCAAAAATGCCATATAATAATAATATTACCCTATATTATACTTATAACCCGCATTTAGAAAATATTTATCAATTCTAGAAATAAATACAAAATATTGGTACACACATAAAATATGGCTACATGGGTCATTGGATACACTAATTGCCTACATTAGCTTTGACTTGGTTCGGGTCAAGTCCGGGCTCGCCGGGTCTCCTAAAAAGTCATAATCATAATAAAACTAAATTAAATCATTTTATAGGGCAAGCCGCAACTTGGCATAGTTTTCCTAGTTAGGACATCCCTATGGCTAGATTTCCCCGGGCATGACTAGTACACTAGTCAAGGCACACTGCTACATCTCCCGTGCCACAAATCCTAGTCGTCTAGTACTTCAAAACTCAACCATGGCTAAAATTATCTACCGTAATAATTAACTAAATAAATATTTATAAAAATTCTAAAATCTCCATTTAAATAAATAAATAAATAAATAAATATTTCAAAAAAAATTTCGGGAAGGGGAGCTACAGCTCGAGACTTGGCAAAGAAAAATACTACGATACCAAGAGTCATTGTGTGCGACACTCTGGGCAAACTCAGCGAGGCTCACAAATGAAGGAGACGAAGCTGAAAGAAAATAATGCTGCTCCACCAAGCATGCGCCCAAATCTATGCGCCCAATGGGGTGTGTGGGCGCATAACTCGGATCAGAAGGCTTCTGTCTTCGACAGATTGTGCATCCAGGGCCATACGCCAAGGCTATGCGCCCAGGCTCAACTGACCCATACTATGCTCCCACATCGAGGAAGCTTAGACATGCTGCCAAGAAGCATGCGCCCAAAGGCAGATTCCTGGGCCTATGTGCCCACAGCAAAAAGATAGGCCCCAACGCATATAATACGGAGCTGTCTTCAAGGTTATCACAGGACTTAGGTGTGGGGGTTGCCCTTGTACGTGAACTAAGTCCAGATGCGCCAACTCTCCTTACAAACCCATATGCAAAGCTCGGCAATGCATGTGACATGGGTTTTAAGGCAAAACTCCCTTCCGCTGACTTACGCAACATGTTAAATCATAAGCGTAAGGCGAGGGAGGATACAACAACTCATGGTGTACATCCGTGCACCAGTATTGTCATCAATTGTTGCTGCTCCAAAGCAACGAGAGCACCTCAGAGGCAGTCCATGTTTTGACGACTGCATTACTCTGACGATAAATAACCGCTGTGTATCTCATCCAACATGGCATCATGGGGTACCCCTTACGGGAGCCCCAATCAAAGAAGGTGGACCATGAACCCAACTTTTTCTTTCAGTTCTGCAAACAGAAGAAGAAGAAGTCTACCAACAGATAGCCAGCAGGCTGTCATATCTGAAGGAGTCCATATGGGTACTCAGTCGAAGTCGAGATTCCGTATATATGACGAGGACTCCCAAGCTGGAGGTAGTATTCCCTAAGAGTCTGAAGCAGATGACCTTCACACTGGGGTAGCCTTCCAGATGACGATGATCTCTCTGAGTCTGACGGCGACTATCTACCTCCCCTACCTGAAGACGAGGGACTTATCAACTCAGAAACAGACAGCATCAGCACCAGTTGTACTTTTTCTTCTATCCGTCCCCGTATGTTATCTACATACATAACAGATGGCGAGAGACCTGAAGAAGCCAGCGATCAGACCAACAAACGGCTAGAGGGTCTTGAAACAACATTTGCTAAGATCACTAATATGCTTACCAGTATCATGGCGGTCCAAGCAGCTGGGGCTATTCCTCCACCTCAACAAAACGTCTCGACACATGTTAGTCCGGCTCATAGCAACAACCCTCCTTCACTACAGAAGGAGTATCATTCTGTTGCGTCTCCTCTAAATCTTGTAAATATCGGGGGTGGTCCTTCACCAATGACGCCTGACAAACGTACAACAGCCGTCTCCCAACACCTGCTCAATTAACAGGATGCAATTGATTCTCTGGTTGCCCGTCTTGATACCATCTTACACAAAGACGAGCTTCAGAAGATGGGCATATCTCAACCTTATCCCCCTGAATGGAAGAATGCTATTTGCCCTCCTAACTACATACCGCTAATGTTAAATTCATTTGACGGGATGACTTTTCCTCGCCAACACATGACATACTTCAACATGCAGACTCTACACTTACCCAGGGACGATCCGTTCTTGTCAAAGCTGTTTATTAGCACCTTGCAGGGGGTAGCCTTTGAATGGTTCTGCAGTCTGCCTGACGGTTGTATTAATTCTTGTAAAGACTTGGAGAGGTTATTCCTCAACAGGTTTTACGAGAGTAGCATGTATGTTAGTATGTCCACCCTCATAGAGACCAAACAAAGGAGGACTAAGTCTGTTATTGCATTTAACGAACGCTTCAGGCGGCTAGCGTTGAAGATTTCCTTCGGTATACCAGACTCAAAACTTATGGATACTTATCGACATAACTTCCTTCCTACAGTGAAGTTCTGTCTGGGTATACATAAGTATGATATATGGCCCGCTTTTATTGGGGTCGCTGATGCTGCTAAAAATGACGTCCCTAATCTGGAATTACTAGGGTTGAAAATACCCAAATCTGAAGACAAAGGCAAGCATCCTCAAACTATCCCTGTCCGTAGGATAAAGAGAAAGAAGTCTTGAAGTTCGACACTTCCAAGGGAGCTTCCAATTCTCAGGGCGCCTCTGACAAACCTAAGAAGACTTTCTCTTTTGACGAAGATGATGTTATTACCATTTTTCATACATTGACAAAGGGAAATAAACTGACGTTGCCTCCACCACGATGTCCTGAAGAGGCGAACCAACTCAACGATTCCAAGTACTGTCTTTATCATCAGTACGTGTAGCACTCTACCAAGGATTGCATCATCCTGAAGAAGAAGATACAACAGCTTATCGACAGCCAAGTGATCAACCTCGAAGCTGAAGACAAGGTCGTATCTTCTAACATGATCTCTCTTCAATTTGGTGACTTCCCCCCGCAGAAGTCCCAGACGGCATGGTCCCAATCTCTAAGGTAATAATGAAAGTCGTCAACCTGCCGCCAGCTTGCAAATCAACCTTGGTGCCACTCACGACTGAACGTGGTGAGATCATATGGGTCCATCCGGACCATGTGCAACAAATGATGCAGGGGGTGGTATCTCCCAAAGTAAAGAGGGGCAAGAAATACAAATCATGTCATATGATGTCTTATCCCATTTACGAAGTTTTATCTGGCGAAACACGATCTGGAAAGGCTTACCTACGAACTTATGAACCTGTATAAGAAGAAGCAGTACCTTCTTAAGCTCCTGCTGACCCCACAAGTTCAGAAGTTGGCCCGTCTAAGCCTTCAACTACCAACAAAGCCAAGTAGAAGGAGACACGATTTGACAAGTCTCTGAAGGTGCCAGCTCCAGAAGGCTTAGATCGGCCTTACAACTTTGACATACTGGCACAACTGGCCAATATACCTGACAGATTGTCTCTGTTCGATCTATTGCGACTCTCCAAAGAAACGCGGAAGGCCTTAAGTGAGGCATTACTACATGCCGACTCTTATCTTGCTGAAGTCAAAGCCCCCGCTGAAGAACCTGTCTCCTGTCCCCACTACCACAATACTATAGAAGTGGTGCCCAATATCACCTTTTCACAGGAGGACATGCTACTCAAAAATAATCTTCATGATAGACCTCTGTACTATACAGGGTATATCGGAGCGATTAAGGTGGATCGGATGCACATCGATCCAGGTTCCTCCCTCAGCATCATTCCTAGAAGTTTGATTCAAATTCTAGGAATCCCTCTCCACAGCTATCTACAACCAATACAACTATCATGGCTTTCAATGTTGGGAGAAGCCACCCGCTGGGCAAAGATCCATCTCAAGTCCCAGATTGGTGAGCTCCGAACGAAGGTTTCTTGCTATGTAATCGACGCCAATGTATCCTACAACGTCTTGTTGGGATGTCCGTGGATACACGAGAATATGATCGTTTCTTCCATGCTTCACAAGTGCTTCAAGTACGTCAACAACGATGGCATCGTGAAGATAGAGTTTGCCGATGTTGATCCTTTTAAGGGCATTGAAGCCTAATATAGAGATTCGGTAGTTTACCAATCTCAGCCCTCCAAGGATGACGGCAATGAAGCTGACGATGAAGCTGAAACAAGTTCATCCTCTAATGATGGTCCCCTGATTATCCGAGTCAAAGGACGTAATACTCAAAAAAGTACTCCAAAGCCTCTCACAATCTGGGTTAAAAAGAAGAATCCTGATAAGGTCAAACCATTGACCATCAATCTTCGCAAGACACCTCGGGTGGAACCTGCTGAAGTCCGTCCTCCTAATCCTGAAGAATTACCCTATGTGGTGAACTTAGCCAAGACCGTGGCTCCTCTTCTAGATAATGATCATCTCAATGAGTATATCAATACTCATAATAATGTACCTTCAGTGGATGATGTTATCCCTGAAGAAGAACTTGCGTATTTTCTTAGTAAAGATTTATCTTTGAATTACTCCGATGTCTACCAATCTGTAAACCAGTATGTAGATACGATATACGCTCTATAGAACGGCATAGGCCCACACCTCTGCATGCCGGTCGTGTAACTCCCTAAATCTATTTTGTAGAATTCCTGAATTTTCTCTATATTTTCTTTCTTGGAAAGGTATCATTTTCTGTAAATTCAATAGTATAATATTATTTATTAAATAAAGATAAATTTACTAATTAGATTTTTACTTCATAATGGTTTCTAATATTATGGTTTCTAATGGTATTTCTTTTATGGATTATTTATTACTGATATTTTATATATTGATTCGTAATGATAAATTTTTGTTATTAATTGATTCAAGTAAATTTGATTTTTATTAAGTTAAGGTTGTTATTTTAAACCTTTATAATTAATTGTCATTAGTAAATTCTTAACCCTTAGATTGATTGTATTAAAAGTTACTTGCTAATTTTTTTAGTATTACTAATTTTGATTTTACTTATCAATTTAATGAATTTACTAGTATCTGCTGATGAGCTTAACCCATATTTAGCAATGAGAAGGATTATTTTGATTAATAAATAATAACTGATTAATTTGGTAATTATGAAATCTGTTCTCAATTTGAAAATCTATTGAATATTAAATATTTTGAAAAACTGTTTAAAATTTTGAATTTTGAAAATCTGTTACACATATTATACATTGCCATCAGATCTGAGCTTTATTACATCATTGCCACTACACAAAGACCCCTAGATCTACTTCTACTTACTACTGTGCCACTCAATACTTTATTATAACTATTGTACAAATACATAGTATATTATTATTATTTCTGACACACAGTCAGTACACGAATTTTAATACTTTCTAACAGTCTCTCTCTTACTACTTTCTTCTCTCTCTCCTGTGGCTACTCGACCGAACACCACGGATCACGGCCGCTAGTTCGCCGGAGTTCACTAGCCGTCGCCTTTCTCCGCCGTGCGTCTCTTCGAGTTTTGTGCTGACTCCTCGAAGATCGAGGAGTCACTGTCTCTTCGAGACTTGAGCCACCATCGTAGTTGGGAGCACCGCCGTTCGTCGACGACATCATCCGAGCCAGCAGCGCTCCGCCTAGCCTTCGTTGCCCTCCGGTCTTTACTCGACCAGATCTGGACTGAGGAGCTCAGATCCGCCTCGCCAGCTCTGGTGCTCGACAAGGACCAACTCTTCTCGACTCGTGCGCCACCGCTTCGTAGATCACGCCAGCTCCACGCTCGAGGCACCCTTCAGATATCAAAGAGTCATCTCGACTACAGTACCCTCGTGAGACGTGCTGTCTCCTCGAGTATGTCGTCGCCCTTCGAAGTCGGCCCCACTAGACTCCTGTGCTTGGATCCGCCGCCGAGGAGCCGCGTCCCCATCGAGGAGCCATTGTCTTCTTCACCACCGCTTGGACCACCACAGCCTCGTCGGATCTAGCTGAGGATCGACGTCCCATCGCACCGAAAGTGAGTATTTCGCCTCGATCTCCTGTTGTATTTCTTCTTCTCCTTGTTTTTCTTCATCTAGGGTTTGATCCGAGAGTTAGGGGTCGATCTAGGTTTTGAGTGAAGTATATGTGGATTTAGGGTTTGGTCGAGCGGGAGTAAGGTGTAGAGCTAGGGTTCAAGAGAGAGAGAGAGAGAGCAGTAGATAGAAGGAAATGTTAGGAAAGGATTTTAGGGTTTCCTTGTCGCCATTAGAGAAGAAGGGTCAGCCGAAGAGAAAGAACTCTGAGATTTAGGAGTCGATTGTGGAAGATGAAGATGCTAGGGTTAGGGTTTAAGAGAGGGTGAGGCTTGGGATCTGTCGGTTGATGGAAGAAGAAAGAGGAAGAGAGAGTTATATTAGGGTTAGGGCTACTCAAATGGAGAAGAAGACATAAAGAGGAGGGAATAGGCTGGTTTTGGCTGGGAATGTGGAATGAGAATAATAAAGTAGAAGAGAAAGCTCTATATAGTTATTTGTTGTCTTCAAATTGTTGGTTAGTGTATCATTTGAAATTAAAGAGTGGCTCTTCGAAGGTTGTGCCAAGCAATTGGATCTTCGAAATTCGAGAAGAGTTAGGCTGGGTGCCTCTTCAAAAATTAAAGAGTTGAGGCTGAGCCTAACAAATCGAGTACTCAGGCTGACCAAGCCTGCTTGTATAGTGGTATTTTACTGTATTAGTACTATTGATCAATAGGATATTAGTAGATATATTACATAGGTACTGGCATTACACTAGTGTGTTTAGTATACTGTTCATATGTATATTTATAGCATAAGTTATTATGCTTTAATAACTTGGTCATATTTTTCTGTATGCTAGAGTGGGCCTGGTCGGATTTAGCAGAAGTTGGCCCTAGTTTAGGGCCACAGATTTGGGCTTGTAGGCTAGACTGATCAGCTAGGCTTGGGCTGGGTTTGATTAGCAATATTCTATCAATAATTAGTGTAGTTATCAGTTATATTTTCCTCATCAAATTTGTAGTGATTCCGAAATGTTGTATAAATATTGCTAGTATAAATAAATGTGTTTTTTAGCATTGTTCCATTATTAATATTTCTACAAATCTTATTGAATAACCTTAGATTGATATGATTAGTAAATTGTATATTCTTATATGCAGCAAAATGTTTTAGTAAATGTTTTTCCATACTTATATATTACTTGTATTATTGATTTAAATATTATTTAGATAATATCATATTATCAATATTTTGTAAAGATAGTTAATAGGTATTTTTCTAAAATGAGAATTTTTCTAATTATAGTTCAAGGTATTCTTCCTATATTAATGAATAAATAATTATCAAAGCTAATATACATATTTTTCTAAACAAATGATTTTTCTACTAAATATAAGTAATGATATTTTAAGCTATTTAAAAAGATATGTTGGTGCATGATTTACTAAAATTTAGCATGAATTGTTAATAAATTTTATCTTTTAAAAACCACTTTTCTAGAAACTATTGTAGATCTATAATTAGTTACATTAATGATTTATTTGTTAAATATATTTTAATTAGCTAATATATGGATATGGTTAGCAATAAATATATAGCTAATGATCATTATTTTAAAACCCTAACAAATTGAACAACAAACAGGTGATCCTTTACATCCATGCAGTACTACTCACGTGCTTCCAAGGCGAGGCAAGTACACCGACTTGACTTTTACTTTGTCTTTCTGTCTTACATTCATGTGCCATGTTCTCATATCGGACACGAGATACACACGATTGTCTTGTACCTTGTTCATTGTTTATGAGTCATTATTTATTACGGGGATTGGGAGAAATATTAGCTTTTGTGTGACCACACCCAACATAGGTACTGTGGATAGCCTAATCGTATACTTCACGTACGATTAAGCTAGATCTTGTAGAATTGATTAACTCATTGATTGATTGTGCTCCTTAGCCGGTCACACATTAGTTTAATATTTCAAATTGTCACACTTGCATATTGATTGTCGTGTTCATTGCCTTTTACATTGATAGCCGTGTTCATTATCTTGTATATTGATTGTCGTGTCCATTGTCTGCAGTTTTACATTTTATTTCTGGTACCATAGTTTCACTTCCAATTCTGGTATTCTAGTTTCACTTTTTATTCTGTACTACAGATTACAATGTATATTATTCTTGTCGGGGTTGTACTTAGCTCTTTTTCTGACAGGATACGTTGCAGGTGAGCTTGAGGCCACATGGAGCATATGATTACATTGAATATTGTAGCTTTTATTTTATTTATTTTTTTGGAGATTGTATTTTGGATATTCATCATTATATATTTATTTTATTTGACCGGATTTGTCTCCGGATAATATTGTATAATTTGACTTGATGGATATTGGTGATCATTTTAGGAACGTTATAAAAGTTGTGGATGTTTACATTACATTGTGACTTAGAGTTTTCCTTAGTATTGTACAACTTACTTCGTCGTATCCATCGACGAAGGTTAGACGTGTCCGACTCGTATCCGATTATTCGGGAGTGGGTCGTGACAGTTCACGACGCCTCATCTGCGGAAAAAAGTCTGGCCAAAAAATATCCACTACTTCATCGTTCCAGCTAGAAAGAAGGGTGAAGAATTAATCATCTTCGGTCGAATAATTGGTGAATGGAAGTTCGTTCTGGACTCTACTTCACCTAATCACAACACCGAAGCTGACTATGACTCTGGGAAAATATAGCTTTTTCGATATAGTTGGCAGGCCAAGAATATCATCCAGAACATGGGATATGATATTAAAAGCGACCAAGGGCTAAACTACGGCCGGGGACGACGGTTGCCAATACGTCACTTTGCTCCTCCTAGCAAACCCGAGAACTACTATCGACAAAACGGCATTGGTTTGGGTTATGTCACTCCTCTAGCAACTCCTAAAAGATCAGACATCGAAGCCAATCGTTGTTCTCATTCTTCTGATTCCTGCCTCTGGGATTCAGACTCCAGCGTTGGAGACATGTTCAAAGCAACTTTGTTTGTCAACATGGTATTATTTGACCAAATTGTAGACGATGTCCAATCGATCGAGCTTGAACAATGGGCTCAAAAGATGGATACCAGGTGGGAGTTGCATTTCGAACAGCGTGAACCACCTACCGAAGACGAAGTCGTCCAAGTCAATTTAGGAGATGAATCATCTCTTAAACTAATCTTCATCAACAAAAGTCTATCCGACGATGAACGATAATCTCTTATACAACTTATAAGAGAATAAATTGACATCTTTGCATAGAGCTATGAAGACATGCCAGGCCTGGACCCTAAAGTCGCCATGCATCGCCTAAATATTTTGCCTAAAGCTAAGACAGTGAAGCAGTAGCAATAACGATTCTGACCAGATGTCATGGAGGCCATCGAGAATGAAGTCAAGAAGCTTATTGCCAGTGGATTCATTCGCGAAGAACAAAACCCTGACTGGGTTGCTAACATTGTTCCAATCATAAAAAAGAACGGTAAAGTTCGAGTCTGTATCGATTACCGTGATTTGAACTCTGTATGCCTGAAAGACGAATTCCCACTACCGATCATCGACGTAATAATCGACAATACTTGCGGCTTCGAGCGGATGTCACTCATGGATGGGTTCTTAGGCTACAACCATATCAAGATATTCTCCAACGATGAGAAGCACACATCTTTTCGAACACCGTTGGGGGTATACTGCTATACGGTGATGCCCTTCGAATTAAAGAATGCAGGGGCAACATATCAGCGAGCTATGAACATAATTTTTTACGAACATTTGTGCAAAACAGTGGAAATCTACGTAGACGATATCGCAGATAAAAGTCATCTCAAGGGAAACCACCTCCAAGACTTGAGAACGGTGTTCGAACTAATGCATGCACACCAACTCAAGATGAATCCAACCAAGTCTTTTTTGGGAGTCTCCAGCGGCAAGTTCCTTGGTTTTGTTATCATTTCAAAGGGTATACATCTTGACCCAGAGAAAGTGAAGGCTATCATCGATATGCATCCCCCAAAAAACCTCAAAGAGCTACGCTGACTTCAAGGAAGGCTAGCCTACATCAGACGATTTATTTCGAACCTTTCTGGAAGGTGTCAACCATTTACTCAGCTCGTGAAGAAAGGTGCATCTTTCGTCTAGACTGAACAATATCAACGCGCATTTGACGACATTAAGAAGTATCTCACAAGCACCCAAGTTTTGGTGGCTCCAATAATGGAGAAGCTTTTTTTACTATATGACCGCGCTATGGACCATTCCCTCGGCACCCTATTAGCTCAGAAGAATGAAGGCGGCCATAAACATGCAATCTACTCCCTCAGTCGCACAATGGTGGGTGCCGAGCACAAATATATACCTGTGGAAAAGGAATGCCTTGTACTGGTATTTTCTATCCATAAGACATGCCACTATGTGTCTGGACAGACTATCCACATCATATCTAAAGTCAATCCTTTTAGAATACTCATGACTAAACCGGGTTCTCTCAATTCTCGTTTAGCTACGTGGGCAATGTTGTTGACTCCATATGATATGTTGTTCGTTCCTCAGATGGCAGTAAAAGGCCAAGCATTAGTTGATTTCCTAGCAGCTCATCCAGTGCCAGAATCTTCCAAACTCTACGACAAAATCCCCGATAAAGTAGTGGAGTCTAACACCGCAACTGAAGAAATCCCCATTTGGCGAATGTTCTTTGACAGTGCATCAAGAACAGGACCTAAAGGAAATATCGTGGCCGGAGTAGGCGTTGTGCTTGTGTCACCCGACTATCTGGTTATACATCGTGCATATTCTCTCGTGTAACCGTACACCAACAACGTGGCCGAATATAATGCTCTATTAATCGGCCTGCAACTGGAAAAACAACTGGGAGTTGACTATCTAGAACCTTACGGCGATTCCAAGCTAATAGTTAGTCAGGTCTGAGGAGATTATGAAGTTCGTCACGAAGATCTCATCCCCTATCACAAAGCGACAATCGAGTTGGCGTCTACTTTCGCTGGATTCTTCATCGAGCACGTGCCTCAACTACAGAATATAAAAGAAGATGCTTTAGCCGGTCTTGCTGCTTCCTTGACCATCTCTACCAATACTCAGTAATCGATCATAGTGTCTGGTCGAGAACTATTCTGTGTGAAAGATGCCTTGCATATTCATCACAGTTATACAATGGAAACAAATGTCGATGTTAAAGACTGGAGATTTGCTTTCAGAGACTATGCCATCTATGGAATCCTCCCTGAGGACCCAAAGGAAGCAGTATCTATCCAAAGGTGATCCCTCAGATTTTACTACGACACAGCTACCAAGATGAATGGGTTATTATTGGCCCACGATGATAGCAGATGCTGTTGAATACGCAAAGAAGTATAGGGATTATCAGTTCCACGCCGATTTTATTCATCAACCTTCAGAGTTTCTACACCCAACGGCAGCATCTTGGCCTTTTGAAGCCTGGGGTATGGACGTCATAGGCCCAATCAGCCTCCATCTTCCAGAGAACATCGGTTCATCCTAGCCATAACCGATTACTTCTCTAAATGGACGGAAGCTATACCGTTCACCGAAGTAAAGGCGTCAAATGTGATCAGTTTCATCAAATATCACGTTATCTACTGCTTCTGCCTACCTTGCAGGATCATCCATGGTAATGGTCAACAATTCGCAAGCCATGCATTCTATCGATTCTGCGATAGGAATCGAATCCAGAATGTAGCCTCTACTGCCTACAATCCAACGACTACTGGGTTAGCAGAAGCCTTCAATAAAATCGTTATTAAACTTCTCAAAAAGTTCATGTCTTCAAACAAACGCGATTGGAATGAGAATCTCGACGAATGTCTCTGGGCCTATCGTACAACGGTCCGGACTCCAACAGGCAGTACACCATTCTTTCTGGTTTATGGGAGCGAAGCAGTTCTTTCCTTTGAAGTCCAGATTCCTTCTCTTCGAGTAGCCTTAGCCAGTGAATTAACTACCGAAGAAAGCTATCGTCTGTGACTATAGGATCTCGAAGTTCTAGACAAAAAATGCTTGTTAGCTCAGCAGCACATTGAGCTATACCAAACATGCCTTTTCGGAGCCTTCAATAAACAGGTGAAGGAAAGAATCTTCGAAGTTGGTGATCTAGTCTTAGCAGTGAGAAGACCAATGGTCATGACGCATAAAACAAAAAGAAAATTTCAGCCTAAATGGGAAGGTCCTTTCATTATAGAATCAGTGTATTCTAATGGTGCGTACCAACTAACCAAGCCTGATGGTGAATTGCTCATGATGCCTATCAACGGCAAGTTCTTGATGAAATATTATGTGTAACCTTTTGTAAACAATGTTCACATATGATCAGTCATGTAAATGTACAGTGCAATGTTTATGTGATTAAAAAAATTATCTAACTATTATCCGTATTTCAAGAGTCTTGAATACGCCTTGGATAATAGGTCCTCTAAAACATTTCTCCAGTGGAATCATTCCCGTTTTCGACTCTCTCCAAACTCGGTTTGACGAAAACAAGTCACGTCCCTATTACCTCTGAATTATTTTTCGATAATTATTTTCCCAGTGGAATGATTAAGGAATATTTTGCCATGTCCATATAACCTCTGAGCAAAGCATTTATCAAGGATAATCACATCCATATTACCTCTGAATTATCCACTCCTACCTAATGTTATATATCTTTTTACGTCCATATTACCTCTGGTCAGATATAGAACATCATCTGCTATTACGTCCACATTACCTCTATTAGCAGCTTATTATCTATATTCAAAAAAAACTTGAATATAAAATGGATAATAGGTCCATATCCAATTCTCCAGCGAAATATCCACCAGAAATATCCCTACTACGTCCACATTACCTCTAGTTTCGATATTTCACAAAATTACATTCATGAATTTTGAAAGCCAAAAGATTCTTTATTCTTTATTTTGAACGTCTATCAAGAGATGAGAAAAAAGGGATATAAGAGCCTTGACGGCTAGAAGAAACAGTTAGAAACAAAAAAATCTAAGGGATACATAGTCGATTGATATTGTCCCTTAGAGCCGCGATTTCGGCTTAAGACTTCACGGTAGCTTGGCGGCACGCCTCTTCTTGACGAGCGGCTTCATCTTGGAAGAGGATCAGATCCATGTTCTCTCCCTCCAACTTCACCAGCTAGTCTTTTAAATGGGCGGAAGTGGTGGCGGTCATGGCAGCCTGAGCCATGTAGTCCTCCTGCTCAGATGTTGCTATCCTCAAGTTGGCTTCCAGTTGAGCAATCTTGCTTTGGATCTGCACGATGTGATTATATTTCTCGGTAATTTGTGTAGCCAGTTTATTCTTCGAGGCAGCACGTGTCTCACTTGCAGCGTTGAACTGACTATACTGATCAGCCAATTCGCTGATCTCTTGAACGAGGGCATCCTTTCTCGCCTGGAAAGTAGCCTTCTCCTCCGCGAGAGCCGTGATCAAAGCCTAGTCTTCCACACAGAATAGTCATGTCGGGCTCCGTTTTTTGGCATTCCAGAATCTGGCCACCTGACCCTCCAGGTCATTCAGAACCTTCCTTAGAGCATTAGCCATCTCTTTATAGCCGACAATGCTCTCAAGGGCCGCCACTTGGCATTCGGCAACAGCCTTCAAAGGGCCAAAGGTGGCATCTTGATTCAGAACTCCAGGAAGCTTTACTTTCAGCACAGAATAGAAAGCTTTGACGACTTCTTGGGCCATCTCGTCGTCTTCAGTGGAGGTCATCGGGGAGGATACTTGATGAGTCTCTTCCGTTCCAGGAAGAGATGCCTGACAAGAAGCCGAACCTGGCAAGAAAATAATATATGCATCAGTAATCGAAAAAATAGGAGTACAAAAGTATTGTAATTACGTACCTTCGGTACGCTCAGTGCCAGCCTGGGCTACGTCATCAGTCTTGGCTTCAGAGAAACCGAGAGCAGGCTCAGACTGTTCAAGAAGAAAAATATCAAGGCTTCGAGCGACATCAGGCCGAATATCTTCCATAGTCCCAGCTGGATCGGGAGCAGATTCAGCAACAGCCCCCTTAATAGGCTTTTCTACCACTCCTTCTGCAGCCGATGCCGGCTCACTAACGGATCCCTTCGTACCAGGAAATTTAGAGGAGCCGGGGATAATCTCTGTTTCTCTCCCAATGTCTGGGACTATCTTCACGAGTGGTCCCTTCTCCTTGTCTACAAGGGAATATACAATCATGGTCTGCCTCACGATGAGGACGCAAAATCGAAGACAAAAAATCTCATCCGAAAAGAGGCACAAAGTTAACGTACCCGCAGGATGATGAGCCGATTGGACTTGATTTTCATCCAAGTCCTTCATCACAGCTCCTATAACAGACATATCCTCCAAAGAAATGTTATAGGAGGGACTGATCTTTTGATTGTCGTCATGGTCGGGGCCTTCGCCCTGATCATCCCGTTGCTCAAACCTTACAGCTGAAGAAGACCTGCCCTCATCCATCGGTCGAGGACGTACAGGCGACACTGTTGTCACGTCCACATCCTCAGACAAGGAGGCACCTACCTCAGCCATAATTTCAGGGTCATGTACAAATGACAAACGCAAAGGTGAGAAAGCTTCTAAAGGCTTGACCAGAACGGCTATGGAGTCTATGATGGGATCTACCACCCGAATGGTAACGGCCTGCAATACCGTCTACCGAGAAGATCTTCTGGGAAGAGGTGAGCCGGCACCAACGTCCGCGACCTTCTTCCTCCTCCAGGAAACAACTACCTTCTTTCTTTTGGGCCGTGGAACTAGTTCGGTGGTAGATTTCCTCTTATGAGGAATGTCAGAAAGAGGTTCTTCAGTATTCTCTCTCCGAGGTACCGCAACAATAGGCTCCTCAACAACAACTGTTTGCTGCAGCGCTGCGGCTGGTTCAACCGTAGGTGCGGCACCCTCTTTTTTGTAACCCTTCATGGCACGTACTCGTCCTATATCAGCAAGGGTAGGGGCAAACCTATTCCCTGATATTAGGCTCTGCTCACGGTCGTACCGAGAATGAAGGGTATTGACCTGTATATAGAACTTGGTAGCAGCAAAAAGCATGTGGGTGTCAGGCTTATCTTCGGGCATGGTGAAAACTGCCCCCGTACATCCAGCGGTATAGTAGCCCCATGCACATGCCTCGTCGATCAGACTCCCTATCGACTGTAGATGAGGGCTGGGATTGCCTAAGAGAAGCTGGCTGTAGCCGAATTACCGTGCAAAGCGACTCGACAAATAAGGTTCTAGGAAAGTGTTGTAAACCCCCTAATTCATTAAAATATTCAAATTTAATTTTGTGCAAAAATTTATGCTAAAATATATGTATGCATAATATTAGGAGTGTGAAATAATAGTAATAGCAAATACTTAAGTAATGCATAGTATGGGTGTAAGTTTACATGATATATTTATAAGTATATATGTATGTGTATATGCGTTGACTTATTAAGGTGTATATATTTATATATAAATATATGTGGGAATATATGTGTATATAAATATATCTAAATTATTAAAAAAAGAGTTTTTAATTAGAAATTATAAATAAAATAGAATTTAGTTATTTAAATAGAGTAATAATAGAAAAATAGAAATTAGTTAAAAAAAAGAATTTCTAAAATTAAAAGAAATGAAAAAGAAAATGAAAAAGAAATGAAAAAGAATAAGAAAAGAAAAGAAAAAGAAATGAAAAAGGAAAAGAATAAAGAAAGAAAAAAAAACAACAGCACCCACTTAAGTGGGCGGGCCCCCCTCTCCCTATATAGTTGCTGTAGCAGCAAATTTTCGTGAGTAACCCATAGCAACCCGTGGGCCATTGGCTTATTAGTAATAGTAGTAGTATTAGGTTTTTCGCCCCACTTGCTATATATATATAACTTCCTCCACAGACCTCAAAAACCTAGACTTCCAAAACAAAAATTACGGCAGGACATACCCTCTTCGCCTACGAGTTCATTTCACGAGCGACGGAGTTGTGTGCGCGACGAAAGGAGCATCGAAAGTCAGCCCCTCGTCATCCACAGAGCATTTTTTCACTCAAAGTACCCTACTTTCCGACGACGTAACTTTTTACTCGCAGCACCGATTTTCGATCCGTAAGATTTTTTAGGAAGTAGACTTGACCCTCTTCGAGATCCTCTAGATGGATTTTGACATAACCATCTAACTAGTAAGAAAAATAGAACCGAAGTTAGCAAAAAAATCTATTTTTCTGGACTGTTAAATTCAATTCTAAACGACAACTTGTCGGCCAATTTTCTTGCTGTGCATTAAAGATTTGTAGAAATTAATTGAAAGCAGTAAAAGAAAACCTAACCAAGATCGTAACGTATCTTCTGGATCGTCGTTTCGATTAACGTGTAAAAAGTAAATCGATATTGAAGTTGGAGAAAAAACTGTGTTAACTTATATAAAATTCTGAAATTTTTCTCGATACGGCGTACGCCCCGACGAACCATATGACATGGTCGTGCGCTATATGCATCGAAAGGCACGTATGGACGTTGTCGACGTATGGAAACTGACGGAACTCAGTTTCGTCGTGTGTGCACGACGAAATCAGTCCGTATCAGTCGAGATGCCCCCGTATCACCAATTTGCAAACTTCGCCCTAACTTCGTGTACAGTCGTAAAATTGAGACAAAACTTGCACCAACAAGTCCGAATCGAAATTCTGGTCCTGTGTGCCAAGTTTGGTTCAATTCTGAGAAAGGTCGACCGGAACCCCTTTTTGGCGGGCCCCACGACCCACTCAAATGAGCGATTTCGTACGCGGCTCATCGGAATCCAAAACTGGACATACCGTTGAGTTTGTCTCCTCAAACTGAATCTGTAGACATGTAGATTGACAATTTTAGGGACCATAGACTTTGGCACGCGTTTTGGTGCAAAGCGGGTCCAACAGCGGATATCGTTTTGACCTGAAATTATGATTTTGCCCCTGTTCCAGAATTAGACTTTTGGACAGGCGTTTCCTAGGTATATCTTTAACATCGAGTATGTTTTCGATGTTTGTTTCAGCGTCCGAAGTTGATTGGAGATTGTGACGTTTCTTAGCTAACATTATGATTTCCTGGACTTGCCACTTTGCACCATCAGGCAAGATACCTTGCCACCTTACTCTGTGATTTACATATTTTTATTTTCAGTTATTATTTTTAGCATTTTTTATTTGTTTTTATTAAACTGTGCGTCCAAGTCACGCTTGGGTGCAAGCGACTCTATCGGTCGTTTTCTGTCTTTTATTTCTCTCTCTTGCATCGACTTAGCCTAGTGACCATCCATTGTTGATGAGGTATTGGTATCTCTCATACGGCCTTAACACTTACTTTACCACGTATTGTGAGTTACATATATGACACATACTCGCGTAGTCGGCCGGCCACCGATTAGGAGTAACTGCCAATAGAATTGCATGCTAGTGGACTTGGCAGTTACTATATGGTCATATGAGTCATGGATGTGACTCCATTAGGCATTGGAAGGAAAGAACAGTTCCTTGATGTATGGGCCACATTTACATACTACTATTGTACCTGAAGCTCCGTTGGAGACGCAGGTTCACCCTATTGTACTGATTCCCTCTAACGTTCACGGAACGTTAACGTTCACGGAACGTTATGGACGTTTTCTTACTGATTCCCTCTGACGTTTGCCGAACGTTATGGACAGATTATACTGATTCCCGATGAGAGGGACGATACCACTGCTATACAGCCCGAGTGCCCATATGTGAAGGATTATTCTTTATTGCATATTCACTATAGTACAGTTAGGTACCGTAATGCATGCATCCCATATTTTCTATTATATATCATAGTTTATATGGAATAGTGTTTTCTTGTATCTTGTTATGTCCCTCTGAGGACCTGGTTATCTCTCCAGGATTAGACAATTTCCCGTAGGAGTACGGAACGACATTGGATCCATCTTTTGTGGGAGACGAGGCATTTTCCTTTGACATTTAGCTCTATTCTTATCTTCGAGGATTATTGAGATTATGTAGTGGACATTTTATGTTCTTTCATTTACTTCCTATTTTGCGGAGGTTGGACTCCGATCTTGGTGACTATTTTACATAGCTGTTTGGAGTGGGTATGTCCACCCGACTATCTTTTGATGCATTATTCATTAGACTCTCGTTTCTTCTGTGTTGAGATGTGATGAGATTAGATACTTATGTTCTGGCATGTGATTTTATTATATATATACAGCTTATGTATATATACGAGGATTTTATATATTGGAGTATTCTTTGTATATGTGCAGCTGCATGTTACGTACTTGGTCCTAAGTATTTTGGGACTGGGACGTTATATGTTTTTGTGGTGGCCCATACAGGTCAGAAAATATTGTTGGGTTACATGATTGTGTCCAACAAGTGTGCATATAGGAATAGGAATAGGAATAGTATCTCATCCAGAACTACTACTTCATTGACTTCCAATCTTTTCAAATTCCTTTGATTACTTGAATTACCTCATATCTAACTTCTACTAATATCGTCCTATTCTTCCTCGTGCCAACAGTATGAATCTAAGAAGCGGACGCACTTTCACCTTGGCCATCACCTCTGGTGATGTGGTCACCCAAGAGGAACAGAATCCTCCGATGACCCCGGTGACCTCGTACCAGCCAGGACAATCGCAGCCAACTACAACTCCGACGACGGTACACCATGAGACACAAGCATTCCCAGTCAGCCAGGCTAGGCAGACCACTACCGTACCACTAGGAGGGAATGTGCCCCTGCCACCACCACCATACCCTCAGCAGTTTTAGCCACAGTCGGGCCCTCAGATGCCTCCACCACTGACTGAGGGGAGCCCTACCACTCAGTTCATATACGCCATGATGTAGGCTCAGTGGCAACAAACTGAGTTGATGAGGCAGAGCATGATGACGGTGCTAACTAGGCCCCCACCTCCACCTCCGATACCGGCACCAACACCGGCTCTGCATCCTTATGAAGGCTCTATCAAGAACTTTACAGATATGAACCCCAAGTCCTTCAGAGGTACTGAGAAGCCACTAGAGGTGTCAACATGGCTTATTAGCACGGAGAAGTTACTGAAGGAATCCCAGTTGCCAGCACGTGATTGGATGACAGCAGTGGACCTACTTTTAGAAGATAATGCTCACTACTGGTGGAAGGCAGAAGAAAGGAGATTAGGCACTGGGATCACCTAGATGCAGTTCTACGATCTTTTCTATGAAATATTCTTCCCCATTCATGTTCGAGACGGTCTCTACGATCAGTTCCTTCATCTGAAGCAAGAAAACATGTCAGTTGATAAGTACGACTCAGAGTTCAATCGCCTGAGTAGATTTAGTGTGGGACTGATCCCGACAGAGTTAGAGAAGGCGAGGAGATTCCATCAGGGGCTTGCACCAGAGCTCAAGTCTTATACGACTACCCAGTCTCGAGTCTCCCATTCAGCTGTATTGGAAGAAGCTCGTGTCAGGAGATTCTTCGCAAGGAGCAGCAACAGACATCGAGATGCCATACACTAGCAGTCGCACCGGCTAGAGCTACACAGGATGGACCTATCAGGAGGCCCACAGGACAGTACCAGCAGAGGCCCACACTATATCAGAAGCCCGTTTGCTATTACTGTGGAAAGGAAGGACATGTCCAGAGAGATTGTTGGATATGTTATGGTTGGTGCTTGAGGTGTGGATCCAGCCAGCATATGGTCAAGGATTGTCCAAAGCAGCAGGCGATAGTATATGCTCTACAGACCCCGAGGCCGACAGCTCCTACACTCCCAGCACCCCAACCAGGACAACAGGTGTCTGGGCTTATAGCACCAACAGTAGGAGCTCCTCGCCCACCAGTACCACCCAGCCAGTGCAGCACGACGGGACTAGAGTTCAGGACCCCGACCAGAATTACGGACATGCCTTCTCGTTAGCAGTGGAGAATGTGAAAACAGAAGAAGAAGTCGTAGCAGGTATGATTTAATTTTCATATTCCCTGTTATCATATCCATGCATCATACGTTAGCCAAGGCCAGAGAAAAATCAGATAGTAGGACGATTGCATAAACACGAACACTGGACACGGCTTAGATTCTTAAACCTCGTACTACTCGTGTTTTTATTCAATCATAAATCCCGCGTACTAATATTTGGACTAGTCTGACTAAACACCGCTATTATAGCCTAGATTTTGCAAGCTTATCCTTATCGAGCTTGTTCATGACATGTGTATATTGGGGACGCCCACTAACATATTGTCTAATCAGAATTAGTGTATGATGGTCTGATCAACCTTCGTACAGTTGGTTCACTTTTATTTGCTTATCCTACGTGGATTGAGATATATATGGCTCTAGGATCTCATCCGCAACTGCCTTGACAACTCTATCTGAAACACCTATGGAATCCCATATTCACTTATTGTTTTTTCCTTTACGGATTTCGGAAAGTCAGATGCTCGTATTGAGGGAAGATAGACCCGTAATATCCTCCTCAGTTCACCATACCATCTATAGACAGGAAACATACATTCATACAATCATTGCCATCTGCTGGAATCAAAGTAAGGTCTTCAAAACTTGACTCATATCTATCACATCTCATATCCTATTACATCGTGTAATATTCTTCCACAAATTGAGGTATGACCTTCCGACTCGAACCTTTCTAACTCCACTAAACCATAGAGCGGTGTCTTTGTTAAACTTCTAGAAATGAATTACTGTAGGATATAGATCGTAGAGCCTCAGCAGAATTTAGAATGTACTAGGATTGCCTATTGATTAGAATAAATGGTTTCTGTTAGAACGATAATTAGTGCCTCATGAACTCCCACTTTCTATTTAGAATATTTTTGGGTCCCCGACCGTGGCGGAGCACAAGACCAGCTACTACCTTCCAACAAATTCTATCTGCAAGACCTATATGAGTCTACCTTCATATAGATATATCATGTCCCACTAAAATATGTCCCCTTGTACTCTATTTTCATGATACGATTTTTGAGCAAAAAAGGGCTAAATATAAACCTTACCGTAATACCGACGAACCTTTCGGCTTCAATTTGAGAACCAAACTCAACCCAAAACTTTCGACCCGATATATGGTTGTGATCTACTCGAAGCCCAATATGCACCTCCCCTAGGGTGATACTCAATTGAGACCCTATCTGCCACTTGTACACAAAAGCCAGGGGAGGCATATTTTTGATTTACGGTACCTATCTAACCAATCCGATTCGGAACTAGCCCAACCTCTCGAGTTAAGACTTGTTTTAGACTACCATAGCCTAGAAGAGATGGTATAAGTTGATCTTAGGAGATATTGCCCTACAATATAGTTTAAATTCGAGATGGATTCATTCAATATGAAATCTCTGCACCTTTTAGCCCTCTTAGAAGGCTCGTAACGACATTTACCATGGATAGCCAACTTCTATAAGTGGGATAGAGCCTTGAACCAAGAACATTTACCCTATAGAAATTAAGCCAATAGGGTTCCTTGTACAAATACCTTCATTTGTTTGAAAACCAAGGGACGACCTTCATGCGTTAGTCCCTTAAAATTTTGCATTTGCATTCGACCCCCTTACCGTAGTTTTAATTTCGAGGACAATTTTTTTTAAGTTGGGTAGGATGTAAACCCCCTAATTCATTAAAATATTTAAATTTAGTTTTATGTAGAAAATTATGCTAAAATACATGTATGTATAATATTAGGAGTGTGAAATAATAGTAATAGCAAATACTTAAGTAATGCATAGTATGGGTGTAAGTTTACATGATATATTTATAAGCATATATGTATGTGTGTATGTGTTGATTTATTAAGGTGTATATATATATATATATATATATATATAAATATATGTAGGAATATATGTGTATATAAATATATCTAAAGTATTAAAAAAAGAGTTTTTAATTAGTAATAATAAATAAAATAGAATTTAGTTATTTAAATAGAGTAATAATAGAAAAATAAAAATTAGTTTAAAAAAGAATTTCTAAAATTAAAAGAAATGAAAAAGAAAAAGAAATGAAAAAGAATAAGAAAAGAAAAGAAAAAAATGAAAAAGGAAAAGAATAAAGAAAGGAAAAAAAAGAAAAGAAAAGAAAAAAAAAAGAAAAAAAACAACAACAGCACCACCCACTTAAGTGGGCGGGCCCCCCTCTCCCTACATAGCTGCTGTAGCAGCAAATTTTCGTGCGTAACCCATAGCAACCCGTGGGCCATTGGCTTATTAGTAATAGTAGTAGTATTAGGTTTTTCGCCCCACTTGCTATATATATAACTTCCTCCACAGACCTCAAAATCCTAGACTTTCAAAACGAAAATTGCGGCAGAACATACCCTCTTCGCCTACGAGTTCGTTTCACCAGCGACGGAGTTGTATGCGCGATGAACGGAGCATCGAAAGTCAGCCCCTCGTCATCCACGGAGCAGTTTTTCCACTCAAGGTACCCTATTTCCCGACGACGTAACTTTTTACTCGCAGCACCGATTTTTGATCCGTAAGATTTTCTGGAAAGTTGACTTGACCCTCTTCGAGATCCTCTAGATGGATTTTGATATAACCATCTAACTAGTTCAAAAAATCGAACCGAAGTTAGCAAAAAAATAAATTTTTCTGGAATGTTAAATTCAATTCTAAACGACAACTTGTCGGCCAATTTTCTTGATGTGCATTAGAGATTTATAGAAACTAATTGGAAGTAGTAAAAGACACCTAACCAAGATTGCAACGCATCTTCTGGATCGTCGTTTCGATTAACATGTTAAAAGTAAATCGATGTTGAAGTTTGAGGAAAAACTGTGTTAACTTATATAAAATTCTAAAAAATTTCTCGATACGGCGTGCGCCCCGACGAACCGAGGGACGTGGTCGTGCGCTATACGCATCGAAAGGCGCGTATGGACGTTGTCAACGTGTGGGAAATGACGGAACTTAGTTTCGTTGTGTGTGCGTGACAAAATTAGTCCGTATCCGTCGAGATACCCCCGTATAACCAATTTGCAAACTTTGCCCTAACTTCGTGTACAGTCGTAAAATCGAGACGAAACTTACGCCAACAGGTCCTAATCAAAATTTTGGTCCTGTGTGCCAAGTTTGGTTCGATTCTGAGAAAGGTCGACCGGAACCCCTTTTTGGCGGGCCCGCGACCCACTCAAACGGGTGATTTTGTACGCGGCTCATCGGAATCCAAAACTGGACATACCGTTGAGTTCGTCTCCTCAAACTTAATCCGTAGACATTTAGTTTGACGACTTTAGAAACCATAGACTTTGGCACGTGTTTCGGTGCAAAGCGGGTCCAACGACGGACATCGTTTTGACCCAAAATTATAATTTTGCCCCTGTTCCAGAATTACACTTTTGGACAAGCATTTCCTAGGTATATCTTTTACACCGAGTACATTTTTTATGTTTGTTTCAGCATCCAGAGTTGTTTGGAGATTGTGACGTTTCTTGGCTAACATTGTGATTTCCTAGACTTGCCACTTTGCACCATCAGGCAAGATACCTTGCAACCTTACTCTGTGATTTACATATTCTTATTTTTAGTTGTTATTTTCAGCATTTTTATTTGTTATTATAAAACTGTGCGTCCAAGTCATACTTGGGTGCAAGCGACTCTATCGATTGTTTTTTGTCTTTTATTTATCTCTCTTGCATCGACTTAGCCTAGTGACCATCCATTGTTGATGAGGTATTGGTATATCTCATACGGCCTTGACATTTACTTTACCATGTATTGTGAGTCACATATATGATACGTACTTGTCACGACCTGCACCCTGTATAGGGGCACGAGAAGTGGGTACGTCCATCCTACGCCGCAGTGTCGGCGGTAGAAAGCTGTCCTAGGTCAATCATCTAACAATATAAAAGTACCTGTACAGTTTATACTCTCCAAATGGAGGTGAAAAACAGAATACAATCTCAATCACATCTAGGTAGAAGAATGAAAGATAGATAGATAGACAATAACTCAAAGAGAACAGTAGAATAGATGAAATAAGTCCAAGTGTCTAGGATAACATAACACCAGAATGTCAACTCATAATACAATAAGTCTAAGAGTCTATATATCTCAACATCTCAAAATACAACTCAGATGTGAGACAGAATGATAATACCGAAAGACTGTCTGGCTAAACTAGCCTAGACTACTGGGGCAACATCCTCAGCTGCAGGTAGATCCTGCTGAGGTTCCACAACATAAGTATCATCTAGTCCTGCTCCATAATAGGTAGACACCAGGGCATCATCCTCATCCTCTGTAATATTTTCAACAGGTCCAGTCAGGACAGGAACGAGCACAATACATCTCACGCAGTTCATATCAGGTTAGGAAATACGATACAGGCAATAGAGTAAGATACATGAAATGCTGAAAGGAAATATACGCTGTAAAAGAGATAGCTTGTAAAGGAAATATCTACTGTATATAGAGAACTGTAAGTGGCTAGTGATGTAGAGTACAAGATAAGCATGTGAATGGCTAGAATTTATACATGATTATACTACTGAGTTTGTACATGATTACACTACTTTGGAATTATTCACATGTCTACTTCTACTCCACCGTTTCCCCAATCAATACACAAGGATCTAGACAAGTTACGTTATTATACATGATTACTTCACATGAGGCTCATAAATGAGTATACGTGAAGTTATACATGAGGGCTCAGTGAACATGAGAGTACATAATCACATGAGTATACATGCATGATGGAAGCACAGGAGTACATGATGAAAGTGAAACACACGTAACATGAAGTACCCGATGCTCCCGAGGGGGATAACATCTCATGTAAAGATCCATATAGTACCAATCCGTGTTACCAACGTGACAGCATCAAGTAAAGTAATCTAGAGCGAGAAGTAAAGCCTGAACAAGTATGAAACGGTCAGAGAATGTACTCGCCTGATAACTGAATGTCTGAAGAGGATATACTGTCTGAGGAGAGGTGTATGGCTCCTAATCAGAGCAATACAAGTCACAATGTATCCACAATGGTAAAAATAAAGTATACAATGCATACTACATGATTCTAGGTCAATCTGGTCAAAAGTAAACTCTTGGTCAACTCAACAGTCAAACTAGGTCACAGGAAATCAAACTAAGTCAAATAAAGTCAAACAAGGTCAAATAGGGTCAAACTAGTCTAATCTAGGTTTAAATCAACTCTTGGTCAATATTCTAGTCAAACTAGTCAAGTTATCTAGGGTTTAGTCAATCAATTGTCAGACTAGTCAAATACTAGTCAATATGGTCAAGCTAGGTCAATCTAGACTATCTAAGGTAGTACACCACAAGGTTAAGGTATAACCAATATCTATACAAGTATACCACATATAAATACATATATATATAATACCAACCTTAATCTTATATTCAAGCTAATCCCATATTCCAATCTCAAGTCATGACTCAACTCTAAGTATCTAACTTAACCCCATACATATCTTAATCTACATAGGTCTTTCCACAAAACCCAAGTCACAATAGTATACTTATATATAGGTCAAACCTAAACCAACTAGTTAATAGCCTAGGGTTTAGTCAAATCTTAGTCAACAAGTCCTTCTATGTTCATCCAAGCCATTTCTAGGTCAATTTGGTCATGGTTGACCTATAGTTGACTTTGGTCAACAATGGTCAATTATCTAGTCAAACTAGGTCTACTAGTCAAGTTAGGTCAACCAATGTCAAACTAGTCATTCTAGGTTAATTCAAGTTCAATTTAGGTCAAGTTTGACCCTAGGTTGACTTTGGTCAACACTAGTCAAACAAGGGTCATTAGGGTACCTAGGTCAAGGGGTCACTAGTCAATTAGGGTTAGCCCCTAATGGCCATAGGCTAGTGTATCTAGACCATAAGCTAATATCATATAGGTATCCATTTCTATGTAATATATATATATATACACATATATATATATATATATAACTATACATATATATATACAATATTACTACATAGGCCTATAGCCGAGGTAATACTCATATATCCTATAGTTTATGTATATAGATACAATATATTATCTAATACAATATATATATAACATATATATATATATATATATATATATATATATATATATATATATATATATATATACAAAAAAAAAATATATATATATATATATATATACAAACTCATATAAATATAATACATATATGTAGAGGGAAAGAGAGGAAGGGAGAGAGTGAAAGAGAGAGTGTAATAGAGTGAGAGGGAGTGAGGGGAACTGGACACAGGAGGGGGGCATGGTTCCAGAATTCCTGGAACAGGAAATGGATCCCCCCCACACACAACACAGTTACATATATACATATATATGTATATATATACACAACTACCCATACACACAACTAAACATCCTCATTTCTCACCTACACACACACATATACAGTTACTACCTATACATACACTAAAAATACACATATACATGTATAAAATATAACAAAAATCAATTTAAAACTCATTTGAAAAACTGGAAAATAATCCCAGAAATTGGGATACTGTGCATGTATCAAAAATTTGGGGAAAACCCGATTTCAAATCTTAAACCTAGCTAAGACTCAATACCAATGGTTGGTAAGTGTCTCCCTACATGTGTACATGTCGTGTGTGTCAATGGGAGTCCACCACGACACGACACGGCGTGTCCAAGTACTTAAAAACACAATCGGGTAAGTATAGTGCACTGTAATTGGCACTGTATCGTGCACGTGTTCACGTGTCGCGTGCTCACGACACAGGACACGTGAGGTGTCGTGCTCGTGTCCCTAGGTTTGCCTAGGGTCAGGCTAGGTGTCTAGCAACCTGAGTCGTATCCACGACTCGTGTCCGTACGACACGAAGGCCGTGTCAGTGAGGAAAAATGTGCACGTGCAGTGCAGTGCACGACCAGTGCACGTGTCCTCGTGTCCTCGATAGGACACGAGAGTGTCTCAAACTCGAGGGGGGGGCATGACAGAGGTTGGCCCCTCCTCTGTGTCAATTTTCCTGTGTCCTCGTGTCCTACAGTGTCCGTACTAGGTGTCGAGTAGCAGGGGAGGCTGCTCAGTCTCGTGCACGCGTGTCGAAGGGTCGTGTGCTCCACACGTGGCACGTAGAGCCTCGTGCTCGTGTCAGTGGATAGGTGGGGTGGTTAGGTTCGTGTCTAGGTTTCTGTATCGTATCCACGACTCGTGTGGACACGACAGAAAGTGTCAAACAGTCGGGTTTTTCAGTGTCACAGTGTGGTTTTAACAGTGTGTTCGTGTCCTGTTTTGGACACGGACATAACTCGAAGTGTGCTCAGTCAACTAGGGTTGTGTCCTACATGTCTAGGGCTACCCAAAAATATAATTTGTTTTACATTTTATCAAAAACAGATCCTCTGTGGCATTTCACCAAACAAGGGTTTATAGGCTAGGATACGTGTCCGATACGGACACCAAACCAACTCTAAATCCTACCAAACTTGACCCACAGTTAGGGTAGTCCTATATGCATGCATTTATGAAAAAAAAAGGATATTAACTAGGTTTGAGGGCATTTACCTATTTGTGCAAATCCAATAAAAAATCAATAAAGAGGGGGTGTGGTTCCTTCAACTTGGTGATGTCCAAAGCTCCCAAATTCTTGATTGCTAGCTTCCCTTAGCACCCTTGATGTTGTAGGATCCCAATGCAAAAGACTAGAGTGAATTTGGATCAATATTGATCAAGTTGTGGGTGTTTGAAAGAAATGGGATTTTTCTAGGATTAAATTCATGTAAAGATGTTCATGAATGATTTTGATGGGTTAAATAGAAAGTGTGGCTGCTAGGGGGGGTCCTTGGCCGGCCATGGCATGGGGGGGTGTCCTTGGCCTTTCTTCTAGGTTAAGGCAAGGACTTTGGTGAAAAAGGGTGAGATATTTTGAGGGTTTCAAGCAAAATATCCATAAAGTAATATCTAGATATTTTCAATGCTTTAACCCATGACCAATTATCCATCCTAACGCTTCTAGGTTAGTAGCTAACCTCTAGATTAGGGTAGGATAGGTTAGGGACTAATCATGGTACTTAACCATGATTAAATAATATTAAAAATCACATAATCTCAAATAAAGTCTAGTAAATTACCAAAATACCCTTTTGGCCAAAAGTCACTAATTTGATGTTCTAAGCCTATGGCTAAGCTCACATGGTCATGGCAACTTCTAGGTTAAGGAAAACTAGGGTTTACACTAAGTTATACTAACAAAATCACAAAGTCATAAGTCGTGACTTAGAAAATAGTTTTAACTAACTAAAAATCACCAAAAAATCATATAATGACTATAATACCATAAATAAATAATAAAAATAATAATTTTTCAAAAATACCCGAATTTCAGAAAACTGGGTATTACAAGTCTATCCACCTTAAAATAATTTCGTCCTCGAAATTTAGGTGGTCGTACTCCTCCTAGGTCAAACCTCCAACAATTAGGGACGAAGCTACTACCTAGCAACATACAAGGTCAACAAGCAAAATATGGGTAGTAGACCTATACTGGGTCATGTCCAAAAATTAGCTGGCAGTTTTAGGTCATAAGGTGTCCTTAATCCAAATCGAAATCAAAAGTAACTCCATGGTGTAAATCAGGATGCCTCGGGTCAGGAAAATCGTACTAAGCAAATGAAGCACACGATGGTATGCCTGAGTGGGACACTAAGGTCATAGGTGTAGAGTGTCATGTCTAGGTCATGTATGCGAAGTCAGTTTTAAGAAAACAACTAGTCTTGTGCTCCTAACTTAAAAGTCACGATAATGTGCCTACGATGATCACAACTTAGAGTGGAAAAGGTCTATGGCCTAAATTGAACCAAAAATCGTGATAAAATAGTGGTACCAGGGGGACAGGTTAAATGGGACAGTCTGTGGTCTCATCTAGGTGCACTAGTCATTCTAGATCAATACTGTCCCATGGTATCAAAACGTACAAGCAATCTAAGGTGTCCTAATTGGGAAGGTAAGGGAACAACAATCATCAAGGCTATAGGGCCGTCTACCATCCTATATGAAAATTGGTCTTTAACAAGCAAGTGAGAAATCATTAAAAGTTACTATTCTATAAAGTGGTAAAAGAAAATTGAAAATTTAGGCACAAGCAATCACAATTAGATTTTAGTCTTGACACGATCTAAGTTGATCAAGTTCAGGATAAATCGAGATTTGGGCAAGATGGGAAATTAATGAAATCAAGTATGAGCACGAGCATCCAATGATGAATAATCTAGGTCATGATTAAATTTAATTCAACTGGATACGAATACGAGGTTCATGGGCGATAAAATAATTCCAAGGAGAATTGTCAAGGCTGTTGCGGATAAGATTCTAGGGCAAGTTTAACTGTGTCTCCATCCACGTAGATTAATATATGAAAAGCGAACCAAAATGCAATAGGTTGATCAGACCATCATGCGCCGGTTCTGATTAGACAATATGTTAGTGGGTGCGCACCCAATAAAATATGTCATGACCAAGCTCGAAAAGGATAAGCTTGTAAAACTAAGGATAAATTTATAGCATAAGATATAAGTAAGGGTAGAAATGATGAAGGAAAATACATAGTCCAAGATCCTTAACCAATCGGGTCAAGCATTCAAGATAAGGTACAAGGTTAAGCATTTTAAGGGTTCAAGCAGAACACCATCACATGCCAGGTCGAAAGAATTGAGCCAAGGTGGATCTCTAATTGAAATAAGAATTAATTTAGTATCATGGTAGAGGTTTTAGTTTAGCCATTTGACCAGAAAATCATATCAAGAAAATAGAGTACAAGGAGACGGTTTTCAGTAGGACATAGAATACCTATATGAAGGTAGGCTAGTCTTGGTCTTACATGTGAAGTTTGTTGGAAGGTAACAGCTAGTATTATACTCTGAATATCTAAGTCACGATAAAGGACGTCCAATGATCTAGAATAGAAAGTGGAAGTTCAAGACGTGATAATTGATGCAAAAATTAAAGAAGATCAAATTAACCCATAGAATAAAATTAATTAGGAATCTAGTAAATAATTTAGGAACACAGTCCTAGGGATAGATAGGCTACTAGATGAATATAGTTAGGGTTCGATAAATCAAAGGTCAAGGTTAGAAGGTCTCAATAAGGTCTTGATTTGAGGAAATGTCGAGTAAGTCAGGTTTGGGATACAGTCACATAGTTTGGTAGAAAGAGTTTAAGCAAGATGCAGAAAATAGGGGGGACAGTTCATTTCAATGGAAAGCAATTAGCAAGAGGATTAGATGGCAAGAAACAGATGAGAGTTTTCTTATAAATGTGATTGAGTACCTTAAAATAAAAGATATTAATCTAACACAAAGAAATTAAAATCAACAACTACAAAAATTTCAAAATCATCAACTAACACCAGGATTCAAAGTTCTATAGTGAATCCTCCAAAATCAAATTTAATCAAGGGAAAAGGAGTTTAAATCGAAATTTCAAATAAGATTCTCAAGGGTCATCCCAGGAATCTCTCAAAGTATCCTAACAGTGATTGGGTATCCTCTCTCACTAAGCCTATTCCTCAAATCCTATCACAGGCTGTAGTGATACTCTAGTTCGAATATCACTACATAAACTCGACCTGCATGGGCCACCACTAAAAACGTGTCATGACCCGCACCCTGTATAGGGGCACGAGAAGTGGGTACGTCCAGCCTACGCCGCAGTGTCGGCGGTAGAACACTGTCCTAGGTCAATCATCTAACAATATAAAAGTACCTGTACAGTTTATACTCTCCGAATGGAGGTGACAAACAGAATACAATCTCAATCACATCTAGGTAGAAGAATGAAAGATAGATAGATAGACAGTAACTCAAAGAGAACAGTAGAATAGATGAAATAAGTCCAAGTGTCTAGGATAACATAACACCAGAATGTCAACTCATATTACAATAAGTCTAAGAGTCTATATATCTCAACATCTCAAAATACAACTCAGATGTGAGACAGAATGATAATACCGAAAGACTGTCTGGCTAAACTAGCCTAGACTACTGGGGCAACATCCTCAGCTGCAGGTGGATCCTGCTGAGGGTCCACAACATAAGTATCATCTAGTCCTGCTCCATAATAGGTACACACCAGGGCCTCATCCTCATCCTCTGTAATATTTTCAACAGGTCCAGTCAGGACAGGAACGAGCACAATACATCTCACGCAGTTCATATCAGGTTAGGAAATACGATACAGGCAATAGAGTAAGATACAGGAAATGCTGAAAGGAAATATACGCTGTAAAAGAGATAGCTTGTAAAGGAAATATCTACTGTATATAGAGAACTGTAAGTGGCTAGTGATGTAGAGTACAAGATAAGCATGTGAATGGCTAGAATTTATACATGAATACACTACTGAGTTTGTACATGATTACACTATTTTGGAATTATTCACATGTCTACTTCTACTCCTCCGTTTCCCCAATCAATACACAAGGATCTAGACAAGTTATGTTATTATACATAATTACTTCACATGAGGCTCATAAATGAGTATACGTGAAGTTATACATGAGGGCTCAGTGAACATGAGAGTACATGATCACATGAGTATACATGCATGATGGAAGCACAGGAGTACATGATGAAAGTGAAACACACGTAACATGAAGTACCCGATGCTCCCGAGGGGGATAACATCTCATGTAAAGATCCATATAGTACCAATCCATGTTACCAACGTGACAGCATCAAGTAAAGTAATCTAGAGCGAGAAGTAAAGCCTGAACAAGTATGAAACGGTCAGAGAATGTACTCGCCTGATAACTGAATATCTGAAGAGGATATACTGTCTGAGGAGAGGTGTATGGCTCCTAATCAGAGCAATACAAGTCACAATGTATCCACAATGGTAAAAATAAAGTATATAATACATACTACATGATTCTAGGTCAATCTGGTCAAAAGTAAACTCTTGGTCAACTTAATAGTCAAACTAGGTCACAGGAAATCAAACTAAGTCAAATAAAGTCAAACAAGGTCAAATAGGGTCAAACTAGTCTAATCTAGGTTTAAGTCAACTCTTGGTCAATATTCTAGTCAAACTAGTCAAGTTATCTAGGGTTTAGTCAATCAATGGTCAGACTAGTCAAATACTAGTCAATATGGTCAAGCTAGGTCAATCTAGACTATCTAAGGTACTACACCACAAGGTTAAGGTATAACCAATACCTATACAAGTATACCACATATAAATACATATATATATAATACCAACCATAATCTTATATTCAAGCTTATCCCATATTCCAATCTCAAGTCATGACTCAACTCTAAGTATCTAACTTAACCCCATACATATCTTAATCTACATAGGTCTTTCCACAAAACCCAAGTCACAATAGTATACTTATATATAGGTCAAACCTAAACCAACTAGTTAATAGCCTAGGGTTTAGTCAAATCTTAGTCAACAAGTCCTTCTATGTTCATCCAAGCCATTTCTAGGTCAATTTGGTCATGGTTGACCTATAGTTGACTTTGGTCAACAATGGTCAATTATCTAGTCAAACTAGGTCTACTAGTCAAGTTAGGTCAACCAATGTCAAACTAGTCATTCTAGATTAATTCAAGTTCAATTTAGGTCAAGTTTGACCCTAGGTTGACTTTGGTCAACACTAGTCAAACAAAGGTCATTAGGGTACCTAGGTCAAGGGGTCACTAGTCAATTAGGGTTAGCCCCTAATGGCCATAGGCTAGTGTATCTAGACCATAAGCTAATATCATATAGGTATCCATTTCTATGTAATATATATATATACACATATATATATAACTATACATATATATATACAATATTACTACATAGGCCTATAGCCTAGGTAATACTCATATATCCTTTAGTTTATGTATATAGATACAATATATTATCTAATACAATATATATAAAACATATATATATATATATATATATATATATATATATATATATATATATATATATATATATATATATATATATATACAAACTCATATAAATATAATACATATATGTAGAGGGAAAGAGAGGAAGGGAGAGAGTGAAAGAGAGAGTGTAATAGAGTGAGAGGGAGTGAGGGGAACTGGACACAGGAGGGGGGCATGGTTCCAGAATTCCTGGAACAGGAAATGGATCCCCCACACACACAACACAGTTACATATATACATATATATGTATATATATACACAACTACCCATACACACAACTAAACATCCTCATTTCTCACCTACACACACACATATACAGTTACTACCTATACATACACTAAAAATACACATATACATGTATAAAATATAACAAAAATCAATTTGAAACTCATTTGAAAAACTGAAAAATAATCCCAGAAATTGGGATACTGTGCATGTATCAGAAATTTAGGGAAAACCCGATTTCAAATCTTAAACCTAGCTAAGACTCAATACCAATGGTTGGTAAGTGTGTCCCCACATGTGTACGTGTCGTGTGTGTCAATGGGAGTCCACCACGACATGACACGGCGTGTCCAAGTACTTAAAAACACAATCGGGTAAGTATAGTGCACTGTAATTGGCACTGTATCGTGCACGTGTTCACGTGTCTCGTGCTCACGACACAGGACATGTGAGGTGTCGTGCTCGTGTCCTTAGGTTTGCCTAGGGTCAGGATAGGTGTCTAGCAACCTGAGTCGTGTCCACGACTCGTGTCCATACGACACGAAGGCCGTGTCAGTGAGGAAAAATGTGCGCGTGCAGTGCAGTGCACGACCAGTGCACGTGTCCTCGTGTCCTCGATAGGATACGAGAGTGTCTCAAACTCGAGAGGGGGGCATGACAGAGGTTGCCCCCTCCTCTGTGTCAATTTTCCCGTGTCCTCGTGTCCTACAGTGTCCGCACTAGGTGTCGAGTAGCAGGGGAGGCTGCTCAGTCTCGTACGCGCATGTCGAAGGGTCGTGTGCTCCACACGTGGCACGTAGAGCCTCGTGCTCGTGTCAGTGGACAGGTGGGGTGGTTAGGTTCGTATCTAGGTTTCTGTATCATGTCCATGACTCGTGTGGACACGACATGAAGTGTCAAACAGTCGGGTTTTTTCAGTATTACAGTGTGGTTTTAACAGTGTGTTCGTGTCCTGTTTTGGACACGGACACAACTCGAAGTGTGCTCAGTCAACTAGGGTTGTGTCCTACATGTCTAGGGCTACCCAAAAATATAATTTGTTTTACATTTTATCAAAAACAGATCCTTTGTGGCATTTCACCAAACAAGGGTTTATAGGCTAGGATACGTGTCCGATACGGACACCAAACCAACTCTAAATCCTACCAAACTTGACCCACAGTTAGGGTAGTCCTATATGCATGCATTTATGGAAAAAAAAGGATATTAACTAGGTTTGAGGGCATTTACCTATTTGTGCAAATCCAATGAAAAATCAATAAAGAGGGGGTGTGCTTCCTTCAACTTGGTGATGTCCAAAGCTCCCAACTTCTTGATTGCTAGCTTCCCTTAGCACCCTTGATGTTGTAGGGTCCCAATGCAAAAGACTAGAGTGAATTTGGATCAATATTGATCAAGTTGTGGGTGTTTGAAGGAAATAGGATTTTTCTAGGATTAAATTCATGTAAAGATGTTCATGAATGATTTTGATGGGTTAAATAGAAAGTGTGGCTGCTAGGGGGGGAGGGGTCCTTGGCCGGCCATGGCATGGGGGGGTGTCCTTGGCCTTTCTTCTAGGTTAAGGCAAGGACTTTGGTGAAAAAGGGTGAGATATTTTGAGGGTTTCAAGCAAAATATCCATAAAGTAATATCTAGATATTTTCATTGCTTTAACCCATGACCAATTATCCATCCTAAAGCTTCTAGGTTAGTAGCTAACCTCTAGATTAGGGTAGGATAGGTTAGGGACTAATCATGGTACTTAACCATGATTAAATAATATTAAAAATCACATAATCTCAAATAAAGTCTAGTAAATTACCAAAATACCCTTTTGGCCAAAAGTCACTAATTTGATGTTCTAAGCCTATGGCTAAGCTCACATGGTCATGGCAACTTCTAGGTTAAGGAAAACTAGGGTTTACACTAAGTTATACTAACAAAATCACAAAGTCATAAGTCGTGACTTTGAAAATAGTTTTAACTAACTAAAAATCACCAAAAAATCATATAATGACTATAATACCATAAATAAATAATAAAAAATAATAATTTTTCAAAAATACCCTAATTTTAGAAAACTGGGTGTTACAGTACTCGCATAGTCGGCCGGCCACCGATACGTATGAGGCGTACGACGGTTAGGAGTAACTGCCAATAGAATTACATATTAGTGGGCATGGCAGTTACTAGATTGTCATATGGGTCATGGATGTGACTCCATTAGGCATTAGGAGGGAAGAACAGTTCCTTGATGTATGGGCCATATTTACATAATGCTATTGTTCCTGAAGCTCCGTTGGAGACGCAGGTTCACCCTATTGTACTTATTCCCTCTGACGTTCATGGAATGTCACGCCCCAGTTCCAAATAATCGGATCGGGAACACGTGGCATGCCAGCTGTACAATCCAGCATAGCTAAACCCAATTTAATAGACTATGATCTGATTGTAGTACGCTGAAGTATAACTAATAAAGTAACATCACAGGCAGGTAAACTAGTCTCATCTATGAAATATAGTAATAGATAACTGAATAGAAAATAATCAGTGCCACAGAATCCAAATGTCAACTATGGCTAGAGGAGAACAGTCCACTAAATAAGTAAATGAGTACAACTGGAATGAAATGGAGTAGTAAATAGAAATAAACGGAATACTGGAAATGAAACCCACGTCTGAAGATGTAGCTAGCCTCCAGAGGATCAAGGCTGCGGCTCCACCACAAAGTCGTCGTCAACAAGTCCCTCTACTCCGTAATCAGCCGGGAATAAGTGCTCGTCAAGCTCTGGAAAAGATACCAGGTCCTCAGAGGGACATAACAAATACATAGGAAATCGACATGCATGATAATACTGAGCAGTAATATAAAAGTAACTATAAAGTATGCAACCAAGTATTTCCCTAACCAAACAAGGACAGGAAATACAAGGTAAGCAATAAAGGTGTTCTAACCATCTACGTGTAAATGCTCTCGAGACATCTCTAGTGGCACATGAGAGGGGGAGAAGAAGAAGAAACTGCCACCAAGCGTTCTACAGTTTGAGAAACGAGGGGCTACGAGCATCCAGCGTACATTGGAAACAGAAATTCTCATACACCACTAGTAGACTCTCCCCACCCAATGTACTCGTACCGTATACGCGGTACGAACAATATGCAAGACGTCATAGTAAATATAATGTAACTAAACCAAACTGTTAACAGACTCAAGTTCATATGTTAAGGGCCAGTCAACACATAACCTCTGTACTCAGCTCACTCATATGTGATACGTGTCTGAGACAGTGTCAAGTTATACTAATCCTATACCGGGTAGTCATCAATGGAGACGAGTGCACACAATAGTAATAACTGGTCAAATGTAAATACTGCATAGTAAATGTCAAGCAAGGTGTATTGCCTGTGTCCAGCAACTGAGTATCCGGGTCCAAAGTAGAGTCCGAGTCCCGAGAAGCAAATAATCCTAAACAAAATTTATCTCTAATTAATTACTAATTAAACAAATTAAACAATTTATTTAATTGCTAAGTAATCTTTAATTTAAATTAATCTATTACTACTAGCTAACTTGTATCAATAATTATGAATAATAGTTATACAATAATAAGTATGTAAACCATACTTATTATCATACCATTTATATTCTAAAATTTATACACAACCAAATATTTAATCATAAATTGATTAATTAATTATAATTAATTAACCAACCAATTTAATACACATATGTACACACAATTCCTAATAATACTAACAAAAATAGTAAAAATCCTTAAAAATCATTTTTAGTCTATTTTAATAATAAACTAAATAATATCAGAATAATAAATATATATTATATATATATTTTACAGAAAATAAATTATTACCATTAAACTATTTATTAAATAACTAGTTGAATAATAACAATAAGTACTTAATAATTCTAAATAAATCCAAATAAATCACCACCAACCTTAAATTTGATCATTAAAGCTAAATTCACAATAGTAACACACAATTAATAATTATTTAAATTAATAAATAATTATTACACAATTTAATACATAATCCTAAACATGAATCTAAAAACTACTTTTAAATCTTAAAAATTTGTAAATACATATAAAATACATGAAACAATTTCCTAAATATCATAATTACATATTTCTAAATAAATAGTATCAGTTCACAAAATTACAATATTTATATAATTAATAACAATTAATTATATAATATATTTTAATTTATTAAATAATTCTAAAAATTACCCAACTAAATCTAAATAATTATAAATAACTATAAGTAAATATTGGAATTATTTTTATACCGAAGAGTATATTTTTACAAACATTTTCTATTCAATAAGTATTATTTAATTACTTAACCAAATAAATAATATAAATTGAAAACAGTATTTAATAATTGATTTGATTAATACAAAACTCACAAGATAAATCTAAATAAAATATTTTAAAAACCAATAAAATATTGGAGAAATTTCCATAATATAATTTATATTTAAATCTATATTTTCCATATAAATTATATTATTTAACTATTTATTAATTAAATAATAGGAATCAAACAGAATTAATTAAACAATTTAAATTTACTGTTTTTCACGTAAAAAAAATATAAATTAAATTCTATAAATTCTGGAAAAATTATTTTAAAATACTATATTAATTGTACAAACTTTTTCATCTACAAAGTTTTATTTAATTCATAATAAAATTATTACTTAAAGATTAAAACAGTAAACACATTTATTTAATTACTAGCATCGAAAACTCATTAAATAAAAATAAATACTAATAATTAATAGTAATTCCCACAAAAATTAGGGCAGAACCTCTACTTATTTACCAATGATTTCCTACAATCAGATCTAATTAATTATCAATTATTACACAATAACAATCATTAAATAAAACTGAATAATCAGATTTTAAACCCTAAAACTAGGGTTAAAGCAAGTTAGGGGGTTTTTCCCACGTGACAGCGCCACGTGGTGGGTCGGGGGCTACCTGGCCACGCCGCAGGGGGGTGGCTCGCCGTCCGGGGGGTGGCGCCGACGAGGGGGTCGTCGGGATCAGCGGGCGGGTCGGGTGCAGCGCGCGGGCGCGGGCAACGCCGCGTTCTCGACGGTGACGTGCCTCGGTTGGGGGAGGAGGCAGGCGAAGGGAAGGGTCGTCGGAGGTGGCTAGGGGTGGCGGTGATGATGGGGGCTGGTATTTACGTGTAGACAAGGTTAGGGTTGAGGCTAGTTTGGTTGCTACATATATATATATATATATATATATATATATTAGATCCACAAGTTAGGAAACCCTAATGGGTTTGGACCTAAGTTAGGGTTTGGACCCTAATGGATTTGGCCCATGGGCTGAGCTAAGGTTAGGGTTGGGATACATGAAATGGGTTTGGGTTTGCTCTGAATTAAAACAACATATCTATATAAGTATAGATATATATATAATCTAATAATAAAACTAAATAAATAGTAACACTATATATATATATATATATATATATATATATATATATATATATATATATATATATAAGTATATATATATATAGTCTAATAAATAAACTAAATGAATTAAGGTTAGAGTTAACCTAGGTTTAGCCTTTAGGGTTAAGGATTAGGATTTCCTAATACAATGCACACACAAACACCTTCATATATATATATATATATATATATATATATATATATATATATATATATATATATATATATATAAATATATATATATATATAAATATATATATATATATATATATATATATATATATATATATATATATATATATATATATACATATATATCTAAACCTTATAAATAATTAATAATTAGTGTAATAACATTTATTTAACAAATAACCAAATTTAGTAACAAATAAATAATAAATAAATAAAAAAATATTTCGAGGGGTTTTACATTCTCCCCAACTTATAAAATTTCGTCATCGAAATTAAAAACAAGCTGGGATTAAAAGAAAACACACAATCAATTCTAAATCTAGAAAATTTTACAGACTAAATTAAACATAATCTAGAGAGTGAATAATTGCAGAATTAAATCATACCGGACGCCTCACGAAGGTATGGATAACGCTCCAGAATAGAATCTTCCCGCTCCCACGTCGATTCGCACGGTGAATGGTGCTTCCACGCAACTCGGACTAGTCGAATGGTCTTTCCCTTCAATACTTTTTCTCTGCGGTCTAGGATCTACACAGGCTGCTCCTCGTAGGACGAAGTCGGTCCCACGGTGATCTCTGAATGATCAAGTACGTGGTTAGGGTCTGCCATATACTTCCTCAACTGGGAGACATGAAATACGTCATGAACGCCTTCCAATGACTGCGGCAGCGCCAATCTGTATGCAACCTCGCCAACTTTCTCCAACACATCGAATGGTCCGATGTACCTTGGGCTGAGCTTTCCTCTGACTCCAAATCTGATTGTACCTCTAGTCGGGGATATTCTCAAGAACACATGATCTCCTTCCTTGAACTCAAGAGGTCGCCTATGAATGTCTGCCCACTGTTTCTGCCGGTCCTGTGCTGCTCGTAGATGCCCCTGAATCTTCTTGACTGTATCTACTGTACGAGTCACTAACTCTGGTCCCAATATCTGTCTCTCGTCTACATCACCCCAACATGCTGGCGATCGACACTTCTTTCCGTACAATGCTTCAAAAGGGGCCATCTGGATACTTGCCTGGTAGCTATTGTTGTAAGAAAACTCTACCAAATGCAAGTGATCCTCCCAGGATCCTCCAAAATCTAACATGCAAGCCCTCAACATGTCCTCCAGCGTCTGGATGGTACGCTCTGACTGTCCGTCCGTCTGGGGGTGATAAGCAATGCTGAACTTCAGTCTTGTGCCCAGACTTTCCTGCATGCTCCTCCAGAAGTGCGATGTGAATCTCGAATCTCGATCGGAGACTATACTGACTGGTACTCCATGTAATCGCACTATCTCATTCATATATAAATCTGCCAATACCTCTGTAGATTGCTCCACTCGAAATGGTATGAAATGAGCAGACTTCGATAATCGGTCCACAATCACCCAAACTGTATCTCGTCCAGCTGGGCTCCTCGGAAATCCCGTAACTAAATCTATAGTGATGTGCTCCCACTTCCACTCAGGTATCGGAAGCGGTTGCAATAATTCGACGGACCTCTGATGTTCAGCCTTGACTTGCTGACACACCAAGCACTTTGCTACGAACCGTGCTATCTCCCGCTTCATTCCATGCCACCAGTAGTGCTATCTCAGGTCCCTGTACATCTTCGTACCTCCTGGATGAATAGAATAGGTCGAGCTATGAGCCTCTGTCATCAGCTCCTGCCTGATCTCTCCATTAGGAACATAGAGGCGATCTCCGCACCTCAAGGTCCCATCTTCGTGAATCCTCAATCCAGTCTGCAGTCCTTGCTCTGTCCTCTGTCGAAGCCTCTGATATCTGGCATCTGTCGGTAAGGTCGCCTTGATCCGCTCTACCAATGAAGATTGAACCTGAAGATTCATCATCTTTGCAACTCCTCCAGGCCTAACAACTTCGATGCCCATCTTTTCCAAGTCATATAGCAACTCCTTCTGTGATGTCAAGAAGTGTGCCATAGGCCTTCGGCTCAATGCATCTGCTACTGAATTCGCCTTCCCTGGATGGTACTGTAACTCAATATCAAAATCTGCCATCAACTCAAGCCAACGCCTCTGTCTCAAATTTAAATCCTTCTGAGTATAGACATACTTGAGGCTCTTATGATCTGTATATACCTCCACTGTTTCTCCATACAGATAATGCCTCCAAAGCTTCAAGGCAAATATCACCGCCGCAAGCTCTAAGTCATGCGTGGGATAATTCTTCTCGTGGGTCCTCAACTGTCGAGAACCATATGCAACTACCTTCCCATGCTGCATCAAGACGCATCCTAATCCCTTCCAGGAAGCATCGCTATAGATGACAAAACCTCATGATCCCGATGGAATGGTCAAGACTGGTGCAGTAGTAAGGCGCTTCTTCAAATCATCAAAAGCAGCTTGGCACTCTTCCGTCCACTCGAACTTCTGATCCTTGCGAGTCAACTTCGTCATGGGCTCCGCAATTCTTGCAAAATTCTCTACGAACCTCCGGTAATATCCGGCAAGCCCCAGAAAACTTCGCACTTCTGAAACATCGGTTGGGGTTGGCCACGACTCCACTGCTGATATCTTCGTCGGATCCACTTCTATGCCTTTCCCTGAGATAACATGTCCAAGAAATGAAACATGATCTAGAAGAAAATCACACTTACTCAGCTTTGCATATAACTTCTGATGCCTCAAGATCTCCAGCACCTTCCTCAAGTGATCCTCATGCTCTTCATGGTTCTTTGAATACACCAAAATGTCGTCGATGAATACTACGACAAACTTATCAAGATATTCATGGAATACTCTGTTCATTAAATTCATGAATACAGCCGGTGCATTTGTCAAACCAAAGGGAATTACTAAGAACTCGTAATGACCATACCGAGTCCTGAATGCCGTCTTCTGGATGTCTTCCTTCCGAACCTTCACTTGATGGTATCCCGATCTCAGATCAATCTTCGAGAATACCTGGGCTCCTGTCAGCTGGTCAAATAGGTCATCAATTCGGGGCAGGGGATACTTGTTCTTGATCGTCACAGCATTAAGAGCCCTATAATCAATGCACATGTGAACTGTTCCATCTTTCTTTGGCACAAATAAGACCGGGGCTTCCCAAGGTGATGCACTTGGTCTGATAAATCCCTTGTCTTGCAACTCCTGTAACTGCACCTTCATTTCATCCAGCTCCTTCTTCGCAAGTCGATAGACATTTGAAGAGATTGGTGCCGCTCCTGGTATGAGCTCAATGGTGAACTCAACCTCTCTGTCGGGTGGTAGACCCGACAGATCATCGGGAAAGACATCAGAAAACTCATCAATGATCGGTGGCGGGACAACCTCCATCGCCATGCAAGCTCCATGATACTGAGATACTCCCTTCTCAATGCTTCCTCTCTGAAATTCAAACTCCGGCTGGCCTGGCGGTCTAAATATAGCACAACCCCTGTGGCAGTCCAATATAGCATGAATTGACTAAGCCAATCCATACCCAATACTACGTCAAAATTTGGCATAGCAAATACCAAAAGTCGAGCTCTCATCTCTCGGCCACAAATGACGACCGAACATGTTCTACATGTACTAGTCACAGGTACTATACCCCCACCAGTAATAATTTTCCAACTCTTAGGCATAGTAGAAGTAGCTATCCTATGCACGGCTACAAATCTAGATGATATAAATGATAGGGTGGCACCAGAATCAAATAAAACTGTAGTAGGCAATGAACCTACTAAAATAGTACCTGTGATAGCCTCACCTTCGGTTCCATCTTCTCCCTGAGTGAGAACAAAAATCTGTCCTTGCTTCTTGTTTCCTGCCTGCTGCTTGGCTTTCTCAAACTATGCTGACTGTGAAGGGAGTATAGGTCCCCTCTGCTGACCTCCTGGTGCTGGTGGCTTCTGTCCTCCAGCTGGCACAATGGCTCCTCGAACTGGGCAATCTCAAGCCTGATGCTGGCTCGATCCACAAGCTAAGCAAGTACCCAGCATCCTTCTGCACTCTCTCTGTAAGTGTCCCTTCCTGCCACAGAAATGGCAAGTCGGAAGCTCCTTAGACTGGTAGGGTCCAGTCTTCTGCTGATACTGATGATGTCCCATAGGTCTCTTGATAGGACCTCCTTGCTGCGTCTTCGTCTGTACTGGCTGGTTCTTCTGCTGGTTCAGCTTCCTCTTGCTAATTGTCTCCTGAATCCTGGCCTCCGTCAGCAACTCAGCATAAGAGATTCGGGACTGGAAGCTAGTATAATGCTGTAGCTCCTGCCTCAGCCCGTTGTGAAATCTCTTGGCCTTTTCTAGATCATTGGGTATCAGTACCTCCCCATATTTGTTGAGTCGACTGAACTCCGAGTCATACTCGTCAACAGTCTTGTTCCCTTGCTCCAGGTGCAGGAACTGGTTGTATAAGGCATTCTTCACAGTAGTAGGGAAGTACTTCTTATCAAAAAACTCTAGAAATTATTCCCACGTCTGACGAGTACCCAACTGATGCTCCATAGAATCCCACCAGTGATGGGCATTCCCCTCCAGCTGAGTTCTTACGCCAGTCATCCATAAATCCTCAGGCAACTGAGATGCCTGCAATTTCTTCTTGGTGCTGGTGATCCAAGTAGTGGTCTCCTCCGGACTCTCATTTCCCAAATAAGGTTTGGGGTTCATCTGCACGTAGTCCTTCACTGAACCTACCCGTGCTGGTCTCACGGGAGCTAGTGTCGGAGCTGGTGCAGGTGCTGGTGCTGTCATCCTCTCCATAGCTGTCAAGAATCCCTGTCTCATCTCAGCAGCTTCCCGTCTTTGCTCATCTGCTTCTTGCCTCTGCTCTGCTGCTTGCTGTCTCTGTTCTTGCATCATCATGTGCAAGAACTGAAATATCTGTGCCTGACTGTCTTGAGGCACAGCCGGGGGCACTCCATATGGTGTCTGAGGGTACTGCAGGGGAGGAGGATGTACCCCAGTCGGTTGTGTACCAACTGGCTGAGACGTCTGTCCTGGTAGCAAATGGTGGGTTGGAACTACCCTTGCTGACTGATCATCCGTACCAGATGACTGGTTGTCTCTACCGGCAGCGGTACGTCCACTCCTTAGATTCATGATTCTGCAGAGATAAGATAGAAGGAATTGAGAATAGGACGGAAACAAATGAGATGCAAAAGAATTTGTTCAAGGATAATCAAGAATGATATAGTCAAGTATGGATGAGACCTAATATTCTAAACCTAATTTGCAGGCTTGTTCGGTACAGTAACGTAACCAAACAAATTTCTGACCTGCATGGGCCACCACTAAAACATGTCACGCCCCAGTTCCAAATAATCGGATCGAGAACACGTGGCATGCCAGCTGTACAATCCAGCATAGCTAAACCCAATTTAATGGAATATGATCTGATTGTAGTACGCTGAAGTATAACTAATAAAGTAACATCACAGGCAGGTAAACTAGTCTCATCCATAAAATAAAGTAATAGATAACTGAATGGAAAATAATCAGTGCCACAGAATCCAAATGTCAACTATGGCTAGAGGAGAACAGTCCACTAAATAAGTAAATAAGTACAACTGGAATGAAATGGAGTAGTAAATAGAAATAAACGGAATACTGGAAATGAAACCCACGTCTGAAGATGTAGCTAGCCTCCAGAGGATCAAGGCTGCGGCTCCACCTCAAAGTCGTCGTCAACAAGTCCCTCTACTCCGTAATCAGCCGGAAATAAGTGCTCGTCAAGCTCTGGAAAAGATACCAGGTCCTCAGAGGGACATAACAAATATACAGGAAATCGACATGCATGATAATACTGAGCAGTAATGTAAAAGTAACTATAAAGTATGCAACCAAGTATTTCCCTAACCAAACAAGGACAGGAAATACAAGGTAAGCAATAAAGGTGTTCTAACCATCTATGTGTAAATGCTCTCGAGACATCTCTAGTGGCACATGAGAGGGGGAGAAGAAGAAGAAACTGCCACCAAGCGTTCTACAGTTTGAGAAACGAGGGGCTACGAGCATCTAGCGTACATTGGAAAAAGAAATTCTCATACACCATTAGTAGACTCTCCCTACCCAATGTACTCGTACCGTATACGCGGTACGAACAATATGCAAGACGTCATAGTAAATATAATGTAACTAAACCAAACTGCTAACAGACTCAAGTTCATATGTTAAGGGCCAGTCAACACATAACCTCTGTACTCAGCTCACTCATATGTGATACGTGTCTGAGACGGTGTCAAGTTATACTAACACTATACCGGGTAGTCATCAATGGAGACGAGTGCACACAATAGTAATAACTGGTCAAATATAAATACTGCATAGTAAATGTCAAGCAAGGTGTACTTGCCTGTGTCCAGCAACTGAGTATCCGGGTCCAAAGTAGAGTCCGAGTCCCGAGAAGCAAATAATCCTAAACAAAATTTATCTCTAATTAATTACTAATTAAACAAATTAAACAATTCATTTAATTGCTAAGTAATCTTTAATTTAAATTAATCTATTACTACTAGCTAACTAGTATCAATAATTATGAATAATAATTATACAATAATAAGTATGTAAACCATACTTATTATCATACCATTTATATTCTGAAATTTATACACAACCAAATATTTAATCATTAATTGATTAATTAATTATAATTAATTAACCAACCAATTTAATACACATATGTACACACAATTCCTAATAATACTAACAAAAATAGTAAAGATCCTTAAAAATCATTTTTAGTCTATTTTAATAATAAACTAAATAATATCAGAATAATAAATATATATTATATATATATTTTACAGAAAATGAATTATTACCATTAAACTATTTATTAAATAACTAGTTGAATAATAACAATAAGTACTTAATAATTCTAAATAAATCCAAATAAATCACCACCAACCTTAAAATTAATCATTAAAGCTAAATTCACAATATTAACACATAATTAATAATTATTTAAATTAATAAATAATTATTACACAATTTAATACATAATCCTAAACATGAATCTAAAAACTACTTTTAAATCTTAAAAATTTGTAAATACATATAAAATACATGAAACAATTTCCTAAATATCATAATTACATATTTCTAACAGAATCTTATCACTTCACAAAATTACAATATTTATATAATTAATAACAATTAATTATATAATATATTTTAATTTATTAAATAATTCTAAAAATTACACAACTAAATCTAAATAATTATAAATATCTATAATTAAATATTGGAATTATTTTTATACAGAAGAGTATATTTTTACAAACATTTTCTATTCAATAAGTATTATTTAATTACTTAACCAAATAAATAATATAAATTGAAAACAGTATTTAATAATTGATTTGATTAATACAAAACTCACAAGATAAATCTAAATAAAATATTTTAAAAACCAATAAAATATTGGAGAAATTTCCATAATATACTTTATATTTAAATCTATATTTTCCATATAAATTATATTATTTAATTATTTACTAATTAAATAATAGGAATCAAACAGAATTAATTAAACAATTTAAATTTACTGTTTTTCACGTAAAAAAAATTATAAATTAAATTCTATAAATTCTGGAAAAATTATTTTAAAATACTATATTAATTGTACAAACTTTTTCATCTACAAAGTTTTATTTAATTCATAAATTATTACTTAAAGATTAAAACAGTAAACACATTTTTTTAATTACTAGCATCGAAAACTTATAATTAAATAAAAATAAATACTAATAATTAATATTAATTCCCACAAAAATTAGGGCAGAACCTCTACTTATTTACCAATGATTTCCTACAATTAGATCTAATTAATTATCAATTATTACACAATAACAATCATTAAATAAAACTGAATAATCAGATTTTAAACCCTAAAACTAGGGTTAAAGCATACACGGGGGTTTTTCCCACGTGACAGCGCCACGTGGTGGGTCGGGGGCTACCTAGCCACGCCGCAGGGGGTGGCTCGCCGTCCGGGGAGTGGCGCCGACGAGGGGGTCGTCGGGATCAGCGGGCGGGTCGGGTGCAGCGCGCGGGCGCGGGCAACGCCGCGTTCTCCGTCTCCCGACGGTGACGTGCCTCGGTTGGGGGAGGAGGCAGGCGAAGGGAAGGGTCGTCGGAGGTGGCTAGGGGTGGCGGTGATGATGGGGGCTGGTGTTTACGTGTAGACAAGGTTAGGGTTGAGGCTAGTTTGGTTGCTACATATATATATATATTAGATCCACAAGTTAGGAAACCCTAATGGGTTTGGACCTAAGTTAGGGTGAGGGTAGATGGCCCATGGGCTGAGCTAAGGTTAGGGTTGGGATACATGAAATGGGTTTGGGTTTGCTCTGAATTAAAACACCATATCTATATAAGTATAGATATATATATATAATCTAATAATAAAACTAAATAAATAGTAACACTATATATATATATATATATATATTTTTTTTTTTATACTTATATATATATATATATAGTGTTACTATTTAGTGTTACTAAAAATATATATATATATATATATATATATATATATATATAGTTTAATAAATAAACTAAATGAATTAAGGTTAGAGTTAACCTAGGTTTAGCCTTTAGGGTTAAGGATTAGGATTTCCTAATACAATGCACACACAAACACCTTCATATATATATTTATATATATATATATATATATATATATATATATATATATATATATATATATATATATTTATATATATATATATATATATATATATATATATATATATATATACATATATACATATATATCTAAACCTTATAAATAATTAATAATTAGTGTAATAACATTTATTTAACAAATAACCAAATTTAGTAACAAATAAATAATAAATAAATAAAAAAAATATTTCGAGGGGTTTTACATGGAACGTTATGGACGTTTTTTTTACTGATTCCCACTGACGTTCGTCGAACATTATGGACGGATTGTAATGATTCCCAATGAGAGGGATGATACCACTGCTATACAGTCCGAGTGCCTATATGTGAAAGATTATTCTTTATTGCATATTCACTATAGTACGGTTAGGTACCCTATTGCATGCATCCCTTATTTTCTATTTTATATCACAGTTTATATGGTATGGTGTTTTCTTGTATCTTGTTACGTCCCTCTGAGGACCTGGTTATCTCTCCAGGAATAAACGATTTTCCGCAGAAGTACGGAGCGGCATTGGATCCATCTTTTGTGGGCGACGAGGCATTTTCCTTTAACATTTAGCTCTATTCTTATCTTCGAGGATTATTAAGACTATGTAGTGGACATATTATGTTCTTTCATTTACTTTCTATTTTGCGAAGGTTGGACTCCGATCTTTGTGACTATTTTATATAGTTGTTTGGAGTGGGTATGTCCACCCGGCTATCTTTTGATACATTTTTTATTGGACTCTCGTTTCTTCTGTATTGAGCTGTGATGAGATTAGATACTTATGTTCAGGCCTGCAATTTTATTATATATATACAGCTTATGTACATTTACGAGAATTTTATATATTGGAGTATTCTTTGTATATGTACAGCTGGCATGTTGCGTACTTGGTCCTAAGTATTTTGGGACTGGGACGTTACAAGTGTGATTCCTATTCCTGAATACCAGATGGGAAGTCCTGATGGACTGGAGCCAACGAAATGCCCCAATAGGGAGGCTAGTAGTGAGTGCTCCCTTATCTACTAGGGTGTCTCCTGCACGGCCACTACCAGATGGAGGCGACACTCTGAAGAATTCATAGTTCTGCAGAAAACTCAAAGCCTTTCTGCAAATAGGCACCCCTATAACGGTCCAGTCCGTATCTCTGAATCTCTGAAGAAAGGCGTCTCCAACCAAAGAGTCTGCCATCAGCCCGGTATTCATCAATCTGGGATAATGCAGTATCAGCCATCCCATCAGATAGTGAAAGGGAAACTCAGTCCTAGCAAAGTTCTTTCTACCATCAGGTGTTATCGCGTTCACAATAAAATATCGCAAACCCTGTTGGATGGCACAAACCATCGTTGAAAGCAGAGCAGGTTGGCGTCCAAAGGCCAGCTTTACAGCCGAAAGTATCATACCCCGACTTATTCTCTCAATAGACCCTGGACTACCAGGGACTACACAATCACGAAGCCATATCATCAGAAAAGCGGCTAGCACCGCCTTTTCTGACATCTTGAACTCGGCCTGCCTGAAGAAATAATAAACCGGGGAGTTTCCCTCAGGATCATCACTATCTTCGACGTCTACAGCTCTGTGATCTGCCATCAACTGCTCTATCTCAGAACCCGTCAAGGGCCTGCGAGACGAGAAGGAGACTGAGCTACCCACTTCTTCTCTGGTGAAGATGTAGTTAGTCCAGGCCCTCGTATGGGGAAGGGACCCCTCAGTCTTACCCTTATTCGTAATTTGGTGACAAATAAAAAAGTGACAGAGTAACTCCTTGTATACATCAATCATCTCAGAGTTCTCATTCTCCAGATCTCGGAGTTTCTTATCACATGGCACGTACTCTTCATACGGCTCTGTCCTCCAGGGAAGCTTCGACACTTCCTACATCTCGTGGAGAGCCAATACCATCTCCCCACCCGGAGTAAAGAAGGTACAGGTGTGAAGGTTATATAACTCCGCTAAAGAGACAAACATTGGCTAGTTGACCCTTACGCCATATTGGGTGGCCCTAATAGCATAATAAAGGCCAGCAGTCTTCAGGGTGGCTTTATATGTATAAAGCACCAAGCCAGTGAGGTTGCTCCAGAATGAAGCTGGATACCTCCAGCCTTCCATCCGCATCTTTCCTACGGGATACGACACGTCCTCCGACATCATCAAATTACAAAGCATGTCAGCGGCATAAGGATGGAGGTCAGTCGAAATGTCATTTATTACGGCACCAGGTTGCAGTCCCCTCGTAGAGTAAGATGCAGAGCCCTTGACACACTTAAATGTGTCCTTCTTCCGATCGCCAGAGTCGAACTGTATTCTTCCGGAGATGACCCTGGGGAGCTCAAAGGTTAGCTCCTATTTCATCTGTCATCCCACGGCTAAGATAGTAAAAGCAGACAAAGGATACTGACGCTCCATCGACGGTAGCCATATCCTCTGATTGTTCGGACTGATCACCATTGGGTTTCTTAAGCGTATTGTCTCGCCATCTTTGAACCCTATACTGTCGCCAAACAAGAAGTACGGCTTCTTGAAACGACGTGCCCCTCCAAGCAAGAACTTCTCATCGTTAATCATCTACTTCAAAAAGGTCTTATCATGTTCAAGTATGGCGAGTGTCCGTTCTGTAGGCTGGTTTTAATTGATCTTGGCTTGAACCTTGCTGATCATATTGGTTATGAGACTGGTGCCGAGGACTTGACAAGCAGAGCCGAAAGGGACTCCATCAAGTTTCGGGACAAACATTTAACTGCAAGGACATAAGAGAAAGTCAGACTCAGAATCCGCAGGAAAAACATAATGCTGGAGGAATCTTATGTGCCCAAATGGTTATGCGCCTAAAACAGCATATGGGCGCATAACAAAGCATGTAGGCACATAACATGCAGCAGCATATGGGCACATAATGTATAGCAACATGTGGGTGCATAGTACACCACAGTATTTGTGCATGCTTCTGTGGGCGCATAAGAATGCTCACAGAAGCATGCTGCCTTAGGCGCATGCGCCTAGGCAGAGGAAAAGTCTGAGCGTCGTAAATTAACGCTCAAGACTTTGTTTTTGAGGCGTAGCCTCACCCAGAATCGGGTCTTGGACTGGTGAGGATGCTGCCGTAGGAGGAGAGCCACTCGTTGAGCCCCCTTGCCCTTCGCAGATCTCTTGGCGGCCTTGGGAGACATGGTTCGTAAAGAGAGGAGATAAGGGGTCTTTTGAAAGTTCTAAGAGAAATGAGAATAATGAATTTTCTCTCTCTTTCAAAGCCTATTTATAGGCATGGACCATATCCTATGCGCCCACTACTTCTATGTGCCTATGCGTCCACTGGGCACTATATGCCGACTATGGCTTATGCACCCACATGAAGACCCATTCTCTTGCACACTATGCGACTGCCACTTGCTGACATAGACAACGCATGAAGGATAACCTCTTCAAATTCTACCCTGATGAATCTGTCAGTTCAAATTTTTGAGGAAGATCTTAACTGCCATCTCTCTGACAGACTGGCCAAACTCTATGCGCCCAAAGGGAGAGCTATGCTATGCGCCTACTGCATCATGAGAAGACGGTCCATGCTTCTTTCAAAGTATTTTGAACTTGTTTAAGTATCAAAAACTTTGAAGGGGGTCTTGTAGAAGCATGAAAAAATTTGGCAGACTTGACAACCATGCGCCCAAGCAAGGGAAGACACATGCACCCAAGTCACCAATGAAGTCATATGCGCCCAAGCCACCAATGAAGACATATGCACCCAAGCTACTAGTGAGGACATATGCGCCCAAGCTACCAGTGAGGACATATGCTCATGCGTACATTTTTGGCTACTCCAGAAGGGGCACATAGCCAAGTTTCGGGCTATGTGCCCAAGCTAGAACAGCCCCTGACTCGGTCAAACCCACGATCAAAATGTGCACCGAAGCATACGGCCACGTCAGTTTCTACGAGCAGTCATGCACCGAAACATGCGGCCACATCAACACCACGATCAACCCACGATCACACTTTTTGCGTGCGCATACATCCTATGCACCCAAACCAGGACTATGCGCCCACATAAAAATCAGTGTGTTCCCTCATGTGGGTGCATAACAACATTCTAGCACAAGAACAACTATAAAAAGGGATCTCATACCTCTTCAAAACACAGAACGGAGAGCATTTTCAAGAGCTAAATTACTGCACTTCTTGCCATTGAGCCGAGAGTTAGCAATTTTCTTATGTTTTCTTCCACTTTTGTAATCGGAGTGTCAACGGAGTAAAGGAGCAACTGTCACTCGATCTCCATCGTCCTATTCCCCAGAATTCTTTTTGTACTCGGGGATCCTCAGTACAGGATCTCTCAGGCGTACTCAATTTGTGGTGCCCTGCGCCAATAAAGGAAAGACAACATTTCTTATTCTTTTTGTGTGTGTCCACACCTTCGCGATGCTAGCTCTTGGATCGTCTTTCGCTTCGCTCAACTCTTCCATCATTGATATGTATTTCCTTCTCTTTAGTTAGTAGTGGATTTGTCTCCGCCCAATGTTTTTATATAAATGACATTTATAAGTTGATTCTTTGATATATTTATTGGTGGATGAGATTAGTTTCATGGCTTTCTACATTTCACAGCTTATGTATATATACGAGGGTTTCATATACTTCGTATATAAACAGTTGGCATATCTACATACTTTGTCCTTTTATTTTGGGACTGGGTGTTACAAAGGATATTTAGATAACCCTCAAGAATGCACTTAAGCTGTTTATCTAAGCTTAAGTCCACATAATCTAGATCTATCATAGTAGTCTATATCTCATACACAAAAGTACAAAGATACAAATAAATCAAATGAGTAACGAATGAGTACTAACAAAACTACACAATAAAGAATAATATAAACTAAAGTTTCAAGTAATCAAGAATTCAGTCACATCCGATGGAGACAAATCTACTACCAGTAGACAAAAATAGAATATAAAGACAAGAAATAAAGTAACTAAGTCCAATCTACGCTAAGCATCAATAATGTCATCAGCTATAGTGGTACCGTGGTCTGGTGCCAACTCGTAAAACTGTTCGTCTGTGTAGTGCCCCGTTCCTATATCGTGCCCCGTTTTTCGTCCACAGGGTGCACGAGAAAGGAACAATGTCTCTATCGATTTAGTCAGAACCGATTGGTCAAGATCGATTGAACAAGACCGATTGAATTAAGATCCTTTCCTCATTATGGAATGGTTTCTTTTAAATCAAGTCCCATATTCAGTGGGTTGCGCCTCGAGGATAGACTGTGACTGAGTCGAGAGACACCTCCCGTTGCTCTGCTTTTCATGCCGCAATTATTTTTTTGGTTTTGGTTTTCTGAATGCGTTTTTACGAATATTTTTGATGGTTTTTGTGGCTTGCATTTTTAAACTTTGCATTGGTATCGAACTCATTGAATGGGGCAGTGTTCTAATCAAGTGCTTATGCGATTTCAGGTGATCGCGTAGGCGCCGTCTAGCGTGACCAACCATTCTCTCTCGTCAAGCAAAAGTTAAGGTGAGTGGCTGACCTCCTTTCCCTCGACCCTCTGGTTCTAAATCTATTATAAACACAAATGAGATATGCTTGTCTTTTTAGTGTCGAATCAATAAATTATGGCACGATAATTGTGGCACGATTCCTCACAAACACTTGCTATAGAACTGCTTTAACATAAAACTGATGCATGCTTTCTTATGCCATATTTACTATGGATCTGTGAAAAATAAAGATTGATTCGACTAATGAGTATCACAACGATAAGGCAAAGTACCTTAAAAATGGGCTAAGTTTAAAAGAACAAAGAAGAACAATACGATCATTGGATAACTTGTGCACAAGATGTAGTTTCCTCGAACAGTTGCCTAGACCAAGGAACCGATTCGGCCTAGGAGGAAAGAGTATAGCAGTGATAGCAGAACTGATATGGGTGATTTGGAAACTTTCGAACAGGACTAGCTACCCGTCGAGAAAGGATCGCCGTCTAACCCAGCTATAGTCCAAGATGGCTGACATTGCCAGTAGCCTTCACACCCTTACATTGCCTTAATTGATACCTGTGACACGGGATGAATATGAATAGTTACTAAATATATGTAATTTTTATATGCTTTCCTCATAAAATGTTTACATGTAATCCATCAGGATCGTTAGAAAGATCACCAAGTATATAACATGTTTTATAAAACTTTTTGAACAAATGAGAGCTTGAGTTTAAATTAGCCACCCACCAGTACATGTGATCGTATTGACCCTCACTCTCCATAGGTGCTATAAATCAGGTGGAACACGCCAACTAGCAAGACGTCGTTCGTATTTTGAAGCTTCTTCCACGCGTCGAAGACTTTTGCTAAATCCTGTTGAAGACTCTCTACAACAGTACAAAGAAGATGTCGTAACTCCCTACCATTCTAGGTGGTTCGTAAATGTTGGTGGTACAAAGGAATATAATGTATGGAATGACTATCTCATCATCATTCATTTTGAGTCGAGTTTGTAAGCTCGAACGACATCAAGTTGTAATCGAGTCGTGTAAAAGATGTTCATTATCAATAAAATAAAGTTTCTTCTATATCACATGTGTTGTCTAATATCTCTGCTAGCTCTCTTTATTATTGTGTTTCGAATAACCTTATAACTTGCCTTATGCGGACGCAAATTAGGTTCGCACGGCATCACGCCCGGGGGACAACTATCGATTCTGTAGAATCAGGACATGACATAATGGTATCAAAGTATGACTTTACATCCTTGGCCTCCTGTCTCGAGCCTTGAACCTTTGACCTCGTGTCGATGAGATGAGTTTTTCCATACGGAGAGTCCATAATATTTTTAGAAACTAATGAGAGTTGTCTTCTTATTCCAGAAGTTGCAAAACCTGCAGCAGTGAACGAAGCGAGCGCTTCTAGTGGCTCGAGTAGTTTCGAACCCGTGCCTTCTGACAATCCTATAGGGAGGATACTGCATATGCTAGAAGTTCAGCAGAGACATGCCACAGTATACCAATATGAAAGCAAAAACTTGTACCTGTAATCCGAGAGGCGACAGGCCCAATTTGAAGCCATGTTCGAATCACAATTCAAGATGCAGCAACAACAGCTTGATACGCTACGACAACTGATGCAAACGGTAGTGGCCAACAGAAATTCTACAATGACTCAGATTGTCAAACCTATGGCCTGACCTAATGAAGTCGCACCAAGAGACCCTACGCCTCAGCCAGTGCCGCTAGAGAAAAACACCTTCGACATCACCAATTTCAAGAAGGTGTTTCACACTTCCTTTTCTGGCACTGAAGACCCTTCTCTTGTGATCGAATGGTTAGAAAAGATTAAAGACAACTTCGAGCTCCTCGACATCAAAGAATCAAAGCAAGTCGCTTACGCTCAACTTCAACTTCGGTTGAATGAACACGACTGGTGTGCCACACAAAAACAAGCAATCCGTTCCGATGATTCAATTGTGCCGATCTTTTGAGCTACTCTTTGCAAGTCCTTCGAAGTCGAGTATCTACCAACAACGATTCGTCAGGTGGAGGAGAATGAGTTCATACAGCTGAAATAGCAAATGTCATCACCACATTCTAGAACAAGGGTATTTTGGTAATTAGTAAAGTTTTTGATTATTTTAATATTATTTTTAAATGAATAGTATTAGTGTAATCATTGGTGAAACCTTAGAACTACATTTGTTAGATGTTAGACATGACCATAGAAACTTGGTTAGAGAGATTAGACAACTTGCAGTTAGACTCTAATCTAGCTAGAGTGATATTTAGAATCTAATTAATTGAATTAACATAAGTCACATTGGGCCTTTTCCTTAAAGGGCCTTAAATGACAAATAGGAGAGGTCTTTAGTCATTTGCATCCAACCAAATCCCAGGAAATACCTATGGCCGGCCACACAAGCCTCTCCCTTTGCCTATTTAAGTAAACATAGCCTCCTTCTTCCCTCATTCATTACAAACCCTAACCCTAATTTGCGTTCTTTCCCAAATTGCTCCTAATATCCAAATTGAGTCCAAATTCCTCCAAACAAGTTGCAATCTCTTCTCCTTGGAGAGAGGAAGCCTCTATTTGTTAGGAGGAAGCCTATTGGGACAATTTGGCCATTGGAAGTGAAGGAAATCTAGATCTAGAGGTTGTTCCTTGAGAATCCATCTCTTACGTGGTAAGAGCTTCTAATCACCTTCTAATTTCATATTTCGTTCCATAGATGAATTCATTTAGGGTCTCCATAGCATTAGAAAGTGTTTAGGTTGATTTTAGATTCATTTGAGGTGCGTATCACAAGAGTATCATATGCGCAAGTCAAGTGTTTGGTGAAATGTCTCTTAGGACTTTTATTGCTTAAAATCTAATTATAATTTATTATTTGGGTTGTAAATATGCTGTGTATGATGTGGGGGCTGTGTCTTGAGATTTGGAGATGGTTTGATGGCTTATTTTGGTCATGGGAGATCGGGTTTCAACCTTGGTTCACTGTGATGTCTGTTTCTGTTGTGTAGTTTTAATTTTTGGCTTGTAATAGTTGTTTTGCATCCTAATCACGTAGTTATCATTAGCCTAACATCTGCTACTACTCACCTTGCTCAGATCTGAACTTGGTTCAGTCGAGCATCACACACACCATGTCCTGCACCCACCAGAGATTATACTCCACACACACATAGACACACTGCATATCTCTAAGGTATAAGATACTGCATTCAATCTTAGCATATATTGCATATTTTTACCTATATACAACTGCATTTTCTGTAATTAGCCAGTACAGATATTTGAGAATGCACTCCATCATTTAACATCTGTACTGCATATTGGTTCATGGCATTGCCTGTAAATTGCATAACTGCATTAGACACATTCCATAACTGTATTACTTGAAAGCCCTGCATTCACATGACTACATTAGATACATACAACACCCTTAATTAACAAACTGCACTTGCATTTATTAACATTTGCATCCACTGCATAATTAGATATCCTGCACTAATTCACATCTAGCCACTGTATAACATATCATGTCCTTTATTTAGACATTTTTTGTGCCCCTCTGCCCTACTGAACATGGAATTAATTCTTTCCTGTGTGGAAAATAATTAGCCTATAGTTATTGTACTCCATTTGCCCATGCAATTATTTACTGCATACTCATGTATCAGACACATACTTGCATACATATCCATCTGCACCACTCCACTGCACTTGATGAGTATCTTCCCCCTTGTATCTGAACTGTCCTGCATCCTTGAGGAATGAACAGGTATACACCTTGTTCAGTTCTTAGTGCAGGTAGTACATCCTGCAATTCCCTTGCACTACAAGTATAAACTTCCATTAGGACATCGTTACCTGCATATAGAATAGCCAGGTCTGAACAATTGTTCAACCTCATGTATCAGAACACTTGGATACCTATTTCATTTCACTTCCAATTCATTACATACACTTAGACATTTCATAGCCTTAGCCTATGCATACATGTCCCCCTAGATGTGATGTATCTATGCATCTATCCATCTGTCCAGAGGAGATGCCGGCATATTAGATTGGCCCTATACCACTCTGAATTATCCTGTATTTGCCTCCTTGGTTGCACTGTACTGACTTTGGTTTTCAAATCATTGCATTCACTTCCATTCCCTGCATCATCTTAAATGTTCTGTCAGATCCTTCATTGCTTCATCCTTCAAACACTGAGTCCTCATTTTTAGAGCAACCATTCCTTAGCTCTGTCTGTGATTGCTACTGTTCAGTCTCATGCATCATTGCATTAGCAACCATTTCTTCATCGCTAGCCACAAATCATTTTATTTCTTTTAGTGTTTCATTCATATAATTCTGCCCTGCATATGCATTGTATTTCATTCCCTGGTTGTATTGATTCAACAACTTCATTATATATATATATCTATATATATATATATATATATATATATATATATATATATATAAAATATATATATATATATATATAATATATATATATATTTGTGTGTGTGTGTGTGTGTATGTGTGTGTGTGTGTGTGTGTTCAGTTATTTATTGAGTATTTTCAGATCCTCTTAGTTATATTTGTCCCTAAGCATACAAGTTGTCCTGCCATATTCACATCCTATTGGCCCAGCCTCTGGATTGTTCAGGCATTTCTGACCATGTGCAGAGTTTAGGATATTGGCCTATATATAGATGATTCCCTGTATCACTATTGTTCAGTAGTGGCCCTCATATTCAGATGTGTAAGCCTTTGGCCATGAAAACTTAGTCCTGTACAGGTCCTCATATTACCTAGTAGTGCAGGATGTACATATTTATGCATATGTGTCCCTTAGAAGAGCATGACTCAGGTTAGTGAGATGATTTTACCCTGTATATGATAGCTTAGTATCAGATGAATACTAGGGATATACATGTATTTCCTTCCTGAGATATCACATATCCTGTATTAGAGTAGGTTCTGCATCCTCTTCATGCATTCACTGTATACAACATCCTGCATATAAACTGCTCACATCCATACACACTGTCCTTGTCACTCCTATTTTTCTAATTTGGGATATTTTAGTCATTGTGTGATACTTTGAATTTTTGTTTATTTTATTATTAAATAGATTGGTGTTTTAGTTTTGATTAGTGCTTTTGGTATTAGCAGATGGCTTAACCTTAGTTAACCTTGATTAGAAGACTAACCATGTGAATAGAGACTTGTTTGGCCAATTAGAATTCAATTTGGAGCACTAGTCCTAATTAGGAAACTATTTTATGCATCTTTAGGCTATTTTAGTATGTAGCATATTGGCCTTTTTGCTAATAGGCTTTTGTTAAACTCTGGATGAGTTGTGGCCCATCCTAAACCCTAACCTAACCCTAGCAAGCCCCCTTGGCCGCCCAAACAATAGCCCCCCTCTTTTATGTGCATATGATTAGTAGCCACCTATTTACAAAATCTTAGAAATTGCCATCCCCTTCCAATAGCCTATTTTCCTTAATTCTCATCCAAATCCATCCAAACAAATTGTGTTGCGATCCTTGGGAGGAGAGAAATTTGCTGGAGACTGGCTAACAAGTAATCAGAGGCTTTGGACGGGAGGAAATCGACGTCGACGTATTTGGAGGCTCGTTTCATTAAGATATTGACTCTCAATAGGTAAACCCCTCTAAACACTTGTAAATTCTGGTTTTTCTTCATAGATACATCCATCTAGGTACCCCGGACCTGTACATAAAGTTTGGTTGGTTTTCGTATCTGTTTGATATGCATATCGGACACGTGTCGGTGTATTGGAACACGTATTCGACGAAATGCCTCTTAGAATAGAAAGTTCTTATTTTTTTATTTTGTTTTCACGAAGTTTTTGCTGTTTATATTTGAAACAACTTTCGTAAAGATGGATCTTGATTTGACACATTTTTGGTGTCCAAATCAGACACGGACACGCGTGCACTATGCCCGTGCATAGCCTCGTGCATGCCCTGCTATTCTAGTGCCATAACTCGACGAATACGACACGGTCATGAAATTTTATGGACACGTAGGGGCAATCTCTGCCCATGTGCTCTTAAAATTTTACGATGTTTCGAGGAGCGTACGCGGAGAAATCGAAGCCGCACTAGTTCGGCTGAACCGTGCACGCGCGCAAAAAACGTCGCTGACACGGCCTTCATTCGCGGACACGAAGCAACGAGGACGTGAACCAGGACCATGGACACGTAGCCCTAAACCTAGGCTAGCCCTAGAATCGACCACATGGCAAGACGTAGCTCGTGTCACGAGCTACGGACGTTGACACGCGCCCACGAGACCGTGCGTGCGCGTGCGTTCAACCCGTGCACTGTCCTGCAATCTGACTATCACACCTCGATGCATAGGACACGGTTTCATGTGAAATTTCAGGGACATGTGGGGGCAACCTCTGCCTACATGCTCATAAAATTTTACGAGATTTCGTTGAGTATGCGTGAAGTTATCGCGTCTGCACTGATTCGGCTGATACCGTGCACGCACGCACAGCCCTCCCTGATACGCGTCTCGTGCAACACGTGGACACCATGTGGACACATGTCAGGGTGGTGCACACCTAGACCTAGACCCCATCTAGCTACATGTACGAGTATGAGGCTCCTCGTGTTGCGTGTGGCGTTCTATTGAGCGCGGCACGTGCCCAAGAGCACTTTCCTATTAACGCGTGTACGTACTCTTCTGATACGCACTGACTGGACACTATACAGACACGGGTTCGACCATGTGAGTACCCGAGCATGACACACGCGTGTATACCTTTGTGTTTGCCATGTTTCACGAGTTCTAGTTGTGTATATTGGAAATTGGGCTTTGAGTTGGGTTTTGTATTTCGGTTGGGTTGTTTTTCGATGTTGATTTTGATTGAGATTGAATTTCTAAGTTTAAACTTAGATTTCTAAGTTTAGAGTGTAGGTTTAGTTTTGAGTATGATTCGATTTCGTGGTTAGACTTATGGTTTGCATTCTTTTATATATAAATCTATATGTTATATAAAGTTTCATTATATATATATATATATATATATATATATATATATATATATATATATATATATATATATATAGTGTTAGTATATATATACATAGGCTTATATGTAAGTAGGGGTTTATGGTTCTGTGAGTTTGGGATTGGTTTGGTGCAGCCTTGCCAACACATCACCCTTGGCAACACACATACACCCCTTTTCCTTCTATGCCTATATATATATGTTGTTATATATATAATTTCTTTATATACATTGATATATATATATATATATATATATATATATATATATATATATATATATATATATATATATATATATATAATAGTGTATATATGTATATATTAGATTGTTCTCAGTTTTTAGCCTTATACTAGCAGTCCCATTCTCATCTCTCACACACACACACACACACACTATCATCCCCCTTTCTATTTTATACTTATGTATATGTGTAGGCATATATATACATATATTATATATTGGATGAATAAATATATATATATATATATATATATATATATATATATATATATATTTATATATATATATATATATATATATATATGTGTGTGTGTGTGTGTGTGTGTGTGTGTGTGTGTGTGTGTGTGTGTGTGTGTGTGTGTATGTGTGTGTGTGATTTTGCTATTAGATATAGCATAGGGATTTGTCAGCCAGTTTAGGATTGACCCAATGGGCCTAAATTGGCCAAGTTGACTAGCAAGTTTACCAAGTTGACAAAGTCAACTTTGGGTCAAACTTGATCCAAATCGACTCAAACAGACTTGAAATGGTTAGATAACTTAAGTTTGACTTAAACTTAGACCAATTGACTAGTTGACTTAGGGTTGACCTAGTTTGGCCAGAATGGTTGACCAGGGTAGACCAGGGTTGACCACGGTTTGACTTTGATCTAGAAGGACCTAGAATCTTTTAGAATGTATTGTAGATTACTCTTATTCCATTTTAGACACTTTGTAACCTGTGGTTGCTCTAAATAGGACTCATATACTCCGGTTCGGACTCATATTCTCATCAGACATTCGGGATATCTGGAGAGTTCATTCTTTGAACGATTCATATTTGCTAGGAATTATATTCTTGTTATAGACTAATTTACTTGATGCTGACACGATGTTATCACGGATTAGTACTATATGGATCTTTACATGAGATGTTATCCCCCTCGGGTGCATCGAATACGTTATCTCATGTGCTTTTCACGAACATCCTGTATTTCATGGACTCTTATTATTTATGTACACTCATGTGCTCTCATGTACTCTCATGATCTCATGAGCTTCATGTATAAACTTTCATGTACAATAACGTAACCTATCTAGATCCTTGTATATTGATTAGGGTACGGGATTGTAGAAGTAGTCATGTGAACAATTCCAAAGTAGTGTAATCATGTATAAACTCTGTAGTGTGATCATGTATAAGTCAAACCGTTCACATGTCTATCTTATACTATAAATCACATAGTCACTTACAGTGCTCTATTACTATATATAGATATCTTTTGTTCATCAGATTCTCTCTTCCTCTTCATGTTTATTTCTTACAACGTTTCATGTATCTTATTCTATAACATGCTTTATATTTTCTATCATGATATGAACTGCTTGAGATATATTATGTTCGTTCCTGTCCTGATTAGACCTGTTGATAAAATTTTACAGGTAACTTGGAGGATCATAGCTAGCCTAGAGGACGCTAGTAGAGCTTGGAGTAGAGGTCTAGAGTTTTGTTTATCTTATTTCTTGTTGTCTTGGAGATGTATTTTATTTTAACTATTGAGATTTTGTGTTGTTAAACAATTGACTTATTTCACTTATGGTTGTATCCCTTTTGTGGATTTTTTATCTATTTCATCAGGCTGATTATCTACCTCTAGTTAGTGATTGAGATTGTATCCTCCTGTAATTGTCCACCGTTTGAAGATTATATCATATAGTGTAAGTTATGATGGTGACCTAGAACAGCATTCTACTGTCGACACTACGGCGTAGGCTGGACGTACCCACTTCTCGTTCCCTTACGATGGGTACGGGTTGTGACACATTTTTAGTGGTGGCCCATGCAGGTCGAGATTCGTATTTGTGCGATATCGTAGTAGCACAATTACTTAGTTGTACTACTACAAGCATGCTATAGAGTATAGAAGTAAGGTGTTAGAATGAGATAATACTCAATTATTGTTAGAATTCTTTGAGAGATTCCTGGGAAGACCCTTGAAAATCTTATTTTGAACTTCAATTTCAAATCCTTTTTCCTTTTGTTTCGATTCACCCATACTCCTTGTTATTGAATTTTATTTTGATGAATTCATTGTTGAATTTTGAATCTTGATGTTAGTTGTTGATTTTGATTTTATATATTAAGTATTCTTTTTGGAATTAAGGTATAACCTGATAACATATTTAATAAGGACAGAAAGAAAGGTAAATATATGTCTTATTTTTGGAGTTTAGAATTTATCGCAGTCATATTGGCTAGCATGACAAGGACATAGAGCCTGATTTTAGATATACTATCCTAGTTATGGAATTTAGATTCTCTTGCAGCCATACCGGTTGGCATGGTAAGAATTCTAGATAACATGATTATAGGGTGTATACCTTAGTTACGGACTCTATCATTTATTGCAGCTATGCTTACTGGCGTGGCAAAATTTTGACAACATGATTTCAGGAAGATGCGTATGGTATCAGATTATATCATGTATTGGTTCATTTCTTTGAACCGATGAGTATGGTATCAGATTATATCATGTATTGGTTCATTTCTTTGAACCTATGAGTAAAAACATATTTTTTATTATTTCTTTTCTTGCCATTATTTCTTGTATTCTTATTTTCCCTTATCTTAGTTAACTATGTCCCAATTACATCAATCACCTATCTCGTATCTAATTCTGTCATCTATACTTTGAAACCTTTGAATCTCCACATCTTTTTAACTTGAAAAGGTCAAGAAAATAACGTAAATCATCTTGCTCGGAAAGGATGTAACTTGTTATCATATGGTAATCTTGGTAGGAATATAATATGATGGACCATGATATAGAATTTTGAGATAGAGATGTGGTAAAGATTGGAAATGAAATCAAGAGATCAATATTATCAATTAGAAACGATTACACAAAGAAAAATATTTTGGATATAAATAATTCATAGATGTATTTCCTAACTGCTGAAGATATTCGAGGTCAACCTAGTTTTGAGAACTTGGATATTTTTGGTTATTGATTCTTGAGACAAGGCTATGATGTTAAATGTAGGGATTAGTAATGGAGAAGAGAGTTTAACTGTATGCGATGATGATACAAAATTAAACCAGATATTGTAAGAAAATGGCTAGGAACAGAGCGAACAAAGGAAGTTTAAGTTATAGAAATTTAGAGATTTTGTGAAAATTTAAATTTAAGAAGTATAGTATTTGAAGGTGTACGTCGAAGGAAATATGAAGGTTGATTTTATAATGGAGAATAAGTTTTGTAAGGCCTAGTGGTTTTAGATTGAAACACGAGGAGAGTAATTTGAACAAGTTCAAGGATTTCATAAAACTTGATTTAGAGGTTTCGGATCCAATTTAGGACAAGGAGGAAGAATTTGGAATTATGACGATTAAGTGGTTAGTGTTGATTCTTAATAAGAAGGGTATGCTTCATGAGAAATATTTTGGAATTTTGGAATTTTGGAATTAAGCCTATGGTGATCTTGACAAAGTTAAATTTTCATGATGGCAGAGTATAATTTTGGTGGTAGTCATATAAAGGTTGATTTTCATATTGGAACTTGTGAGATAAAAATATGATTGGCAAATGATGACTAGATAAACTTGATAGTATCAGAGAGAGATGATTAACTTGACGTTCCTATGAAACCTTGTCTTTTGTTTTCCCTATCAAAATGAGAAAATTGACTTACTTCCATATCCTTGCATCATCCTTTAAGTTTTCAATATCATTGAATCCTAACTCCCTTGATCACGACCAATCGACTGTGGTCATCTTTTCTTATCATATTAATATCTTGGGTCGTACTCAATTGAATTAAATTTAAATTGTGACCTGGATCTCCATCCTTGGATGCTCGTGCTCAGATTTTGATGACCTTGTTCCCTATCTTACCCAATCTTGATTTACCCAGAAATCGATCAACATAGATCGTGTCGAGACTAAATTTCTTTTATATATATCGTGATTGGATTTCAAATGCTATTCCCAATTGTGCTTTAACTTTCGATTTTGATCATCTTTGGAATAGTAACCCTATATAGTTAATTCACAGTTATTTTTGATAATTACCAGTTTTCATATAGGATGATAGACTGCCTTACAGCCTTGATGATTTATTATTTTCCTTATCTTTTCCAGTATGGCACCCATGACCAGATCCTATACCTAGTGCATAGCTGCAGTTCTGGATGAGACCGAGATTGTGCTTCCCCTTCCATTGCTTATGAGGTGTTAGCAGCCTCCTGTAGGCCTTTAAAAATGACAGTCACACTGAGTTGATCAAGACAGAGTCAAAAGTCACGCTCAGTTGATCCAGACAATATAAACAAATCACGCTGGGGAGACAGCTCATCATTTGTCAGAGAGTAATTATGACTGACAGCACAACAGTCGAAGAATGTCTCTTCGTATGCCACGTATGCACAGACTTCGAGAGATCATCGCCGTCTATTGCATGATTTTCGAAATCTTCTTCAGCAAGACTCAGCCTTCGTCGAGTTGGCGTACCAAAAGGGTTTCTTGTCATTTAATGCGACTGACAAAGCAATCACTGTCAGAGATTTTGTGTCAGTCGAGACACGCCGAATCAAGACAGCTGGCAGTTCTATCTCAAGTCTGCGTGTATTTGTGATCTTTATCTCAAGTTTGCGTGGATTCTGAAGTTTTCTTCCTCAAGTTTGCGTGGATTTTCGAGTTCTTTGCCTCGAAGTCTGCGTGGATCCTGAAGCTTCCTGTCCCAAGTTTGCGTGGATTTTGAAGCTTTCTACACAGAGCTCGCGTGGATTTCGTCTTCAACAAGTCTGCGTGGATTTCATCAAATTGGAGTACGTGGCAGCCATGCCACTGATCTCTCGCCTGCGTGTCCTGTAACTTGCACACGACTCATGCATGATTGCCATGTGTCCAACAGTTACAAGCCACGTCCAGTAACTGCTCACAACCTTGCGTATGTTAAATCCTGCATGATTTTCAACTAAGCACAGGCTGTGAAGACAGTTATCTTTTCAGTTATTATTTTTGACTCTATAAATAGAGTTCTTTTTCTCATTCATTGTACAGATACATTGATATCTACTGTCAAAATTTTGAGAGCTTTTCTTCTTTGCATAGTCCAAGGGATAAAGCGATCGTCTTCTAGATCGGATTCCTACAGTTGTAATTTTCCCAGAAACACAACAAATAAAGAGAATTTCTTTATGGAAAACAAATTGGCGACTCTGCTGGGGAAAACCATCTCCTCTTCTGAGATGGCAACAACTCAATGCGACACTTCGTCAATCGGCTCGACGAAGAAGGTGATGACGATCAAATTCGATCAACTCGTCTGTGAAGAAATGCAGCGGACTAAGGGTGCAAGCCCACTCTAGCCTCCATCATCACTGCCAAGTCGAAGGGACACTCTGTCTATGTCCCTAAGAATCAGTTGGCAGTCAATGGTGAAGTCTCTGCCACAGTGTCTACTCCTACCTCTGGCAAGAACTCCACTGCAAGCACGCACACTCTTGTGCGCTCGAAGATGACAGTAATCAAAATTCACGCTGACAGTACTGGCTCCTTAGCCAAATCTGTTCCAGCGTGCAAATTCAACCCTAAATATCACGCTGACAGTACTGGCTCCTTAGCCAAATCTGTTCCAGCGTGCAAATTCAACCCTAAAAGTCATGCTGACAGTACTGGCTCCTTAGCCAAATCTGTTCCAGCGTGCAAATTCAACTCTAACAGTCACGCTGACAGTACTGGCTCCTTAGCCAAATCTGTTCCAGTGTACAATCCCACATTCAACAGTCACGCTGACAGTACTGGCTCCTTAGCCAAATCTGTTCCAGCGTATAATTCTAAAATTAAAAGTCATGCTAACAGTACTGGTTCCTTAGCCAAATCTGTTTCAGCGTATATTTCATCAAAGAAGAATAACTCCTTAGTTATCTCTTCTTCTTTACCGAGTTCTACTAGAACTGGGGGTGGTCTTCCACACAAAGTCCCTTCGAAAAGGAATAACTCTTTAGTTGTTTCTTCTGCTCCTGTAGTTTTTACTTCAGGAACAGCTTTGACTGATACTTTTGTTAGTCAAAGGAAAGGAGATGGTCTTTTGACTACTCTTCCTTCTGGACATTCTATGTCTCAAAATCTGATTGAGTCTAAGAAGAAATATTCCTTAATATCTTCTTCTATGACTTCTTCAAATTGGGCACAGAATCTGTCCATTAAAGAGGGTCTGTTACCAACTCCTAATCAAAGGAGTGGTTCAACTCTTCCTTTCTACAAATATCCAGATCAATGGAAGGAAAACTCCATGTTTCCAAAATTAATGTGTTACCTTCCACTGATTTAAGAACAAAACTCAGCACTTCTGGTGTTAAAAAACCATACCAATTGGATATGAAGATAAAAGATCCAGATGCAGAGTATGCAAGAAATTATGTGGCTCACATTAATCACTCTTTGTATAATCAAGAGCCATCAAGACCCAAGAAAAGGAAGTATACTCCTCAATCTTCACAAACAGATTTACGGGAATATCTTCAACAGAAGAGAAGGAGTAATTCTATGTCAAAGGAACATGCTGAATGTGACTTCTATCCAAGAGTCATAATTCAGTGCAGATGTCAATCAACGGTTCAAGACCATGGTGATCATGAATGTGACTTCCAGCCAAGAGCCACAATGCAATGCAGATGTCAAACTAAACGACAGTCTAGGCTTCAGTATGAACCTATGCCTGATGAAGATGAGCCTTTGTTTGCCTCTGTCAACATGACTTCTCGGGACACCGGGGGTAGAGTTGATAGTCCAGATGGAGTATATAGAAACACCAGAGCAAGAGTCCTGGCTTCTAGTCAAAGAAATTTGATCCCTGAAATTGATTCTGAATTCCTTGGAGAATCTAACTTCCTACCTCTTCCTACTGGGGGTAATTCTCCTATAGTTGACTTTGATGCACGAAGCAATGATTCAGAGCATACAACATCCACTAGTTCATCAATAATCCCTCATACAGTCACGACTTACATGGTTGATGGGAATACTGATGAACCTTCTTCTTCCTTCACTCCTCAAGATCAAAGAATTGCTTCTTTGGAACAGCAAATGAAGTCTATGACTGACACAATGAAGTCGATGTATGAACTCATGACGGCTCAGTTACAAAATCGACAGACTGTACCAGATGCCATACCAGTTGATACTGATATAAGTCCAGTACAAGTTCCTCCAGCAGTACAATCCAATACTCCTGGACCAGCTCAACTAAATCCTAGTCTCTCTGGAGCTGGGGGTAGTGCTTACAATGCTGTTCCTCCTCCCAACTATTCTCTACAAGCCACAACTCCACAATCTTCGGGAGTTGTCTCTGAAGAATTGAAGAATCTCAAAACTCAATTCGAGGCATTCAAACAGAAGGATGGTTTACAAAGGTTAGGCATCAAGCAGCCTTATCCGATAGAATGGAAGCAAGTATCATATCCTCCTAAATACAAGCCTCCTACTATCTCATTCTATGATGGAACCACTTCTCCAAGTCAGTTTATTAATCACTTTGAAGTGATGACTGATCAACTGCAACCAAGTGATGCCCTCCTTACTCGGGTATTTATTAGATGTCTCAAGGGAACGGCTTATGAATGGTATAGGAGTCTCCCAGATGGGAGTATTACCTCATTTGCTGGTTTCAAACAGATGTTTCTTGAAAGGTTCTATGAAGGGCTTAATGACATGACTATGTCTGCTCTTATTAGAATCAAGCAGAAAAATAATGAATCTACAGAGGAATACATTGAACGGTTTCGAAGAGAAGCTCTGAAGATGCCTCTTGGAACTCCTGATGCTATCACCATTGACACGTGCAAATCAAACTTGTTGCCAATCATCAGTATGTGGACAGGGTCCACTCAATTTTAAGATTGGCCTTCCTTCATAGTCAGTGCCAAAGCTGCAGAAATCAGTGCTGAAACTTTCAAAGGTTTAGGAGTGCAGATGACTCCTAAAGAAACAGGACAAGGTGCTAACAATAAAAATAATGCTCGCAAAGGAAAAGAAACTCTTGAAGTTAATCTTCAGAGCAAAGATGCATCAAATGTTCAAACTCCTGTCTCTACAACTTAACAATCAAGAACACCTCGCCCCAAAGAAGAATATTCTTTTGATGGCGACGATGTCCTTGGTATCTTTGAATGTCTGCTGAAAGGTAATAAAATACAATTACCTGAGATCAAGAAACCTGATGAAGCTGGTAAGACAGATCATCCTAAATACTGTCCATATCACAGAATGCTGGGTCACACAATTCGTACATATTATGTACTAAAAAGAAAGATCCAAGAAATGATTAAGTCTGGAGCTATCTCTCTTACTCCAAAAGAGAAGACTGTCACTTCTAATGTCGTCTCTATGCAATTTGGAGACTTCCCTCCTCAATTTCTTGAAAGCGGAATCGTTCCTATTCCCAAGGCAACTCTTGAAATAGTAAATATTCCTCCTCCACAGTCTGAAGGATTAGCACCAATCACTTTGGAGACTGGAGAAATCATGTGGATTCATCCTGATCTAATAACAGACTTTGAATCTCCTTCTCCTTAAAAGATTTCTTCTCGAAAGTCCAAGAAGGCTGGAAGGATCAAGTCATGTCATATGACTTCTCTTGGGTCTACCTCTGACACAGAGCCAAAAGACAAAGAAGAAGCACTTGTTAGTGCTACTCGAACGGGGAAACCTTATCTAAAGGATTATTCTAAAAATCCTGAAGATCCTACTGATATCCCTTCAGCTGCTAAAGATGCTCCTAATGTTCCTCCTGAAGAAGAATCATCTACTGCACCTGTTCCTTCAACTACACCAGTTGAACCTGTTCCTCCCAAACCCACAACTCTTGAGAAAGACAAGCAACAAGCTCAGTTTGATAAACCAATCAAGAAGTCTCTTCCTCTTGGACTTCAGAAGCCTTACCACTTCGACATTTTGGCTCAACTTGCTAATACTCCAGCTAGAATGTCCCTCTTTGAACTTCTACGTCTTTCTAAAGAAACTCGGGAGACGTTAAGTGAAGCACTTCTACAAGCTGACTCTTGTCTTGCACAATTGAAGAAGCCAGATGCGGAACCTGCTACTTGATTACATTACAACAGTGTACTGGAGATTATCCCAAATATCACCTTTACACAAGACGACATGGTACTGGAGGATAATCGACATGACCGACCTCTCTACTACACTGGTTATATTGATACGATGAAGATAGATCGTATCCTCATTGACCCAGGGTCTACTATAAGCATAATGCCAAAGAGTTTGTTGGATGAACTAAAAATCCCTCTTCACAAGCTCTCCAAGACGGTTACTACTATCTTGGGATTCAATCAAAGCCGAAGTGAGCCTTTGGGAAAGATTCATCTGAAGCTTCAGATAGGCAATTTCAGATCTAAAGTCACTTTCTATGTGATCGAGATCGCGGGATCCTATAATCTTCTTCTGGGGAGGCCCTTTCTTCATGAAAATAATGTGGTGCCCTCTACTCTTCATCAATGTTTTAAATACATTGATAGCAATGGAAGAGTACAAAAAGAAGTTGCTGATATAAATCCCTTCCATGGGGTTGAAGCTTATTTCAACGATTCCCGAATGTACAAAGAAGAGTATACAAGGATCATAAAAGCTATGGAAAAAGAAGATGCACAAAGTGAGACTTTAATAATCCCTGTTAAAGGTCGAACTACTCAGCAACAATCTCCTAAACCCTCTGGAGAAGATTCTTTCATCATTCCAGTAAGTGGACGGATCTCTCCGTTACCTCAGTCATCTACTCAAAATACACTGATCATCCCTGTCAGTGGGCGTACTACAGTTCCTGTATCTTCACAAGATACTCTGCTAATTCCAGTTGGAGGGCGGACTACTCTTCCTACTCAAACTTCAAGGAAGCTCACCTCTTCTGAGCCATTTGTTATCGATCTTAATCGAAACAAAGCTTCTTCTTCTTCTTCCCCTTTAGTCATTGACTTGGCTAAAATCTCTAAGGCTCAGCCTTCTCCCAATGTAAATATTGCTGCTTTTACATTTAATGAAAAGTCTCCACCTTTGCAGTACGTAGATGTGTGTAATTATGTTCATAGTTATTTACATTTGTTAGATGACTTGAACACAATAACCATAGGAGTTGTACAGACTGTTCATACAGATGTATCTCTAGAACCTGTACAATCTTCATACTTTCTAGTTCCCAGCAGAAAGCCAGGAGACATTCCAATATTCTTCTACAAAGGGCCTCAAAATCCTTCTGATCTTGAAGATGATGACAAAAATGATGATACTGGAATATTACAACTACGTCGTTATAGTCAGCAATCTAGAGACATTATCAGAAATATGGGCTATGACTTCAGGACTGGCCTCAATGATGGAAAAGGAAGAAAAATACCTGTCCGGATTCCTCCTTTGAAATATGGAAGGACGAAATGCGGATTGGGTTATACTACTCCTACTCCTTTCATCAATATTATCCATGAAGATCCCGAGTCTGACGAAGATAAGAGATCTGATTCTTCTAGTACCACTTTTTGGGATTCCGATTCGAGTATCGGTGACTTCTACTGCAACATTTTGTCTTCCAACATGGTTTCCATTGACCATTCTGAAGAAAATGATGAAGACGAAGAAGAGTTTGAAATCTCACCTGAATCAGAACAGTGGGCCCAAAGATTAGATAATCAATGGAAGTTCCGTTCGAGCAAAAAGAACCTCCGACTGAAGATAAACTTGTTCAAATAGATGTTGGTGAAGAGGGATCTCCCAAACCAATATTCATCAGTGAAAGTCTTTCAGAAACTGATAAGAAAGACATGATCAAACTCATTCGTGATTACATCGATGTCTTTGCTTGGAGTTATGAAGATATGCCAGGGCTTGATCCTCAAATTGCAACTCACAAGCTCAATATCTTGCCGAATGCTAAACCGGTCAAACAACAACAGCGACGATTTCGTCCAGACATCATGGATGCAATTGAAGCTGAAGTCAATAAACTCATTACCTCTGGGTTTATTAGAGAGGAACAACATCCCGGTTGGGTGGCTAATATTGTTCCTGTTCTTAAAAAGACTGGCAAGATCAGAGTATGCATAGACTTCCGCGATCTCAATACGGCATATCCTAAAGACGAATTCCCTCTACCAATCACTGATGTCATGGTTGATAATACCTGTGGATTTGAACGAATGTCATTCATGGACGGGTATTCTGGGTACAATCAGATTAAAATATTTCCAGAGGACGAGAAGCACACTTCTTTCAGAACGCCGATTGGTACATACTGTTATACAGTTATGCCATTCGGTCTCAAGAATGCAGGAGCAACTTATCAACGAGCTATGAGCACTATATTCCGTGAACATTTGCGAAAAATAGTCAAATGCTATGTTGATGATATTGCAGTCAAAAGTCGACAAAAGGAGGATCATATCCAAGATTTGAAGACTATATTTGATCTAATGTGTAAGCATCAATTAAAGATGAACCCTACTAAGTCCTTCTTAGGCGTCTCTAGTGGTAAATTTTTCGACTTCGTCATTACCTCTAAAGGTATACACATGGATCCCGAGAAGATCAAAGCCATCCAAGAGATGCGTCCTCCACGCACCTTAAAAGAGCTACGAGAATTTCAAGAAAGAATCGCTTATATCAGGAGATTCATCTCTAATTTATCAGGACGCTGAAGACCATTCAACAAACTTATGAAGAAAGGTGTTTCTTTTGTCTGGAATGATGAATGTCAGAAAGCATTTGATGATATAAAACAATATCTGATGAGCCCTCCAGTATTGGTACCTTCCGTCTCAGGAATACCGTTCCTCCTCTATACTCGAGCAATGAGTCATTCATTGGGTGCATTACTCGCTCAAAAGAATCAAAATGGCCATGAACAAGCCATTTATTATCTCAGCCGCACTATGACCGGAGCTGAACCTCGATATTCATCGGTTGAAAAAGAATGTCTAGCCTTGATGTTTGCTGTCCAAAAGACACGTCATTATATCATTGGCCAGACTATTCATGTCATCTCCAGGATCAATCCCGGATCATGATGAAGAAACCCAGTGTTTTGAATTCTCGACTGGCTAACTGGGGAATCCTACTTGCTCAGTATGATATGCACTATATTCCTCAGAAATCAGTCAAAGGACAAGCTTTAGCTGATTTTCTGGCTGCTCACTCAATTCCAGAAAATTCAAAACTCTATGATGAAATCCCATATGAAGTCCTAGATTCAAATCAAATTGCTGAAGAAGATCCTACTTGGCGTCTATTCTTTGATGGAGCATCAAGAATTGGTCCTAATGGCGATATTGTCGCTGAAGTTGGAATTGTTCTTGTATCGCCAGAAGGTCTTGCTATCCAAAGAGCATATTCTCTCGATCAGCCGTGTTCAAACAATGTAGCTGAGTACAACGCATTACTTATTGGTCTTCAACTCGCTAAACATCTGAATATTCAACATTTGGAGGCGTATGGAGACTCTAAACTCATTGTAAATCAGATCAGGGGTACTTATGAAGTTCGCCATCAAGATCTGGTTCCTTATCATAAAACAGCTATATATATGGCTTCTTCGTTTGAAGAATTCTTCATTGAACATGTTAGGCGAGCATGTAACACAGAAGCTGATGCCCTTGCTAATCTTGCAGCGGTGCTGGCTATTCCAATCAGACGGCAACAAATGATTGTTGTTTGTAATCGAGAATTATTTCATCTTGAAAATAACTTGACTCTAGGACTTCCAGTTGACATTGAAGAATCAACATCTCATGACGTCAACACAACAAGAGGATTTGGATTCAGTCGTAAATCGATGTCATCTTCATCCGATTCCAGCATAGAATTCATTTTCAGTAACTCGACTGAGAATCAGAATACGGATAAAGATTGGAGACTTCCTTTCTTAGATCTCGTATTATATGATATTCTTCCGGATGATCCGAGTGAGGCAGCATCTATCAGACGACGATCACTCAGATTCTACTACAATCATACAACAAAGACCTTATATCGTCGAGCTTATGATGGTTTACTCCTTCGATGTGTTGCCGGTGACGAGGCTCAACAAATCATTCGCGAAGCACATGATAGAATTTGTGGAGCACATCAGCCAGGACCAAAACTTCAAGACCTTATTCGACGTATGGGTTATTATTGGCCCACCATGGTATCTGATGCCATCGAATATGCAAAGAAGTGTAAAGCTTGTCAAATCCATGCGGATTTTATTCATCAACCCTCGGAATTTCTACATCCGACGGCAGCATCATGGCCCTTCGAAGCTTGGGGCATGGACATTGTCGGCCCGATTAATCCACCGTCATCTAAAGGTCATCGGTTCATTCTCGCAATAACCGATTACTTCTCCAAATGGGCCGAAGCTATTCCTTTATCTGAAATTAAGACATCTAATGTCATCAGCTTTATTAAGCACCACGTCATCTACAGATTTGGTGTTCCTCGATGCATTGTTCATGATAATGGACCACAGTTCGTCAGCCAGAAATTTACTCGATTCTGTGACGATCACCGGATCAATAATGTGGCTTCTACCGCATATAATCCAGCAGCTAACGGATTAGCAGAAGCTTTCAACAAGACTATCATCAAACTCCTAAAGAAGTTTGTCTCCACTAACAAACGTAATTGGAGTGACAAGCTCGGGGAATATTTGTGGGCTTATCGCACTACAGTTCGTAATGCTACCAAATGTACACCTTTCTCTCTGGTGTATGGTTGCGAAGCTGTTCTTCCATTAGAGATTCAAATTCCTTCTTTAAGGATAGCAATCGCTAATGAACTCACTGCTGAAAATAACGATCGTCTTCGACTTCAGGAATTAGAAGCTCTGGATGAAAAGCGATTATCTGCTCAACAGAATATTGAATTCTATCAAGCTAGAATTTTAAGAGCTTTTAATAAAAAAGTCAGAGTTAGATCATATCAAAAAGGAGAACTTGTTCTAACAGTTAGACGTCCTATGACTATGACTCATATGAGTAAGGGCAAATTTGACGCAAAGTGGGAAGGTCCCTATATTGTGAGCAAAGTTTTCTCAAATGGAGCTTATCAACTCTCAGAATTGGATGGTCGAAAAGTTTTGATGCCTATTAATGGCAAATTCCTTAAAAAGTACTATGTATAAATGTAAATACTTGTAATCATCAGACAAATTCATGTTTAAAAAAAAAATTATTTTATTTTCATGAATGATGATACATGATATTAAGGAAGATCACTATCATCCTTCTCTACTTTTGGATGTGGGCCACTACCGTCCTTCTCGAAGACGTGATCAGCAAAAGAGCCGAGAACCTCCTTGCTAGAACCCACGAGGAATTTGCAAGCGGCCATCCTCATGGCTTCCTCTTCTTCAGTCCTTCCTGGTTCGAGCAGAAAATCCAGAATGTCCCTTGGTGGCTTGGGTGCATATGAACCTTCGCATGCTTCCGTCTTCTTCGTTTTGATTGGATCAGCAGGGCGTTCTTCAGTGCCTTTCTGAACCTTTGAGGCTATCTCAGTCTTCTTGGATGCTTCTCCAGATGACATTTTTATGTTGAGGAGTAGAAGTATTCGTTCTCGCCAGATTTCTGCTATATTTATAGGCAGAAGTTCCTCATTCATCTGACGTTTCACATATTCATTTCTCACATTCATCCGACGTTTCACATATTCATTTCTCACATTCATCCGACGTTTCACATATTCATTAATACTTGACGGTTCATCCGTTCATTTATTACATTCACTCGACAGTTCATCTGTTCATCATTTTCTAACGGTTCATCCGTTCATAATCTTCTATCAATTTTATTAAGTGGGGATTCATTATTTATCATGTTTTCGTAACCTCTAAATCAATTCCGAATCTACTTACTCATTTGTCATGTTTTGACCTCTGCATAGAAATTAATCTATTTTCTTTTGAGTTCCTATATATTATCACGTCCATAATACCTCTGATAATATCATATACTCTAAAACAAAAAAGATGATTTTATTATCTATCATGTCCATAATTCATCCACAAATACAAATCATTGAGCATAGAAGAATTGTCATTTCCATTCTCATTTCACCACAAAAAGTCTATTACATTTTCTTAGACTTTCTTACAAATCATAATAGAAATCTATTACAAATCTTGGATTTTCATTCTACACCACAACGATAACCTAAAAGAGATCTATCTTCTTCTTTGGATCTTCTCCGTCGGACCTTCTCCGTCAGGTTCGTTGTTGGTGGCAATTCCTGACTGTCTGGGTCTCAGTCACGACCAGATCAGCAGGAATCAAACTCTGGTCTTCTCTCTCAGACGAGAGGAGAACCACAGAGTGTGGCAGCCCGAAGTCGTGGTGCTGCCAATACAACTGGTGGATTAGGAGCGACCTTCCAGAGGAGACATGAATTTATCCAACCTTGGGATACAATTCCTAGTTCTCCCGCGAAAGGAACTCTACTACCCGATTTCTCGGTAGTAGAGTTGACTCCACCATCCAACTCTCGTGTATAAAGGCTCTTCCTACCATCTAAGGAAGACCCTTCTATCTCACGAAGAGTTCTGAGTTGTCTGATTTACGCGTCAAAAGCGTATGAGCTCCCTGATGTAGATGTCAGCAGGATATTCTCCACAGCATCCACATCCCCAATGCCAGTTCTGAAGAACATTTTCATCCAAGTTTCTGCAGAAAGATCAACAGAAATAATTCAGTATGCATTATCAAACAGAGACAGGCGTGTATTGTTCAAATCAGAAACAAGAAACAGAAAGCCTATCTTCAACAGCAAAAAAAAGTACACATATTACACTGACTTACCTTCAAGTTTGGTGCTAAGGATCGGCAAACTCATGTTTGATACAGTGCGCAGAAGTCGAACATTAGAAAACATTGCTTTCCTGTTTGAGAGTGAAATCTCCCAAAAATTTCATTCTCAGAGAAGAAGAAGAGGAATGGGAGATGAGTATCTGCGAAACTCTTCCATCTATTTAAAGGGCAAAGTACAAGTCTATTCTTGGAAAAGATCCACATAAATAGCGCTCGTAAATTGTAGAATGAGTGTCACATGTGCTTTGGAAGACAGAGCAACATTGGCAGAGATTTTCTTGGAAAAGATCCACATAAATAGCGCTCGTAAAAGGGTTTCTTGTCATTTAATGCGACTGACAAAGCAATCACTGTCAGAGATTTTGTGTTAGTCGAGACACGCCGAATCAAGACAGCTGGCAGTTCTATCTCAAGTCTGCGTGTATTTGTGATCTTCATCTCAAGTTTGCGTGGATTCTGAAGTTTTCTTCCTCAAGTTTGTGTGGATTTTCGAGTTCTTTGCCTCGAAGTCTGCGTGGATCTGAAGCTTCCTGCCCCAAGTTTGCGTAGATTTTGAATCTTTCTACACAGAGCTCGCGTGGATTTTGTCTTCAACAAGTCTACATGGATTTCATCAAATTGGAGTACGTGGCAGCCATGCCACTGATCTCTCGCCTGCGTGTCCTGTAACTTGCACACGACTCATGCATGATTGCCATGTGTCCAACAGTTACAGGCCACGTCCAGTAACTGCTCACAACCTTACGTATGTTAAATCCTGCGTGATTTTCAACTAAGCACAGGCTGTGAAGACAGTTATCTTTTCAGTTATTATTTTTGACTCTATAAATAGAGTTCTTTTTCTCATTCATTGTACAGATACATTGATATCTACTGTCAAAATTTTGAGAGCTTTTCTTCTTCGCATAGTCCAAGGGATAAAGCGATCGTCTTCTAGATCGGATTCCTACAGTTATAATTTTTCCCAGAAATACAACAAATAAAGAGAATTTCTTTATGGAAAACACCTCCCAGGAGAGTTTTTCTCCATCTTCTATCCTTCAGGAGAGGGCTGCAGTTTAGCCGGAGACTGAGGGCCTCCCTTTACCTCTTGGAGTGGTACCCCATGCCATTCCTGATGGGGCTCAGATTTACAGACTTCTTTAGGATGTGTGGGAGGTACAGAGACTTCAGGCTGAGCTTATGAGAGAGCAGAGTCTCAGTATCCAACTATTTAGGGATTACATGTATTCGAAGGTAGAGCCTAGCCCCAAGAGGGCGAGGAGCAGTATATACCCAGAGCCTCAGGAGTACCCAGGCTTCCAGCCTAGACGAGCCTATTCAGTTCAGAATCTTGTCCAGCAGAGGCCAGTTGAGCAAGTGCCTACCTGTGCCTTCTGTAGGAAGCCAAGACACGTATGGAAGGACTATAGGAAGAGACTAGAATTGTGCTTATTCTGTGGATCAGCTGGACACAGGATGCTACATTGTCCTAATGCATCTGCTCCTAGTCGAGGCCTATCTCTAGGAGAGAATTCCAGCCACCAGACCTAGTAGAGGAGAGTTCTTGACCTATACCTTAGCCTGTCTTGATGATTACTGTACCCTACTATATTATTTGTATGATTTGATACCTTATGACTGCTTTTGATCTAATATGACTATAATAGCTAGATGAGACCTCAGACTGATATTACCTGCCATAACCCTGTATGATATCTTTCCAACTGCATGATTTAGATAAGTTTTCTTAAGACTATTATTATTGGGGGTTTGACCTAGAAGGAGTACGACCACTTTAATTTTGAGGACAAAATTATTTTAGGGAGGGTAGTTTTGTCACTCCCACTTTTCTAATTTGGGATATTTTAGTCATTGTATAATATTTTGAATTTTTGATTATTTTATTATTAAATGGATTGGTGTTTTAGTTTTGATTAGTGCTTTTCGTATTAGAAGATGGCTTAACCATAGTTAACCTTGATTAAAAGACTAACCATGTGATTACAGACTTATTTGGCTAATTAGAATTCAATTTGGAGCATTAGTCCTAATTAGGAAACTATTTAAAGCATTTTAGGCTATTTTATCATGTAGCATCTTGGCCTTTTTGCTAATTGGCTTTTGTAAAACTCTAGATGAGTTGTGGTCCATCCTAAACCCTAACCTAACCCTAGCAAGCCCCCTAGGCCTCCAAAACAGCAGCCCCCCTCTTTATGTGCATATGATTAGTAGCCACCTATTTAAAAAATCCTAGAAATTGTCATCCCCTTCCAATAGCCTATTTTCCTCAATTTTCATCCAAATCCATCCAAACGAATTGCATTGCGATCCTTGGGAGGAGAGGAACTTGCTAGAAACTTGCAAGCAAGGAATCAGAGGCTTTGGATGGGAGAAAATCGACGTCGACGCGTTTGGAGGCTCATTTCATTGAGATAGACTCTCAATAGGTAAACCCCTCTAAACACTTGTAAATTCTAATTTTTCTTCATAGATGCATCCATCTAGGTACCTCGAACCTGTACATGTAGTTTGGTAGGTTTTCGTATTCGTTTGATAGGCGTATCGGACACATGTCGGTGTATTGGAACGCGTGTTCGACGAAATGCCTCTTAGAATCGAAAGTTCTTATTTTTCGATTTTGTTTTCACGAAGTTGTTGCTATTTATATTTGAAACAAATTTTATGCAGACGGATCTTGATTTCACACGTTTTCGGTGTCCAAATCGGATACGGACATGTGTGCATGAGGACCGTGTACAGCCTCGTGCATGCCCTGCTGTTCGAGTACCATAACTCGACAAATACCACACGGTTGGTCATAAAATTTTGTGGACACGTGGGGACAACCTCTGCCCACGTGCTCCTAAAATTTCACAATGTTTTGTGGAGCGTGCAGAGAAAAATCAAAGCTGTATTGGTTCGGCTGAACCGTACATGCGCGCAAAAAATGCCGCTGACACGGCCTTCGTTCGTAGATGCGATGTGATGAGGTCACGAAATAAGATCGTGGACACATAGCCCTAGACCTAGGCTATCCCTAGACTCGACCACTGGCACGACGTGGCTCGTGTCGTGAGCTACGGACGTCGACACGCGTCTACGAGGTCGCACGCACGCGTGCATTCAGCCCGTGCACTGTCCTGCAGTCTGAGTGTCATACCTCGATGCACAGAACACGGTTTTGCGTAAAATTTTATGGACAAGTGGGGGCAACCTCTGCTCGTGTTCTTGTGAAATTTTATGATATTTTGTTGAGTATGCGCAAAGTTATCCCGTCTGTACTGATTCGGCTGATATCTTACACGCGCGCACAACCCTCCACGATACGCGTTTTGTACGACGCGTGGACACATGTCAGGATGGTGCACACCTAGACCTAGACCCCACCTAGCTACTTACCCGAGCATGAGGCTCTTCGTGTTGCGTGTGGCATTCTATTGAGCGCGACACGTGCCCACGAGCACGTTCCTATTTACGCGTGTACGTACTCTTTCGATATGCACTGACTGGACATGATACGGACACGAGTTCGACCATGTGAGTACACAAGAATGACACACACGTGTATACCTTCGTGTTTGCTAAGTTTCACGAGTTCTAGTTGTATATATTGGAAATTGGGTTTTGACCTCATTCACGAGTTATAGGCTTATACCATATCATCGAGACAATATGACACCCTTACAACCAAACATGGACAAACGGTGCCAATATCATGCCGAGATAAGATTTATTCTATAACCATGGGCAGGTGAAGGACTTCTGATCGCGACTTTGGTCCATAGTCTATCGCAGCACAATAGCCCAACCCAATAACCAAACAAGGACATGGGTTGGACCACGCAACATATCACAAACAAGTCGGCTTACAAGCGGCCAATCAATCCTACGGCTTTCTATGATTTTCCTGGGTTATTCCAGTAATGCAATATAGGAATTCTCATATCGCATCAACCCAGCAAGGCTAGCCAAACCATTATATATATACATATACGCGTAGCTCTTTGATTATGTACTGGTCACCCGTAAGGCTACCGTGCTGAAACATATAACACATAGCACGTAGGAGTCGGATATAGTCATCCACTATAGGCGGATGAAACCATATCCGTGGCGGCCAAATCGACACGTTAGGACGGGACCTGGGGTGGCTAGTGTGGCACGATCTCTGGATTATATTCCCTCCCAATGCTTCTACCGATTTAAGTTGCTTCGCTTAACCCTATCTTAATATTGGAGTTACATGTCGTGGTCACATGGTCATCCTCCTATATGTCATACCATAGTACGTGTACCCAAAGTATTAATCCACATCGGCTCAAGGAGTCCCAAATCTAGATCCATGCTTAGTGTAATGCATAAAACAACAATAATTATACCACGACGCTATTACTGACTAATTACCATGACTGTACTAGAAGGTACACATGTATTGACATATAACACGAATGATCACTTAGCACGTAGAGTCACATCTCAGTGTACTCATTAAATAACATCACAATGCATAATATTGTATCTCAATACACACTTAGAATAGGTACCAGCACGTATACAGGTAATCAACTCAGGAACACGGTCAAGTCAGAAAGTCATACGGACTCCTCGTGACATAAAAGTCACATATGAATTCTTGTTAAAGTGAGACATGAAGATTCTTGAAGCCAAGACAAAGATCTATAACTTTTATGTTGGGAGTTGGGAGAAATTCTAGCCACAATTCAACCAAATAGGACATAAAATATTCAAAAACAACCAAAATAGGCACTATGCGGCGAAGAGTGGATGGGTACCCATCTATGCGGCATGGTCGATGGGGGTGCCATCCATGCGGTAGGGTCGATGGGGTGCCATCTATGCGGCATAGTCGATGGGGTTCCATTTATGCGGCATGGTCGATGGGGTGCCATCTATGCGGCAGGGTCGATGGGGTGCCATCTATGTGGCAGGATTGATGGGGTGCCATCTATACGGCACTATGCAAGCCTGCGGCACTATGCAAGCCATGCGGCACTATTCATCCATGCGGCACTATGCAAGCCTACGATACTATGCAAGCCATGTGATACTATTCATCAAGCGGAACTATTCATTCCTGCGGCACTATGCAAGTCATACGGTACTATTCATTATGCGACACTATTCATTCCATGTGGCACTATGTAAGCCTGCGATACTATGCATGCCTGAGGCACTATGTAAGCCATACGGCACTATTCATTCTATGTGGCACTATACAAGCCTGCGGCACTATTCATCGTCCCTGCCAGAACCAGGACAGATGAACATAGAAGATGTTCAAAACTTGCTTTTGCAATAACTTCCACAAAACAAGTCAAAATCTAACTTTTCAAAGGTCAAAATTGGGTAGAATCAAATTTCCTACAACATAGGACCATTAGTTTTAGAAAACAACCAAGTTGATAGATCAAAACCATGGAAATCCATAGAACCCTAGTTTTAGAAACTTAGATCTACACAAAACTAGCCATTAAAATCAAAAACTCTAAGAACTAAACTTGTAGAGGATGATAAGAAGAACAATATAGACAAATCATATCAAAAAAAAATCAAAAAATAAAAAATGCAAGAATCTCTCCATTTGGTGCAAGGTGTACTTGCCTAAATATTGGTTAGAGGAAAAATAAAATGAAAAGTAAATGAGGAGAGAGAGTGTGGAAGAGATTATATATAGGGGTTGGGTTGGCTCAAAGAAACCCTAATCTTAAGCATTCTCTTAACCATATGACTAATGACATGTTAAATGCTACATGCAACAATTAATTAATTTAATTAAATAAATAAAACCTTAACCACAATACGGTCCAGAAATCCTATCATCGAAATATTGAACCACGCCTACAACCAAACAAGGATAAGGGGTGATACACTATTCCGCGACGAGATACTGTTCCATGTTATGGCCCGGTACAAATACAAGATACATGGAATAAAGATACAGGTGCCAGATACTATATACAGAAAAATCAAAAATTTACGTATTCCGGGAACGGGGAGTGACATCTCTACCCGCCTTAGAAAAATTTTATCCTCGAAATTTTGATAAGGCTAGTCGAGCGCGCTCTCAGATCACGAAATACACTCATGACATATAGCAAGCACAATTATCAAACAACAAATGGCACATGAAAAGATTACGAAAGAAAGAACAATTAAGTAAAAGTGCAATCAATAATCATACCCTCGAAGGAAAGTGATCGGAGACATACAAATAAAATATACCTCCCGAGTTGGTTAGGTATGAATTCGTCCTCGAGGTCCTACACTGACTTCCAAAGTGGACAAGGGTCAACGCTTGAGATAAGTCGGTACCAATGACTTAATCAAGAATGAAACTCTGTCCAGGACGTACTCCCGTAATCAAGACACATGATGAATATCATGTATTACATGATACGAGAGCAGATGAGTGAGACGAAAAAGTCACCTTCACTCTTCGAATATAGAACTCAAGGAATTATAATGAATAATACTCAAAACATACCCACAATCTAACCACCTTCGGCCATCCTCTACTCTAATACTCCAAATTCTATTTGCCTCTGCCCTTGCTGGACTCTCTGCTGCTGCCTTCCCTGGCCCTACTGTTGTGGCCTCTGCTGCTCAAATTGATGTGGTTCTACCTGATGTTGCGCTTGTCGGTACATCTGAGCTTGTGTCAGTAATGGGCGCTGGGCTAGTGGCCTCACTGCTAGTACTGGCCCTTGATACGGTGCTACCTCTGGAGCTGGCAACACCAGAAACTGTTGAGCTGGTCCTCCTGGCCTCTGTATTTATGGGCACGTAGCTATACGATGATCTGAATCTCCACACCTCAAGCACTGCCCATTCGCTGACCGACACACTTCTCGAGTGTGCCCTTTCTTACCACAATAAGTACAACCCACTGGTGCCTCCTGATGTTGCTGGTGCCTCAGTTGCTACTGTCGAACTGGTGTCGTCACAACTATCATGACCGGTGCTGCATTACGAATACGGACGCTAGGCACTGGTACTGACGTCCGAGGTACTGCTCCTCCTCCTTCCGCACTCTATATATGAGACCTCTTCTGGCCTCCAGTCCTTGCGGATAACCTTTGAATAGTAAGTTCGTGCCTCCGAGCCGCCATCAATACTGTATCGAATGTCTGGTAGTCGTGTCCCTCGACCAGCTACATAATCTCTTAAGTAAAGTCCCAGCTGGAACCTCATAGCCTTCTCTGGCTCTGTCGCCACCATCTTCTAAGCAAACCTACTTAACCTGCAGAACTCCGCTGCATAACCATCCACCGTCCTACCAGCCTGCTTGAGGCTAATAAATCTCTGCTGAAGCTCATACCAAGCTACCATGCTAAAGTACTTGGCCTTGAATCTGGTATTGAAGCTATCCCAAGGAACATGACGCCTCATTCCAACCTCTTCTGATACCCACCAGTCGCGGGCAAGATCCTAAAGTAACAGTCTGACCTGGTCAACCTTCTCTTCTACTAGAACCTTCGCTGCGGTCAATATGGCCTCAATATCCTGAAGCCAATCATCCGCCGTGATGGCATCCTCCGTGTCGTCAAAGTATCTCGGGTTAAGTCGATAAAACCTTCCCGACGCTCCCGAGTCATTCCTGACGCTCCTCTCAAGAGCTAGTTGTAACCCCTGATTCAGTAATACATTCTGTTCTTGCTGTTTGGTCTATTATTACTGTTGGGTTACCGTCTAGTGTTGCTGGGTCTCCAATAACCCTATGATAATCTGTAACAGTGTTAGTGCATCTAGTGCTACTAGTACTATCGGCATCACTGGAGGTACGGAAACCTCTGGCCTCTGTGGCTCAACTGGCTCATGTTCGGTAACGTTCTCGATATGAATCTGTCAAGGTAGAGGGGCTATCCTTTGCTGATCTCCAAATGGTCCCTGCTCTACTGGATTCCCTCCCATGCCGGCTCCTTCAATAGCCGAGAATGATGTGCCCCTAAAGAAAAGGATACAAGGTATCAAAAGACAGGACGGGAAGGAATCGAGGATGACAATCAAGTTAGCAATCAAGGTGGGAGAAAGAGAAGACGAATCAAGAGATCAAGGGGAACATGTTTTTATTGAGACTCCTATAATCTCAACACCCCACCAGTCTAAAAATTAGACCTGTATGGGCCACCAATAAAACCTTATCACGCCCTAGTACTAGAATACTGAGACGGACTAGGCCAGCTACTCCATATGAGGTATATAAACATCATACGGCGATCATTGATGTCAAGAGACAAGGGAGTAAATTCTACAATTAAGTCTCCTATGGTCTCAAAGAGCATCTATGTCTCAATCAATAAAAATAAGAAGCAGTAAATAATGATCATATAAGACAAAGTAGTAAGGCATCCTCGACGCTTCATCAAAATGATTCATGAGCCTAGCTATACAAAATAATAAGCTAGTACCGAGAGTCAATAGTACATAATCGTAGTCAGCTGCAGTCTGATTTAATTACAATTATGTAAGGAACTCAATGTCCAGAACTGCCGGTTAAACAGGTGTCGGTGGCTAAACGCTAAGTACAAAATAGAAGATATCAGAGCAGTGAAGAAGAAACCCACTCATGGTCCCTGGCACCCACACTCCTGGGGTGTACCATTGTTCGGGTAGAAGGTTGGATCCTCTGGCGCTGCTACGAGATCTGGCCAAACAAAACCAGCGGGGTCAGATCCCGAATAGCAAGTACCACAAGGGAGCGCAAAAGAGTGAGATAAAACCCAATAAGTAAAATATAACCTCATTCACGAATTATAGGCTTATACCATATCATCGAGATAATATGACACCCTTACAACCAAACAAGGACAAACGGTGCCAATATCATGCCAAGATAAGATATATTCTATAACCATGGACAGGTAAAGGGCTTCTGATCACGACTTTGGTCCATAATCTATCGCAGCACAATAGCCCAACTCAACAACCAAACAAGGACATGGGTTGGACCATGCAACATATCACAAACAAGTCGGCTTACAAGCGGCCAATCAATCCTACGACTTTCTAAGATTTGCTTGGGTTATCCCAGTAATGCAATATAGGAATCCTCAGATCATATCAACCTAGCAGGGCTAGCCAAACCATTATATATATACATATAGGCGTAGCACTTTGATTATGCACCGGTCCCCCGTAAGGCTACCGTGCTGAAACATATAACACATAGCACGTAGGAGTCGGATATAGTCATCCACTATAGGCGAATGAAACCATATCCGTGGCGGCTAACCCAACACATCAGGATGGGACCTATGGTGGCTAGTATGGCACGATCTTGGGATTCTGTTTCCTCCCAATGCTTCTACTAAGTTGATAGCTTAACCCTATCTTGATATTAGAATTACATGTCGTGGTCACATGGTCATCCTCCTATATGTCGTACCATCGTACATGTACCCTAAGTATGAATCCACATCGACTCAAGGAGTCCCAAATCTAGATCTATGCTTAGTGTAATGCATTAAACAACAATCATTATACCACGGTGCTATTACTAACCAATTATCATGACTGTGCTGGAAGGTACACATATATTGACATATAACATGAATGATCACATAGCACGTAGAGTCACACCTCAGTGTACTGATTAAATAGCACCGCAGTGCATACTAATATTGTATCTCAATACACACTTAGAATAGGTACCAGTACGTATACAGGTAATCAAGTCAGGAACACGGTCAAGTCAGAAAGTCACACGGACTCCTCGTGACATAAAAGTCACATATGAATTCTGGTTAAAGTGAGACATGAAGATTCTTGAAGCCAAGACAAAGATATACAACTTTTATGTTGGGAGTTGGAAGAAATTCTAGCCACAATTCAACCAAATAGGACATAAAATATACAAAAATAGCCAAAATAGGCATTATGCGGCCAAGCGTGGATGGGTGCCCATCTATCTGGCAGGGTCGATGGGGTGCCATCCATGCGGTAGGATCGATGGGGTGCCATCTATGCGGCAGAGTCGATGGGGTATCATCTATGCGGCAGGGTCGATAGGGTGCCATCTATGCGGTAGGGTCGATGGGGTACCATCTATGCGGCAGGGTCGATAGGGTGCCATCTATGCGGCACTATGCAAGCCTGTGACACTATGTAAGCCATGCGGCACTATTCATCTATGTGGCACTATGCAAGCCTACAGCACTATACAAGCCATACGGTACTATTCATTCCATCCGGCACTATGCAAGCCTGCGGTACTATTCGTGCATGCGGCACTATTCATCCTGCGGCACTATTTATCTTCGCTGCCAGAACCAGAATAGATGAACATAGAAGATGTCCAAAACTTGCTTTGGTATAACTTTCTCAAAACAAGTCGAAATCTAACTTTTCAAAGGTCAAAATTGGGTAGAATCAAATTTTCTACAACATAGGACCATTAGTTTTAAAAAACAACCAAGTTTGATAGATCAAAACTATGGAAATACATAGAACCCTAGTTTTAGAAACTTAGATCTACACAAATTACTACAACAAATATGGCCTATAATAGCATGCGCAGAACGCTATAAAAAGCCTTCTATAGCGTACTCTGTCCGCTATAATTGCCCCCGCTATAGTATGTGAACGCTTGTGAATGCTATAACATTCTAGCGTTCTTGAATGCTGTAGATGGATTATAGCGTTCGTGAATGTTGTGCATGGTTTATATCGTTTGTGAATGCTGTGAATGCTTTATAGCGTTCTTGAATATTGTAGATGGATTATAGCGTCCGTGAATGCTGTGGATTGTTTATAGCATTTGTGAATGCTGTGGATCCTTTATAGCGTTCGTCAATGATGTAGAGCGTTTATGAATGCTGTAGATGGCTTATAACATTCAAAAATTGTTGATGAATGATAGCATATTATGAATGCTGTAAATCTGCTACATAATTTCATATATGAATAAACTGCTATAAATCTGCTACATAATTTCATATCTGAATAACCTGTTCTGTATCACATACAATTAATCATAAAAATTCTTGCTGAATTGCAATTTTGATTTCAACAATTTCAATCGCAACTTCCATTTCGATCAATCAAGATGTCGAAAAAGTTTACCAAATTATGAATATTTTTCATTAAAACATTCAAGATGTACAAAAAGTAGTTGTCATTAAAACATTCAAGATGTACAAAAAGTTGTTGTCCGCCTAGTAGTCCAAAATAATAAAAAAATATCTGTAGGCCAAAATGCCGCTCGATCGCCTCTTTCCTTCTAGATATCCAAAACCATCAAAAATTTATCCGCCAACCTGCACAAAATTGAAAAGAAAACACATTATTATATAAAAAATAAGTCGACACAGGATCATGTATCCTGATAAGCTGATTAAATAGTCACTAAATACAATCTCAACTATTAAGACCTGGCACTCTCTCGTATACTCTTCTAACATAAAAGAGAATATTAAGTGCAAGTACCAGAACCATAATAAGAGATCGGTCATAAGAAGCAATAAATGCATATAGGTTGCAATAATAAGTTACTTGCTCAAAAGATATACAGTAACATGGTCACTCTACAAGTCATGGATACCATCTTCAATAGCACAATGGCAAGGAAGAATTTCCTTTTATCTCACCACCATTGGGGAAGAAGCTATCAACATGGCCTCCGCAGTTGCACTCACTAGTGATGATGTCGTTCTCCCCCAGGTTAGGATTTAGGAACCATGGAAGTAAAATCTTTTACTTTCTTTGATATTTCCATAAGCTTTACTCCCCTGGTATTTACAATTGAAAAATAGTCATGTAATGGCAAACTTACATTCTTTAACTCCATTTTCTGGTAAAATTGCCAAACTGGAGGAACCGGCCTCTGTTGAATGTCTCAGAAACAAATTTGTTACCGTCTAAACTGCAAGAGTTATCTACAACAAATAGTTAGTCAAATATTGATTTAACTTAGAAGCTTTTGTTAAATTGAATTGCATCACTGTGATAAAAATATAGTTACTCGTTTATAATTAAAGATCAAGTCTTGTAATTATACCCATATATAAGAAAAGAATATTAGAACTTTATGCTAAAATCTATACAAGTCATCCTTGTGTACCCATAATTATCCAAAAATAAACATTGGATCCACCACAAAGCTTAATTTAGCACCTTAAACTAAAAAAAAAAAATCAAGAATCATCACAATTTAGGAAGCACCTTCAAATAATAAAAAAAGCCAAAAAAAGCTTAAAATTTTCCTATATGGGCCTTTCAATCCTATATCTTCCAGTCTTAAATTTTAGCTTCCAACTAATGACCACACTATGCAATTCTAATCAGAACATCAAAAAGAAAAAATGAAAACTTTTTTGCCAAAATGCATAACAAGAAAAATTTCCAAAATAAAGATTTGATTCAGCATAAAACTCAATTTCGTGCATGGGTTGTAAGTACAATAAAGTTTGGATTCAACACAAAGGCTTTTTCGAATTTGTTGTATCTATGTCAAGATTACAGTATTAGTCGATACGGATATGTAATGGAACTAATCTATCTTATCTATTTTGGCATGTCCCTATCGATAACCGATACCAACATTAGGATTTTCTTACCCTATCAATTCAGCAAAAAAGTTATTAAAAGAAAACACAAGCAGTATGCGAGAAACAGTTTTTATACAATAATTTGATCAGAAGATCAACGGGCTACCAGTACTCACGAAACAATGGTCTAAAATCTTTGAAAGTACTGAATTGCATATCTTCGTGACTTAAATTAAGAGTATAAATTTCTTTGCCATGGTTATCAAATGAATCTTGGTCAAAACTATTTAATCAAAACTATTACATATGTTATTCTACAATTTTGAATCATGAAAACTTATTCATAGAACTCTTACCGAGGAATATGGATTTGGTGTTTTGAAGCCTGTTGACTTGTGTACACTTTTATACCACCATGGAACCCAAATTCCATCTACTGGTTTTGAACCAGGTTCCACCTGTAAAAGTACTCCCCGTCACGACCCGCACCCTAGAGTAAGGGCACAAAACGTGGGTACGTCCAGCCTACGCCGCAGTGTCGGCGGTAGAACGCTGTCCTAGGTCAACATACAGCTAACAATATATCTCTGAACAGTTTATACTCCCCGAATGGCAGTGACATAGCAGTAAATAAACTCAATCACAACTAAGGAAGAGATAGCACGATATGAAATAGAACTCAAAGAAAAATAGATGATAAAGTAGTCTAAGATAATCCCAGCAAATATCCAGAGATACATGGTCTCAGATACTGAATGAAAGAATATATACAACTCAGAACTCAGAACAGAATAAAGTCTAGCTAAGCAGTCTCAAGACAACATAAGATAAGATAAGCCTAACTAAACTAGTCTAGGCAATGGGGGTGATGTCCTCAGCTAGAGCTGGGTCCTCCTGAGGGTCCAGCTCGCAAGTGTCATCTAAGGCTGTCCCGTAGAAAGTATCCAGACATGCCTCCTCCTCGTCCTCTGTAATATTTTCAACAGGTCCAGTCAGGACAGGAGCGAGCACAGTACATCTCAACAGTTCATAGCAGGTTAGAAAATATAATCATGCACTAAAGTAAGATACAGGTACTGGAAGAAATGCGGTATGTAAACGAGAGAGAACTGTAATAGAAATATCTACTATAAATAGAGACTAACAGTGGCTAGTGAGTCAGAGTACAATATAGACATGTAAATGGTATAGGAGATTCTGATAAGACACTATGGAAAAGATTCTGATAAGATACTACTTGGGTATTATTCACATGTCTACTTTTACTCTCCCGTACCCCCAATCAATACACAAGGATCCAACCAGGTTATGTTATGATTCCATGCAAGGCCCCCGAAGGGTGATACATAGATGTCCCATAAATGGGGATTCTAGGAGATTCTAGGATACCCAGTAAATGGGATAAGAGATTCTAGGAGACTCTGTGATCATAAGAGTATATGTCACAAGTGATCAAAGAAGCAGTGAAGCATAGTGATACGCCATGTAAGTGAAACGCACAGAACATGTAGTACCCGATGCTCCCTAAGGATAACATCTCAAAAAGGGATCCATATAGTACCAATTCATGTGACCAACATGACAGAAACAAGTAAAGTAGTTTAATACAGGAAATAATTCTAAGCAGGATATGAAATGATCAGATAATGTACTCGCCTGGTATCTGAGTGTCCAATATGAAAGTACTGTCCGAGGAGTGGTGTCTGGCTCCTAATCAGAAAAGCACAAGTCACAACAAGTCTAAAATGGTAAAATGAAGTTCTACTATGCATTCTACATGAGTCTAGGTCAATCTAGGCCAAAGTCAACTCTTGGTCAACTCTGGTCAACCCTAGAAGTCAACTAGGTCAACTATAGTCAAACTAGGTCTAACCAAGTCTAAATTAGGTCAAACTAGTCTACATTAGGCTGACAAGGCTATTCTAAGTCTAACAAGACTACACAAGTCAAATATAGGCTCACTAGCTAAGCAGATACAACCATAGGCCATAGGCTAAGAGACTAGGCCATAGGCCAATAGGCAATACCATATTCAGTTTCTATATCTCAACAATACATATGTATACATACCACACAATCTAATATAAGATACCTATATTGACCGATCTAGGCTCCTATTCACATAATAGATACATACATTATATGGCAATATATATACATATATATATATATATATTGATACACATATGTGTTATATAATATAACTAGAATATATAACCTATAGGCTAAAGTGTAAACCATACAACATTATGCTAATACATATAAATATATACATATATATAAAGGGGGCTCATATGTGTGGGTGTATTAGTGAGAGTGATGTGAGGCATGGCAATGGTGTGGGTGATACATGGCATGAGGGTATGTGAGAGGGTAACATGGTGTCAAGGAGTGCTAATGTGTGTGGGTGTAAACTGAATGCAAATGGGTGTGTGTGTGTATGATGAGAGACAAGTGTGTGAACTGTGAGGGTGTGTGTATAGGATGTGAGGTGTGTGAGGTGTAATGTGTGTGGTTCGTATTACGTATTCTGGAATACGTGTACGTATTTATTCCTGTATTGCATTATTTTTTTGCTTAGTTTCCTCCCTGGCTTGGTTTATTCTTGGTTCGGGTTGGCTTGGTTCGGTTTGGGATCGCTATTGGTTCATCATGAACCAAGGGGTGAACGATCTACCTACCACCACCACTACCATTTATTAACCCCCTTTTTCCTTCTCTCTCTTCATTACTCTTCTTCCATTACTTCCTTCACCTACCAGAGAGTGAGTGAGGTCTAGGCAAGTACAACTTGTTTCATGGAGGAACTCCAACTTTATTGCTTCATCCTCTTCCTTATAGCATTTTAACTTACTTTAATACTTGGCATTTCCACTTTCCACGGCTAGATTCTTGTAGATCTAAGTTTACTTATTTTTCAAAATTCTTGGGTTTTGATCTACTTAATCTTGTTATTTCTGAGTTTTGATGGTTCTATGTTGTAGAGCATTTTATTCTGACCCGTGTTGACCTATGGAAGTTCGGATTTTGGCTTCGGATGATGGAGTTATGGAGGTTGAGAACTTGGCTCTCATGGTGTTCTTCTTCTCGAGATTTTGGAGAAGATGAACTGTGCTTGACTTGATCGCATGAATAATTCATACAGCAAGTGTTCTCTTCAGCCGCATGGCTAAAAGTACTGGAGCTGCATGAGGGCCGAACTCATTTAGCCGCATAACTCGCTCAATCCCCAGCTGCATATACTCTGCACTTCTTCAGCCGCATGAGGACCCCGCTTCTTCCAGCCGCATGAATGCCCTGACTTAGTATCATGCGCCCTCTCTTCCCGCTGGCCGTATGGGACTTTACTTGACCCAGCCGTATGGAAACTTCTTCCTGAGCCGTATGCAAGCCACTTGCTCTCAGCCGCAGGAACCCTTCTCCCCACCTGCAGTCGCATAATACTCCACTCTTCCCGCTAGCCGTATATGCCTCATTCCCTTCAGCCGCATGAGCTTGGACCCTCAGCCGCATGAGCTGCTGCCGTATGGATTCTCTCCTTGGCCACATGCACCTGACCCTATTGAGCCGCATGAGCTGCTGTCGCATGGATTCTCTCTTTGGCCGCATGCGCCTGACCCTATTGAGCCATATGGGCTATTCTCTCCTCAGCCGCATGAGATCATTCATGGCCGTATGTGCCTGAGCTGCATGGCTCCCTATAGCCCTGAACTTGATAAATCATGATTTGATTGACATGATTGAAATGACAATTGTACATGACATAGTGTGGCAAGGAACTAGCACGACCTGATAGTAGCCCGTCGTGGCGCACTCTTGACTAGTAAACTAGACATGATAATCTGACATGATATATCTTGATAAGCTGTTGCGACGGCTACCTGACATGACATGACCTGTATAATTAACCCGGACACCGTGGGCGATTGTGCTTGTACAAATAATCCAGTTCTGTCTTGCATCATGTCTAGGAGGGGACTCCTGAGTACCACGGTCAGGAGTTGTTGACACAAAATCACAGTCAACCAAATATTGACAATATTGACTAAATAATATCTGTAATAATTAAATACGACACACGACGTCTGCATTAAGCTCAAGACAGAAGACAGCTCAGCTTCCGTGTCTCAGTTGATTCGAGTCTGTATTTTACACTTTCTTTGAGTCTAGACTAATGTAATCTGAGTCATGCTGAGCTCTTGAAACTTAGACTATAGCCTACCCAAAAATCCCAAAGCTCCACCAAACCAGAAATTCCCAAATGGTCCCTTTTGAACCACTCTGTGCTCTGGAGACAGAGTTCGGGCCGAACTCTGCCTCCACACAGAGTTCGGGCCGAACTCTGTCCCCTAGAAATCAGGAACCCTAATTTTAGGGTTAGCTGGTTGCTAGTTGTCCAACGGCCAAATATTTGAATTTTTCTACCCGAATTCTGGCCGAATTCTGCCTATAAAAACACTATAAATAGGGCATGAATTCTCTCATTCCAATCCATCCAATCTTCTCTTCTCTTCTCTCTTATAAGCTCAAATAAGCCATATCCTTCCCATCTACTAGCCACAAGCCTCCTAAGTCTCGAGTGCTCAGCATCTCTCAGTTAGGATTCTTGTGCAAGAGTCGAAGAAGTCGCTTGGACAATTCCAAGCAAATCGCCACTGCGATCCTCTGTTAGAAGTTGACGTGCTCTTCTGAAGTAAAGGCACGGTTGTAAACTACTATTTCACAAATAGTGGATTTGAATCCTGAGCTAGAGTTCTCAGGCCTGGACTAGTCCTCCACGAGGAAAACCAGGTTAAAATTGCTGTGTTTGCGTATGCTCTTTTGATCTCCTTTTATTTTCCGCACTTTACTCTGATTATTTATTATTGGTGAAAGAGTTATTTTTATTGGTCATTTTTCTATATATACTCTATTCACCCCCCTCTAGAGTTGCCAAACTGTTCTTCAATTGGTATCAGAGCTCTGTTCTCTTTATAAGGACTAACATCCTAAGAGCTGATCCATGGCAACCACACAATCCTTGATTTCCAATCATGGTGAAGGTCAGTCCACTCATAGGCCTCCCCTATTTGATGGAACTAACTATACATATTGGAAAACAAGGATGAGCTTCTATCTTAAGTCTCTAGACTTTGACCTGTGGACTGTCGTCACTGACGGTTACAAAAAGCCCGTCAGGATAGTTGTCGATGGTGACCTCATTGAGAAACCACACGACAAATATTCTGTCGAGGAGAAGAAACAGGCAAGTCTAGATGCTAGGGCTATTAATGCTTTATTCTGTGCTATAGACAGGAATGAATTCAACAGGGTCTCCACATGCACCACTGCTCATGAAGTATGGAGACTTCTAGAAGTGACGCATGAGGGAACCACACAAGTCAAGGAATCTAAAATAAGCCGTCTCACTCAAGAATACGAAGCCTTCAAGATAAAGCCAAATGAGACGATCACTCAAATGTTTACAAGATTCTTCGACATCATCAATCCTCTATCCTCGCTTGGTAAGCAGTACTCAAACCACGAGAAGATTCGTAAGTTACTCAGAGGGTTGCCAAAGATTTGGAACCCTAAGGTGACGGCCATCATAGAAGGAAATGATCTCACATCAATGTCAATGGAGACCTTGATGGGTAAGCTCATGACTCACGAGCTTGACATCAAGGACTTCGAAGAGCCTGCTCCGAAGACCAGGAAGATCGCACTCAAAGCTCATCGACGAAGGGCTGATCACGATAAGACCGAAGACGATAACTCGGATGATGAAGACCAAGCTCTCATGGTTCGCAACTTCAGAAAATTCCTTCGCTTCAATCGAAGGAAGAAGGATTCACAAGAAGATGATGAAGAAGAGCCAACCTGTTACGGTTGCAAGAAGACTGGACATGTCCGAAAAGACTGCCCATTCTTGAAGAAGAGCAACCGCTATGAGAAGCCATACAAAAAGAACTCATCAAAGAAATATGCCAACACAGGAATTTGGCATGAAAGTGAAGCGAGTGACTCCGAGGAAGAAAAGGACTCTCCTCAAGATACAGCAAATGTGTGCCTAATGGCAACTTCCAACAAGGTATCTAACGAAACTCTAGATGACTTCTCTTTTGATGAACTTGGCGATGCTTTCACTGATTTACTCGATGATCACAAAAAGGTCATCGGTAAATACAAACATGCCAAGGACAAAATCAAAAGTCTTGAAGATGAGATACAAAGAATTTCCTTACTTCTTGATAATGTTAGAAACACGACACCCACTAATGACACTGATGAAGTATCCAAGCTAAAATTAAGCTTACATGATGCTGAAGCACGTATTGAGCAACAAACTCAAGAAATCACTACACTCAACATGTTGCTTGCTGAAGAAAAGAGTAGACACAAGATTTCCATGACTAAGATATATGGCTTAAATATTAAGGTTGATGAACTGCAAGCTGTTTCTAAAAGATTAGAAACCAAATTGGGTAAACAGGTTGTTCAACCTCAAACTCAATCACATGGGCACAACACCACTCATGCTAGTCAACCACGTCATTCTCATGCAGCACATAACCATGCTTTTATATACACAAACTTTCATAAACCACGTGCACGTAAGAATAATTCTCACTCAGTACACAATCATCATGCACAAAGACACAATCAACATCACTCCACACATAGGAATCATCATGCCATGCCATATAGACAAGATCATCATGCAATGCCATATAGACAAGATCATCATATGCCATATAGACAAAATCATCATGCCATGCCATATAGACAACGTCAGCATGTCACACATCATAGACAATACCATCATGATATGCCTCATATACACCATCACCATGCCACTCATTCTATGCATAATCATCATCACCATGCTAACTCTTCACATCATGTTCATCCTCATCCTGTTGCTTATAGATATTATTCTTATGCTCCTAGTATAAATAAGAATGCTATCTGTACCTACTGTGGATCACATGGACACATCTCACCACAGTACAGAGTTAGAAGACTGGTAGATAAAAAGATATATGCTTGGTTTCCAAAGACTAACTTTTCAGGACCCTCAAGAACTCGGGTACCAAAGGTCACATCTACTCTTGATGTAGGTGGACCTTCCCTCCTCAACTGAAAGTAAGTGGATTCTCGATAGTGGATGCTCGCGACATATGACGGGAGACGCAAATCTTTTTGCATCACTATCGATGAAGAGAGAAGGATATGTATCCTTCGGTAACAATCTCAAACGGCACATAATAGGTAATGGTATCATTGGTCATCCTCCTTCTCCTGTAATAAAGGATGTCTGCCTAGTGACCGAGTTAAAGCATAACCGGCTCAGCATTAGTCATCTTGCTGATCATGGATATGATATTAACTTTGGACAAAACAGTTGCTACATCTATGATAGGTCAACAGGAGACATTGCTTTTGAAGGAAAAAGAGAGGACAACATATATATTTTCTATCTTTCTATAAATACTAACAATGCAGGTAGATGTCTATATGCCCACAAAGACGAACGACTACGTTGGCACCAGCGTCTTGGTTATGCCAACATGGATGCTATATCCAGGCTGTCTACCAAGAAGCTAGTGAGAGGATTGCCTGATATCACATTCAAAAAGGACACGGTATGTGCCGAATGTGAACTAAACAAGGCAACTAAATCCTCATTTCATTCCATCAACTCTGTAAGTACTACTAGACCCTTGCAACTACTTCATATGGATTTATTTGGTCCTAGTAGAATAGCTAGCCTTGGTGGCCAACTTTATGCATTTGTTATTGTTGATGATTTTTTGAGATTTACTTGGGTTTTCTTTCTCGCTAATAAGAGCGATGCTATTTCTGTTTTCAAAGTTTTTGTAAAGAAAGTTCAAAACGAAAAAGGCTACATGATTACTCGAATCCGAAGTGATCATGGAGGCGAATTCGTAAATTATGATTTTGAAAATTTTTGCAATGTAAATGGTTTTGATCATGAATTTTCTTGTCCTAGAACTCCTCAACAAAATGGTGTTGTGGAGCAGAAGAATAGAACTCTCGGCGATATGGCCAGAGTCATGTTGAATAAATTTTCACTTCCGAAATACTTTTGGGCAGAAGCTGTCAGTACAGCATGCCACATTTTGAATAGGGTGCTGATTCGTCCCATTACGAAGAAAACACCCTATGAGCTTTGGTTTGGGAGAACCCCCAATGTCTCTTACTTTAAAGTTTTTGGTTGTAGATGTTTTATCCTTAACACCAAAGACAACTTAGGCAAATTTGATGCCAAAGCTGACGATGGTATCTTTCTTGGTTATGCCGCCAAGAGTAAGGGATATAGAGTTTTTAATAAATGCTCACTTATTGTGGAAGAGTCAACAAATGTGACTTTTGATGAAGATAACAGTGCAGTAAGTACTCTTGATGATGACGTTGAGCCATCAACTTCTACTCCAATGAATACTTCAACTGAAACTGATTCTCTGGAGGGTTTGCCTAAGAAATTCTCTTTCAAACCTTCTCATCCAGAAAATTTAGTAATAGGAGAAGTTTCACGTGGAGTAACTACTAGATCATCACTAAGGGACTCCGTTGCTAGCACTGCCTTCATTTCACAAGTAGAGCCTAAAAATATTTCTGAAGCTTTTAATGATGAATTTTGGATTTCTGCTATGCAAGAAGAACTCAACCAATTCGAGAGAAGCCAAGTATGGGAACTCGTTCCTAAACCGGTTAATCACTCGATAATTGGTACTAAATGGGTTTTTAGAAACAAAGTAAATGAAGATGGTTCAGTCACACGTAACAAAGCGCGTCTAGTAGCTCAAGGATACAACCAAGAGGAAGGTATCGACTACGATGAGACGTATGCTCCTGTTGCTAGACTAGAATCCATTCGGATGCTTTGTGCTTTTGCTAATTTTCAAAACTTTAAATTATTTCAAATGGATGTGAAAAGTGCTTTCTTGAATGGTTTTATTAAGGAGGAAGTTTATGTGAAACAACCTCCTGGCTTTGAAAATCACAAATTTCTCGACCACGTGTTCAAGCTAAAGAAAGCGCTTTATGGCCTCAAACAAGCCTCCAGAGCTTGGTATGAAAGGCTAAGTAGCTTCTTACTTGAGAAAGGTTTTTCAAAAAGGAAAATTGACACTACACTGTTTATAAAATCTTTTAAAGACACTATTCTGTTGATTCAAATCTATGTTGATGATATCATTTTTGGGTCTACTGATGAAACCCTCTGTCAAGAATTTGCCAAGTGTATGCAGACGGAATTTGAGATGAGGATGATGGGAGAGCTCAACTACTTTCTTGGCCTGCAAGTGAAATAAATGGCTAATGGAACTTTCATCTGTCAATCGAAGTATACCAAGGACATGCTGAAGAAGTTCGATCTTGACAACGTCAAACCAATCAGCACTCCAATGGCTACTTCAACCAAACTCGAACCAGATGAGAGCGGCAAACCTGTTGATCAATGTAAGTATCGAGGTATGATAGGCAGCTTACTTTATTTAACTGCTAGTCGTCCCGATATCATGTTCAGTGTTTGCCTATGTGCTAGATATCAAGCTAATCCTAAGGAATCACACATGACCGCGGTTAAGCGTATCTTTCGATACCTTAAGGGTACGGTTACAGTGGGCCTATGGTATCCCAAGTCCACATCATTTGACCTTATTGGTTACTCTGATGCTGACTTCGCTGGATGCAAGGTCGACCGTAAAAGTACGAGCGGCACGTGTCATTTATTAGGAAAAGCTTTAGTCTCCTGGTTTAGCAAGAAGCAGAACTCTGTAGCACTATCCACAACAGAAGCTGAATACATAGCAGCTGGGCGTTGTTGTGCACAAATTCTGTGGATAAAGCAAACCCTTGAAGACTATAAGTTATCTTTCATGCATATTCCTATATTCTGTGACAACACTAGTGCTATTAATTTGACTAAGAACCCTGTCTGTCACTCACGCACTAAACACATTGAGATCAGACACCACTTTTTGCGTGATCATCAGCAAAACGGCACGATTAACTTAGAATTTATTGACACTGATCATCAGCTAGCAGATTTCTTTACTAAGCCATTATCCGAAGAGCGCTTCAATTTCCTTTGTCGTGAACTCGGAATTTTGGATGAAGCAGTTATAAGTTGAGACTCACCTGCGTAAATATCGAGTATATTTTGATTCTTTTACGACAAATTTGGTATGGGTACAAGCTGAAAGGGTCCTTCTGACAACAAGGCGTAAAAGCCTAAGCGACACGGTGCACTAGTCCTCAGGACTACCGCTAGCTGGGATCCGGCCCCTGCAGCTAACCCATGGCAAATTTGAAATATTGAATTACAATATATTTCCTTGTTTGTTATATGGTTTGTTTCAATTTAATATTGCCTAATTGATTTTTCTAAAGTTTATTCTGACTTTTGTGTACCTCTCTATGTACTTCAATGCATTCATCATACTTTTATCCTCTCTACCTTTTTTCTTCAACACTTAACCATTTTTTTATCTCTTCAGCCTGTTTTAAGTTCTGGACCACTAATCCAGAACTCGAGCCGAACCCTGCCCCTAACAGAGTTTGGGCCGAGTTCGGTCCCTATTGGTCCAGCGTCGGGATCAGCCTCTGCCGTTGGATCAGTTTAGATCATACGGTCAGAATTTCTTTCGACCAACGAAAACCCTCTCTTATATTTCAGATTTTCTTCTCTCTCCTTCACTATTACCTCCTTCCTTCAAACCCTAACCCTAGTTTTTGATCTAGAAGTGCTCCATTGCTTCTCAAAATCAAGGAAAAGGGGTTTCTCATCATTCTCTTCCACTGTTTATTGATCATTTGAGGTATCATTCTTGTATTCTATACTTCTAATTATCAAGTTTGTTTTTCTTTTATGGCTCCTCGCTTGTTCAATCGTGGAAAGAGGATTCGAACTGAGAGTGTTTCCTCTTCGGATTCTCCTCCGTCAATTGAACAAATCATTGAACAACTTCAACCTCCTCATCCGTTGTTCAACCCACCTCGTCTTCGAAATCCTACTACCTATGACAACCGATTATTTGTCTCACTAGATGCATCAAACAACTGGTTTAGTGACTTTCGGAATCGTCAGGTATTCGCAGGACATCCTATTAATTTTTCTATATTCTTTCAATATGATTCTTTATTTCATGACCTCTGTTTTGATGAGCTAGTCACTACCACTTCTGCTATCTATCGTCATGCTGTCCAAATGTTCTACTGTACTAAGACCTTTGATGACCTCCATATTTATTCACGAGTTGCAGGTATCAATATATCCTTTGACGACTTTGACTTAGCAGAATTTCTTGATCTTCCAGAGCCCAATTCTTGGGAAAAGCTTGTTGACGCTCGATCATTCTGTTTTTTCGACGGGATCTCCCTTGAGAGCTTCAAGGACGATTTGTGTACTCCATACACACGTCCTCGCAAGCTCATGGCTAAATATCTCAACCCATATTTTTCTGACCTTCATTGGATAATCTCTAACACCATTCTACCCAAAACAGGTTCTCCTGATGACATCACTTATCTCGAAATATCTGCTCTTTATCATCTTCACTTTGGAATTTCTTTCAATCTTCCACGTTCCATGATGGACTGGATGATTCACTGTAGGAAGAAACCACGAGCTCTGGTTTATCCTTTGTACCTTCCTATGATCTTTCGTGTATTTCATATACCACTTGACACCTGTCTATTTTTGCCTGCTCCTGCCTTTCTGTCCAAGGTACGACGCCTTCAGGCAGCCATCGCCTCTCTTGAGACTTCTGAGCAGTCTGCTGATGAGGAGCCTGACGCCCCTCCACTCGGTCAGGATGCACCACTTCCACCTGCCACTCTTGAGTCTATTCAGACTATGCTCCGGGATCGTTTTACTCTTGGGGACGATCGCTGGACACAGCTGGACTATCGTACTACTCTGCAGATGAGTGCCCTCGGAAACTCTCTGCATGATATACGGTATTCCCTGTCTCGTCATCTGCACATTCCCATGGAGCGGGATCCTGAGCGCGCGGGCCATCGCATTGATGATCCATGGGTCATGCGTTACATGGATCCGGATGCTGCATTTCTGGACCCCCGTCGCTCCTTCCCTGGTCCTTCAGACCCTCCAGGACCTTCTCGTGCTCCGTGATGGAGATTGGCTAGATCTGCTGCTGCTACTGATGATGATCTTAGTTGATGCTTTTTGATTTCAGTTATTTAGTTTATTATGGATTTATGTACTTGGTTTTATGTACTCAAACTCTGGTTGTGTGTTTGATACTTGGTTTTGTGGATGACATTTTATGCTCATTATCATAGTTTTACTTTATGCTAGTGACTTATTTTGTTTAGTCATACAGTGTTTCTTCTCTGCTTGGTGTGGTTGCATCACACTTTATTGTCTATACTGCAGTTTATATGATCTTTCATTCATATGCAGTCTATATTGCTAACTGCCAAAAGGGGGAGAACTATGTATATTCTGGCTAGATATATTTAGTATCATATCTTTCGCTTTCGTATATCTGTGCTTGTTTGTGCTTTTTGGAGATATTATACAGGTTCAATGCATTCTTTACGGGGGAGCTCTTATTTCTAGCTCGGCATCGATTATGGGGGAGCTATGTTGCTATGATCAACTGTGTCCAGGTATAAATGTTGAATATACATATATTATTTTGTCAATTATCAATATGGGGGAGATTGTTGACACAAAATCACAGTAAACCAAATATTGACAATATTGACTAAATAATATCTGTAATAATTCAATACGATACACGACGTCTGTATTAAGCTCAAGACAGAAGACAACTCAGCTTCTGTGTCTCAGTTGATTCGAGTCTGTATTTTATACTTTCTTTGAGTCTAGACTAATGTAATCTGAGTCATGCTGAGCTCTTGAAACTTAGACTATAGCCTACCCAAAAATCCCAAAGCTCCACCAAACCAGAAATTCCCAAATGGTCCCTTTTGAACCACTCTGTGCTCTGGAGACAGAGTTCGGGCCGAACTCTGTCTCCACACAGAGTTCGGGCCGAACTCTGTCCCCTAGAAATCAGGAACCCTAATTTTAGGGTTAGCTGGTTGCTAGTTGTCCAACGGCCAAATATTTGAATTTTCCTACCCGAATTCTGGCCGAATTCTGCCTATAAAAACACTATAAATAGGGCATGAATTCTCTCATTCCAATCCATCCAATCTTCTCTTCTCTTCTCTCTTATAAGCTCAAATAAGCCATATCCTTCCCATCTACTAGCCACAAGCCTCCTAAGTCTCGAGTGCTCAGCATCTCTCAGTTAGGATTCTTGTACAAGAGTCGAAGAAGTCGCTTGGACAATTCCAAGCAAATCGCCACTGCGATCCTCTGTTAGAAGTTGACGTGCTCTTCTGAAGTAAAGGCACGGTTGTAAACTACTATTTCACAAATAGTGGATTTGAATCCTGAGCTAGAGTTCTCAGGCCTGGACTAGTCCTCCACGAGGGAAACCAGGTTAAAATCGCTGTGTTTGCGTATGCTCTTTTGATCTCCTTTTATTTTCCGCACTTTACTCTTATTATTTATTATTGGTGAAAGAGTTATTTTTATTGGTCATTTTTCTATATATACTCTATTCACCCCCCTCTAGAGTTGCCAAACTGTTCTTCAGGAGTACCTACTGAAATGGACTAAGGCTAAATAACTAGATTAATACATTAGTCATACAGAGATCTCCCAGCTACAGGCAATTCCGTTACCTGGGCGCGCCTTGGGATCTGTAGCCTGCCGTCGAGTAGGGCATATTTCCAGCATACTGTCATGTGTTGCACCCTTCAAGCTATCTAAGGGTACACGCATTTCTTGGACGATGTACCTACCTGAATTCAACCCTAATCTTTTAACCCGGGTAACCTGGATGGTCTACAGGGCTTGTGGCTGTGGAATAATCTCACTGCATCTTGCTAGTAATTAGGCCTGTGATAACCCTAGTTAGTTAAAGTATCAAGCCGTAATTCTTGCTTGGCCGTGAAATAATTGGATAGAGTCTAACATGTCTAGTCTTGTCTTGATTTTATTCCAGATTACTGCATGACCAGAATGCCTGTATTTATTTTATCGATAAATGGTGAGAATTCCAAGTTCGGTTCAGACGAAGGGTTACAACCCCGATCCTTGTTTGGTTTACGGGTTGTAACCTGGTTATCTGAATAGTTCCATGGATATCTCGTCGTATATCATCCTGATGTACTTTCTTTATTTCCAGTTTTACTTTATTTATACTTTTGTGCTGATTGCTGGTTTTAGTTCTTAAGTGAAGCTTCCTTTGTGGCAATTGCTCTTTCTGGGATCTGATCCAGCTGGTTTTGTATGGCCGGATTTTGGAGCAGCTCCAAAGGATCTACCGACTTTCGAACTCGATTGCACTTACTTACTGTCTGCCTACGGGCTGTAACATGTTTGACAGATCCTAGGGTTGATCATGTATGCTAAAACTCTCGCTAGTCCTAACATTTTGTAACGACTAGCTTCATGATCAGCTGAATATGTAATATTTGGGATACCTTATTATTGTATATTTAGTGATCATACATCTTGTAACATTTACTTACTTGCTTGTGAATGAGACACTAGGCTTGTTCATGACCTTAGGAGACTATTGGCTTGTAGTAAACCCTTATGTATCTAGACAGCCGTGACCGTTTAGCGAGACGGAATCCATTTCATATACGTAGCTAGCTATGTCTGCCCCCGCTCTCCAGTATTCTGGTTCTGGGGCGTGACATGGTTTAAGTGGTGGCCCATGCAGGTCTTGTAAATCAAGATATGTGAGGATTTACCGAATAGATGTCTCAATCAGTATTCGCCCTTGATCTCTGCTCATATCTTCTGAATCCCTGAATTTTTGTCCTGATCATATGCTTGTATCGTTGATCTGTCCTGGTCCTTCCTTATTGTTCTCCATGTCGTCTTCTTCAGCGGCATCATTCCTGGACCTGCCGGTCAGCAAGCGGAGCACTTCCCGCGGATCAGCAACCAGGAGATCAAGCCCAACATTCCCGAGTAGCCTCCAGAGTCGTGCCTTCTGGCGGAGAGCCACCAGTCCAGCCAGTTCAGCATGTCGAGCCTGATGATGGCACTTTGGTAGGACTCGTCAGGACCTTGATAGCTTCCCAAGATCGTCGTGGAGATGCCTTGCACCAGGCAGTGACGGATGCTTTGACCAGGGGCGGTCATCAGGATAACAGCACAGCCAACAGCTTCAAGCGCTTGAACCCTCCCTTCTTTGATGGTAGTGAAGATGCTATCGCAGCAGATGCCTGGTTTCAGGATACTGAAGTGATTCTAGAAGCAGCCAGGACCCCAGAGAACGAGAAGGTGGCCGTGGTGCGCCTGCAGTTGTTAGATCTTGCCCGCAGCTGGTGGGCGGCTCAGGCCATTGGATTAGCAGCACCCATTGCTTGGGCGGTGTTCAGAGAGAGATTCCAGACCAAGTATTTTGATCCTGTAGCTCGGTACGATCTACAAACGAGGTTCACCAATCTGAAGTAGATGGGCAGGACGGTCGATGGATATGCGGCCGAGTTTTCGAGACTCAGTCGGTTTGCTCCCACCTTGGTGGCTACCGAGTATGATAGAGCCCAGCGATTCCAGCAGGGGCTTCACTGGAGATTCTATTGGCAGTTGAGCAGTTTGAGCATCAGACTTTCGATGCAGTCTTGAGAGCAGCTCGGAGGCATGAGTATACCTTCCAGAGGATTGTGGATAGGGCCGGAGGTCGAAAGAGATCCCACGACAAGATGAATCAGTCTTCAGCCCCAGCCCTGGCAGCCAGGGCTTTGACTATTGGAACTCCGAGGCGGGCGGTCTCAGTAACGTCGGTTCAGCATTCAGCCCCGACATACCCTCAGCAGCAGAAGCAGAAGCAGTCTTCTGCAGTGGGATATTCTCATTGTGGGAAGCCAGGCCATGTAGTGGCAGAGTGTCGCAGGGCACATGGATTGTGTCTGGCTTGTGGAGCAGCAGACCATATGGTTGGATCCTGCCCGAATAGGGGTGGTTCATCATCGTCCAACCTTTCTAGCTCTTCGGTGAGAGGACCGGCTTCGGTCCAGCAGCAGCAGTATCCATTGCCGAGGCCCTTGCCGCCTCAGTCCCAGATGTTCCAGCAGCAGAACCCCTAGCAGCATACTCAAGCCCAAGTCCAGAGTCAGAATAGGCAGCGAGAATTTCAGCAGAGGGGACCAGCACCCCGAGGGCATGGTCATGCAATGGTGATGACCGTAGAAGAAGTATTGGCACCAGGAGCGGTAGTGACAGGTACTATTCTCGTCAACTCATTTCTAGCTTCAGCTTTATTTGATTCTGGTGCATCATATTCTTTTATGTCTGTACGATTTACGACACGTATAGGATTGGAGCCCGAGTCATTATCAGTAAGGCTTAATATACTTACTGGTAACAGACTTGTGGGAGTAGATAGGGTGTTTTTCTCGTGTCGGATCGTAGTTACCGGTAAGGAATTTCCCGCTAGATTGATAGAATTCCCGATGATCGATTATGATGTGGTCCTAGGGATGGATTGGTTGAGAAACCAGTATGCTATAATAGACTGCCATATTGGTAGGGTTGTTTTTAGCATTCCAGGCGAGCTAGAGTTTTCTTTTTCCCGAGGCACAGTTGAGCCTTCTCCTCCAGTATTGCGGATGGCAGTAGCAGCAGTACAGTTGCCCCGGATAGTCGAAGTGTTTCCAGATATTTTCCCAGAGGAGCTTCCAGGTATGCCGCCAGAGCAGAAGATCGAGTTCACCATAGACTTGATTCCCGGAACAGCCCCAGTATGAGAGAGAGTCTACAGAATGGCGCCGTCAGAATTGGAGATCTTGTACAAGATGATTGAAGAACTTCGAACCAAGGGATTCATTCGTGCTAGTGGATCGCCTTGGGGAGCCCCGATGCTTCTTGTCAAAAAGAAGGATGGTACATCTAGGTTATGTGTTGATTATCGTACCTTGAACTTAGTGACAATCAAGAACAGATACCCTCTCCCGAGGATAGATGACTTGTTTGATCAGCTCAAAAGGGCAGCAGTATTCTCGAAGATCGACTTACGCTCAGGATATCACCAGATCAGGGTCAGGAAGCAGGACATCCCGAAGACAGCTTTCAGATCGAGGTATTGGCATTGGAAGTTCCTTGTTATGCCCTTTGGAGCAACCAATGTGCCGGCTGTATTCATTGATCTCATGAATCGTATTTTTATGCCCTACTTGGATCAGTTTGTGATTATATTCTTGGATGACATCCAGGTCTACAGCAAGAGTGAGGCGGAGCATGAGCAGCATCTTCGCGTGGTTCTTCAGATTCTCAGGGAGCACCAGTTATATACAAAGTTCAGTAAATACGAGTTCTGGCTCGCTCGCATTTCGTACTTGGGTCACATCATCACCAGAGGAGGAGTAGAAGTGGATCCCCAGAAGATTGTGGCTATTGAGTCATGGCCAGTACCCAGCACCGTTGCAGAAGTTCGCAGTTTCCTTGGATTAGCCGGCTACTACCGGCGGTTTATTTCAGATTTTGCTCGGATTTCAGCGCTATTGACCCAATTGACCCGCAAGGATGCGCAGTTTGCTTGGACAGTAGAGTGTCAGGATTCATTTGAGAAGTTGAAGCGAGGCCTGATAACGGCTCCCATTTTTGCGCTTCCAGATGGAACCGGAGGATTCTCCGTGTATTATGATGCTTCGGGCAGAGGTTTAGAATGTGTTCTGATGCAACATAGGAAGGTAATAGCTTATGCATCACGACAACTTCGTGATCATGAGAGGAATTACCCAACCTATGACTTGGAGCTGGCAGCAGTAGTGTTTGCACTTAAGTTGTGGAGGCACTACTTGTACGAAGATAGGGTGGAGATTTTTACTGACCATAAGAGCCTGAAGTATATTTTTACCCAGAAAGACCTTAACATGCGTCAGAGGAGGTGGCTGGAGCTTCTTGTGGATTATGATGTCAACTTGCAGTATCATTCCGGGAAGGCCAACGTCGTTGCAGATGCGTTGAGCAGGAGGGGCAGAGTTTATTTCCTAACAGCGCAACCGGAACTGTTAGCAGATCTTCAGAAGATGGGTATTGAAGTTATTCTCCCTTCTAGTGTGGTATTGATGGCCAGTATGCAAGTTCAGTCCACTATAGTCGAGAGGATCCGGATGGCGCAGAGAACAGATTCCAAGCTTCAGCGACTCAGAACAGAGTGTGAGGCAGGACGGCGACCAGAGTTATGCATTCATGAGGATGGTACACTTCGACATGGTAAGCGTCTTTGTATATCCAGTGGAGATATCAGACATGAGATCATGGCAGAGGCGCACAGTTCTCAGTATTCCATCCATCCTGGCAGTACGAAGATGTACCGTGATATCCGTCAGCACTTTTGGTGGAATGGCATGAAGCGGAAGATAGCTTGGTTTGTCTTTCGGTGTTTGGTTTGTCAACAAGTTAAGGCTGAACATCAGAGGCCCGCTGGACTTCTTCAGCCCTTGCCGATTCCAGAATGGAAGTGGGAGCATGTGACCATGGATTTCGTAACTGGATTGCCTAGATCTCCAGCTGGTCGAGATGCTATTTGGGTTATAGTTGATCGACTCACGAAGGTGGCTCATTTTCTCTCATTCAGAGTTGGTCAGTCGACAGCTCAGTTAGCAGAGATGTACCTCAGGCAGATTGTCAGGTTGCATGGAGTGCCAGTCAGTATCACTTCGGACCGAGATTCAAGATTTACGTCGTACTTTTGGCGTAGCCTGCAGGAGAGTTTGGGGACTCATCTCCAGTTCAGTTCAGCCTATCACCCGCAGACATATGGTCAGTCGGAGCATACAATCCAGACTCTTGAAGATATGTTACGGTCCTGTACACTTGACTTCGGTGGTTCATAGGAAGATCACCTGCACCTGGTAGAGTTCTCGTACAACAACAGCTTCCAAGCCAGTATCCAGATGGCACCGTTCGAGGCACTGTATGGAAGAAAGTGCAGATCCCCGTTAGCCTGGGATGATGTCGGAGAGAGGCAGATGCTCGGTCCAGAAATGATTCCTCAGACAGTTGAAGTGGTCAGGAGAGTCAGGGATAATCTTCGAGTTGCCCAAGATCGCCAGCGCCATTGGACCGATTCTTATCGGCGCCCTCTCGAGTTTTCTGTCGGTGATCATGTATTCCTGAGGATTTTGCCTAACCGTGGCATCATTCGTTTCGGCGTACGGGGAAAGCTTAGTCCTAGGTATATAGGGCCATTTGACATTCTGTAGCGAGTAGGAGATGTGTCCTATCGTCTCGCTCTTCTACCGTCGCTAAGTGAGGTGCATGACGTGTTCCATATATTCCAATTACGACGGTATATCCCAGACCCGAGCCACGTCCTGGATCATTCAGAATTGGTTGTTGGTACCAACCTTTCATATGAGGAGAGGCCCGTGTCTATATTGGACCGGAGAGAGAAGACACTCAAGAACAAGACTATCAAGTTAGTCCAAGTTGCTTGGGATCATCACTCTTTGGGTGAGTCAACGTGGGAGCGTGAGGACGATATCCGATCGCGATATCCCGACCTGTTTGACTCGTGAGGTATAATGTATTCCTTATGCCTCATGCCTTCGATTCCTTGCTTGAATGAGTGATTGCCTGCCTAGTTATAGCTTGCATGTGATTAGTATAGCTTGTCATTGCTCCTCTAGCCTCTTGATTAAATTTCGAGGACGGAATTCTTTTAAGGAGGGTAGAGTTGTAATGTCTGTGGTTCGTATTACGTATTCTGGAATACGTGTACGTATTTATTCCTGTATTGCATGATTTTCTTGCTTAGTTTCCTCCCTAGCGTGGTTTATTCTTGGTTCGGTTTGGGATCGCTATTGGTTCATCATGAACCAAGGGGTGAACCATCTACCTACCACCACCACTACCATTTATTAACCCCCTTCTTCCTTCTCTCTCTTCATTACTCTTCTTCCATTACTTCCTTCACCTACCAGAAAGAGAGAGAGAGGTCTAGGCAAGTGCAACTTGCTTCATGGAGGAACTCCAACTTTATTGCTTTATCCTCTTCCTTATAGCATTTTAACTTACTTTAATACTTGGCATTTCTACTTTCTATGGCTAGATTCTTGTAGATCTAAGTTTACTTTATTTTCGAAATTCTTGGGTTTTGATCTACTTAATCTTGTTATTTCTGAGTTTTAATGGTTCTATGTTATAGAGCATTTCATTCTGACCCGTGTTGACCTATAGAAGTTCAGATTTTGGCTCCGAATGATGGAGTTATGGAGCTTGAGAACTTGGCTCTCATGGTGTTCTTCTTCTCGAGATTTTGGAGAAGATGAACTGTGCTTGACTTGACCGCATGAATGATTCATGCGACAAGTGTTCTCTTCAGCTGCATGGCTGAAAGTACTGGAGCCGCATGAGGGCCGAACTCATCTAGCCGCATAACTCGCTCAATCTCCAGCCGCATATACTCTGTACTTCTTCAGCCGCATGAGGACCCCGCTTCTTCCAACCGCATGAATGCCCTGACTTAGTCTCATGCGCCCACTCTTTCCGCTGGCCGCATGGGACTTTACTTGACCCAGCCGCATGACAACTTCTTCCTGAGCCGCATGCAAGCCACTTGCTCTCAGCTGCAGGAACCCTTCTTCCCCCTGCAGCCGCATAATACTCCACTCTTCCCGCTAGCCGTATATGCCTCCTTTCCTTCAGCCGCATGAGCTTTGGACCCTCAGCCGCATGAGCTGCTGCCGCATGGATTCTCTCCTTGGCCGCATGCGCCTGACCCTATTGAGCCGCATGAGCTGCTGCCGTATGGATTCTCTCCTTGGCCGCATGCGCCTGACCCTATTGAGCCGTATGGGCTATTCTCTCCCAGCCGTATGAGATCATTCATGGCCGCATGTGCCTGAGCCGCATGGCTCCCTATAGCCCTGTGTTTTATTATTTGTTCATGTCTTGTAACACCTTTATTGTATATTTTTATGCCCATTTTATATCCTTACGCCTTTTGTCCTGAACTTGATAAATCACGATTTGATTGACATGATTGAAATAACAATTATACATGACATAGTGTGGCAAGGAACTAGCACGACCTGATAGTGGCCCGTCGTGGCGCACTCTTGACCAGTAAACTTGACATGATAACCTGACATTATATATCTTGATAAGCTGTTGCGACGGGTACCTGACATGACATGACCTGTATAATTAACCCGGACATCGTAGGCGATTGTGCTTGTACAAATAATCCAGTCCTGTCTTGCATCATGTCTAGGAGGGAACTCCGGAGTACCATGGTCAGGAGTACCTACTGAAATAGACTAAGGCTAAATAACTAGATTAATACATTAGTCATACAGAGATCTCCCAGCTACAGACAATCCCGTTACCTGGTGGCGCCTTGGGATCTGTAGCCTGCCGTCGAGTAGGGCACATTTCCAGCACACTGTCATGTGTTGCACCCTTCAAGCTATCTAAGGGTACATGCATTTCCTGGACGATGTACCTACCTGAATTTAACCCTAATCTTTCAACCAGGGTAACCTGGATGGTCTGCAGGGCTTGTGGCTGTGGAATAATCTCACTGCATCTTGCTAGTAATTAGGCCTGTGATAACCCTAGTTAGTTAAAGTATCAAGCCGTAATTCTTGTTTGGCCGTGAAATGATTGGATGGAGTCTAACCTGTCTAGTCTTGTCTTGATTTTGTTCCAGATTACTGCATGACCAGAATGCCTGTATTTATTTTATCGATAAATGGTGAGAATTCCAAGTTCGGTTCAGACGAAGGGTTACAACCCCGGTCCTTGTTTGGTTTACGGGTTGTAACCTGGTTATCTGAATAGTTCTATGGTTATCTCGTCGTATATCATCCTGATGTACTTTCTTTATTTCCAGTTTTACTTTATTTATACTTTTGTGCTGATTGCTGGTTTTAGTTCTTAAGTGAAGATTCCTTTGTGGCAATTGCTCTTTCTGGGATCTGACCCAGCTGGTTTTGTATGGCCAGATTTCGGAGCAGCTCCAGAAGATCTACCGACTTTCGAACCCGATGGTGGCGACTAGACGTAACCAGGGCAACGAGTGGGTTATTTTTGGCTCTCCCACTCTATTGTAAACATATTCTTTTGAGGCCTTTAGCCGACGAGCACCTGTTTAGCTCGATTGCACTTACTTACCGTCTGCCTACGGGCTGTAACATGATTGACAGATCCTAGGGTTGATCATGTATGACTAAAACTCTCGCTAGTCCTAACATTTTGTAACGACTAGCTTCATGATCAGCTAAATATATAATATTTGGGACGCCTTATTATTGTATATTTAATGATCATACATCTTGTAACATTTACTTACTTGCTTGTGATTGAGACACTAGGCTTGTTCATGACCTTAGGAGACTGTTGGCTTGTAGTAAACCCTCATGTATCTAGACAGCCATGACCGTATAGCGAGATAAAATCCATTTCATATACGTAGCTTGCTATGTCTGCCCCCGCTCTCCAGTATTCTGGTTCTGGGGCGTGACATGGTTTAAGTGGTGGCCCATGCAGGTCTTATAAATCAAGATATGTGAGGGTTTACCGAATAGATGTCTCAATCAGTATTCGCCCTTGATCTCTGCTCATATCTTTTGAATCCCTGGATTCTTGTCCTGATCATATGCTTGTATCGTTGATCTGTCTTGGTCCTTCCTTATTGTTCCCCATGTCGTCTTCTGTAGGTCAGCCACGTACCATCTCAACTGTGATACATGGAATACGTTGTGGACCCCCACTAGCATAGGCGGCAAGTCTAGCCTGTATGCAACATCACCGACTCTCCCGCTGATAACGAAAGGGCCGATAAAGCGCGGGCTAAGCTTCCCGCCTCCACCAAAACTTATCGTACCACGAGTCGGAGATATCCTCAAGAAAACCTGGTCTCCGACCTAATCATAAGAAAGGTCTCAATTAATTATAATAAACAAATATTATCAAAAATCACAAACAAACAAACCTAAATCTAATCCTACTCTAATCTGTACCTCAAACTCCAACGGCCTCCGGTGGCTATCGGCCCAGTGCGATGTCTGTCCTGCGCCATGCGAAGTATGTCCCTGATGAGCTTCACCTTCTCGGCTGCGTCAACAACCATCTCTGGCCCCAGTAAAGCTCGCTCACCAACATCATCCCAAGATAAGGGTGTACGACACCTACGCCCGTACAGAGCCTCGAAAGGTGACATCTCAATGCTGGCCTGGAAACTATTGTTATAAGCAAACTCCACCAAATGAAGATGATCCTCCCAGGAACCTCCAAAGTCCAGGACGCACGTCCGTAGCATATCCTCAAGTGTCTGAATAGTCCGCTCCGACTGTCCGTCCGTTTGGGGGTGGTATGCAGTACTAAACTTGAGCTGAGTGCCTAAGCTGGTATGCAGACTCCTCCAGAAATGGAAAGTAAAGCGACTGTCCCGATCTGAGACGATGCTGACCGGAACTCCGTGAATCCTGACTATCTGCCGCATATACATCTCCGCCAGCCTCTCTGTAGACGTACCCACCTTGAATGACAAGAAGTGGGCTGATTTGGTCAACCTGTCAACGATGACCCAAATTGCGTCTTTCCCTCCTGGAGTACGCGGCAAACCTGATACGAAGTCTATAGTGATATGCTCCCATTTCCACTCGGGAATGGGCAGTGGCTGCAACAATCTACCGGGCCTCTGCCTCTCTGCCTTGACCTGCTGACAGACCAAGCACCTAGCCACGAAGCGAGCCACCTCCCGCTTCATCCCTGACCACCAAACATGCTCCCTCAGATCTCGGTACATCTTGTTGGCACCCGGGTGTATAGAGTACAGAGATCTGTGGGCCTCCTGTATAACCTGCTCTCTGAGATCTCCGCTGGGCACACATAATCTGGAACCGTGCCTCAAGGCACCATCCTCTGCAAGGGAAAACTCGCCCTCCAGCAATCCTGCTCGAACCTGCTCTCGGAGACACCGCAGAGCAACGTCCTCAAACTGTGCTGACTTGATCCTCTCCACCAAGTCCGACTGAATCTGCATGCCCCACATCTGCATCTGTACTCCGGGCACGATCACCTCAATCCCAAGGCTCTCTAAGTCTGCAAGTAAATGTCGATCCATGGTCAAACACATGGCTGTCGGATACCTACTCAAGGCATCGGCAACCACGTTGGCCTTTCCTGGGTGATACTGAAGTAGGATGTCAAAATCCTTCATCAACTCTAGCCATCTGCGCTGTCTCATGTTCAACTCCTTCTGAGTGAACACGTACTTTGCGCTGATCTTTGCAACTGAAGTCGGCGCTGCCCATGCCTCAACTACTAAAATCTTCTTGGGGTCAATTGAGATACCATCTCCAGTCACTACATGCCCCAAGAAGTCCACCCGATCGAAGAACTCACACTTGGAGAGCTTCCCGGGTAGCTGTTCCTTCCTGAGAATCTCCAGTACTATCCTCAAATGCTCCTCGTGCTCCTCCTCAGTCTCAGAATATATCAAGATGTCGTCAATGAACACCACCACAAACTGATCCAGATACTGGTGGAACACCTTGTTCATAAGGTTCATAAATACTGCTGGTGCATTGGTTAGCCCAAACGGCATAACCAAAAACTCAAACTGCCCGTACCGCGTCCTGAAAGCGGTCTTGGAAATATCCTCCCCCTTCACCTTCACCTGGTGATATCCCGACCTCAGATCAATATTGGAAAATACCCGAGCTCCGCTCAACTGGTCAAAAAGATCGTCGATCCGCGGCAGTGGGTATTTGTTCTTGATCGTGAGGTTGTTGAGTGCCCTATAGTCAATACACATGCGTACTGACCCATCCTTCTTCGGCACAAACAACACTGTTGCACCCCATGGCGACGAACTCGAGCGAATGAAGCCCTTGTCCTGTAGCACATCCACCTGCTTCTTCAGCTCCACCAGCTCGCTGTTGTTCACCCGATAGACATGCTGAGAGATGGGCTCCGCTCATGGAACCAAGTTTATCGAGAACTCTATGTCTCTGTCTGGTGGCAATCCCGACAACTCCTCTGGGAAAACATCCATATACTCTGCTATCAAGGGGTATGGAATCGCCTGCTCCTCGACCGAGACTCCACAGAAGACTCCGCTGCTCTGCTCTGCCTGACGTCTGGAGTACTCGAACTCTGACTCCCCCGGTGCTCTGAAAAGAACTCTACCCCCTCTGCAATCAATGCTGGCGTGGTGCCTGCTCAACCAATCGATGCCTAGTACTATATCGTAGTTCGACAATGGTATTACGAGCAGGCTCACCTCCAACTCAAGGCCTCCCAAAACTACTCTCCGACCCTTACAAACATCACTCACGAGGATAATGCCACCCCCGATCATGATCTTGTAAGTCATAGGCAACGATTCAGCTACGATACCGTGTCTAATCGCAAAAGATACTGATATGAAGCTATGCGAAGCACCGGAATCGAATAATGCAAAAGCTGGACTGGAGTGGAGAAGAATCGAACCTGCAATCAGCTCTCCGATGGCCTCCGCATCCTCTGCTGCCATGGTGAATCCTTGTCCCTGCTGGCCTCTCCTGGCCTGCTGCTGGTGCTGGACGAACCTCTGCTGCTGCGTCTGCAGGGCTGGTCCCCTCTGCTGGCCTGCTGGAGCCCTGGATTCTCCTTCCGGGCCTGCTCATGCAATACGGCACTCCCTCATCTGGTGGTCTGCTGAACCACACACCAGGCACTGGCCCAGCCTCTTCCGGCACTCATTGAAGACGTGCCCAGACTTCTTGCAGTAGGCACAAGTAACACCCTATCTCTGACCCTGCTAGTGCTGTCTCGGCTGCTGCTGCTGGTGAACTGGCCTCTGCTGGATCGGCTGCGGCTGAAACTGCCTCGACTGCTGGTGCTGAAAGTGGGGCCTCTTAGCCTGGCCTCCGCTGCTGCTGCTGCCCCCAACTGGGTCTCGCCCCCTCTTGAGCCTAAGCTCAAGATCATTCTTTGCCAACAAGGCTCCCGTCAAGATCTCCTTGAATATGGCATCCCGGTTGCCCTTGGTCAAGGACTTGACCTCCTTGACTAGACCCTTCCGGAACCTCTGGGCCTTCGTCGTCTCGCTCAAGCCCTCTACAAACCTGCCGAGGCGGCCGAAGTCCCCGGCGTACTCCTCCACTAAAAGGCTCCCCTGGACTAGGCTCTCGAACTGCGTCTCCAAGGCTCTGAGTGTTGAGTCTGGGAAGAACTTCTTCTTGAAGAAGCCCTTGAACTGCTCCCAAGTCTGCCCAGCTACCCCCACCCTTGGGTCTGACTGATACCAGGTGCGAGAAAGATCTCGCATCCGGCTAGCTGCGGCCTCGATCTGAAGATCTGCTGGTATCCTGGCCAGGCGGAAGATCTCCTCTATATGCTCGATCCACTCATCGGCATATAGGATCCCCTCTGTCCCCAGAAAGTCTCTGGGCTCATCTTCTAAAACTGTTCGATCCCCGGTGTCCTCGGCTGATGGACCACTGGTCGAGCTGTAACCGTCGTAAGGGCCAACTCATTGCCCCTGTCCTGTCGAGCCTGCTGCCGATCCATGAACTACTGGAAGTATGCGAACATCTGCACTGCGTCCACGTATCCTGTAGGCGATGGCTGCTGGAAAGGATCCTCTGGGATGACCGGGTCCTACCTCCGAGCCGGTGGAAGCATACCCCCTGCTGCTACTGCCGAGGTCTCAATACGAGCATAGGTGGCAGGAGCTGCAGTCCCCTAGCCCCGCTGTACTGGCTGGGAGGTAGCAGTACCCTCCATAGCATCCCCATGAATGGTACGCTGCGATCGAGTCTCTACCATCCTGAAGATAGACAAACAAGAGTATCAATTTCTGAGAAAGAAGCGAAATAACAAAGACAGACAATTATAATTCAAAGGATCAGCTGACAATAAGGATTTAGATGGCAATAAAAGAAATTTTTCCTAAACTGATTGAGTACCTAAAAATTAATGTCCTATATCCTACTGCAGGCTGTAGTGATACTCTAATTCGAATACCACTACACTTCTAGTCTAGACCTGCATGGGCCACCACTAAAAATGTGTCACGACCCTCACCCTAGAGTTAGGACACGAGACGTGGGTACGTCCAGCCTATGCCGCAGTGTCGGCGGTAGAACGCTGTCCTAGGTCAACATACATCTAACAATATATCTCTAAACAGTTTATACTCCCCGAATGGGGGTGACATAGCAGTAAATAAACTCAATCACAACTAAGAAAGAGATAGCACGATATGAAATAGATCTCAAGGAAAAATAGATGATAAAGTAGTCTAAGATAATCCCAGTAAATATCCAGAGGTACATGGTCTCAGATACTGAATGAAAGAATATATACAACTCAGAACTCAGAACAGAATAAAGTCTAGCTAAACAGTCTCAAGACAACATAAGATAAGATAAGCCTAACTAAACTAGTCTAGGCAATGGAGGTGATGTCCTCAGCTAGAGCTGGGTCCTCCTGAGGGTCCAGCTCGCAAGTGTCATCTAAGGCTGCCCCGTAGAAAGTATCCAGACATGCCTCCTCCTCGTCCTCTGTAATATTTTCAACAGGTCCAGCCAGGACAGGAGCGAGCACAGTACATCTCAACAGTTCATAGTAGGTTAGAAAATATAATCATGCAGTAAAGTAAGATACAGGTACTGGAAGAAATGCGGTATATAAATAGAGAGAGAACTGTAATAGAAATATCTACTATAAATAGAGACTAACAGTGGCTAGTGAGTCAGAGTACAATATAGACATGTAAATGGCATAAGAGAATCTGATAAGACACTATGGAAAAGATTCTGATAAGATACTACTTGGGTATTATTCACATGTCTACTTCTACTCCCCCGTACCCCCAATCAATACACAAGGATCCAACCAAGTTATGTTATGATTCCATGCAAGGCCCCCGAAGGGTGATACATGGATGTCCCATAAATGGGGATTCTAGGAGATTCTAGGATACCCAGTAAATGGGATAAGAGATTCTAGGAGACTCTGTGATCATAAGAGTATATGTCACAAGTGATCAAAGAACCAGTGAAGCATAGTGATACGCCATATAAGTGAAACGCACAGAACATGTAGTACCCGATGCTCCCTAATGATAACATCTCAAAAAGGCATCCATATAGTACCAATCCATGTGACCAACATGACAGTAACAAGTAAAGTAATTTAATACAGGAAATAATTCTAAGCAGGATATGAAATGATCAGATAATGTACTCGCCTGGTATCTGAGTATCCAATATGAAAGTACTATTCGAGGAGTGGTGTCTGGCTCCTAATCAGAACAGCACAAGTCACAACAAGTCTAAAATGGTAAAATGAAGTTCTACTATGCATTCTACATGAGTCTAGGTCAATCTAGGCCAAAGTCAACTCTTGGTCAACTCTGGTCAACCCTAGAAGTCAACTAGGTCAACTATAGTCAAACTAGGTCTAACCAAGTCTAAATTAGGTCATACTAGTCTACATTAGGCTAACAAGGCTATTCTAAGTCTAACAAGACTACACAAGTCAAATCTAGGCTCACTAGCTAAGCAGTTACAACCATGGGCCATAGGCTAAGAGACTAGGCCATGGGCCAATAGGCAATACCATATTCAGTTTCTATATCTAAATAATACATATGTATACATACCACACAATCTAATATAAGATACCTATATTGACCTATCTAGGCTCCTATTCACATAATAGATACATACATTATATGGCAATATATATACATATATATATATATATATATTTTATATATATATATATATATATATTTATATATATATATATATATATATATATATATATATATATATATATATAAATATATATATATAAAAAAATATATATATATATATATATATATATATATATATATATATATATATATATATATATATATTGATACACACACATGTGTTATATAATATAACTAGAATATATAACCTATAAGCTAAAGTGTAAACCATACAACATTATGCTAATACATATAAATATATACATATGTATAAAGGGGGCTCATGTGTGTGGGTTGATTAGTGAGAGTGATGTGAGGCATGGCAATGGTGTGGGTGATACATGGCATGAGGGTATGTGAGAGGGTAACATGGTGTCAAGGAGTGCTAATGTGTGTGGGTGTAAACTGAATGCAAATGGGTGTGTGTGTGTATGATGAGAGACAAGTGTGTGAACTGTGAGGGGGTGTGTGTGGGATGTGAGATGTGTGAGGAAAGAGTGTTTTAGAGAGTGCATAGTGGTGTATAGTGAGAGTGAGTGAAAGATGTGTGTGTGTGTGTGTGTGTAACTGTGAGTGAGGGAATACATTACATGTGTGTAGGGAATGCATGAGATTGAAATAGTGCGTGTATACCTAGTGTGCACATGAACAGTTAATAGATTTCCCCCAACAATACACATATCACAGAAACTAGAAAGGGAGACCAACTACATTAATGTTCAGAAATTGACAGCAAGGGAAAAGAAGGGAATTCAAAACACAAATAAAAAACTGGAACCATCACTCAGTTCAGAAATCTGAATTCCCAGATTTCAGTTTTTCACTCAACCCCAATGACAGCAAAAGAACCACCAAATGAACCCAAATTTGACATACCAATAGAATTCATATAGGAGTACAAGTTAGAGGTTTAATATCATGTAAATAATAGTGTAGAATAGGTTAAATTGATGTTCAAAGTTCAATTTCGAAATCTTAGAAAAACAGAAAATTTGGACTGTTTCACAGTTTTAGGATAATAGGGGAAATCGAGATTTAATCATCAAAACCAATTTAAAATACCCAAACAGTGGTTGGTAACATATCTACATGTTGTGTACGTGTCACACAAGAGTTTGTTTCCACCCAAGTGGATACAAACGTGTCCAGTCACATAAAATACGAAAACAGTACACAAATAGACTGCTCCTCGTGCACGTGATTACGGGGTTCGTGTGCACGACACGACACGACACAAACCTCGTGGTCGTGTCCGAGTGTCGACTAGGTCTAGGTCTAGGGATAGGACACCCTGATATGGGTCCACGACACGTGTGTCAGTGACACGACACACGTATCAGTGCACGAAAACAACTGAACCCAGTTCAGTGCAAAAGCAATGCACGTGTTCGTGCATGTCTGACACGATACGTGGGGGTCTGAGACTCGACACATGTCGTGTCAGTCATGAGGATGACCCGTGTGTCAAGTGTCGCGTGTCGATATGGCGTGTCCTGACAGCTGTGGCCCCCGAACAGCAGGAGATCAAACCAGAGCGAGCGCGCGTGTGTGCGCCGTGTGTCCACGCGTCGATTCCGATACGACATGACACAAACACCACCTCAGAGGAACAAAAATCAATAAGCAATATCAAAACCTAGATTCCTATTCAAAAACTTCCTAGAAATTAGGTTGAAATGTCCTTTGGGACATTTCAACAAACACCTACTGTGGGTTCCTGATACGTGTCCAAAACGGACACGAAACCTATGAAACTTGACACGAAACCAATACAGCCACTTAGGGGACTCTTAGGGCTTCCTAAATGTATAAAGAAATTGAGGTTTCATTGAGGAATGAAGAAGTTACCTATGGATGAACTTTCAAGAAAACCCCCCTTTGTTGAGCTCCTCTCCTTGATATCCCAATCCAACAAATCAATACCAAACTGAAATAAAACTCCAATAACAGCAAGTATAGGTATATTAAAACCTAATGGAAGAGATTTGAATGAAAAAGGACATGAGGAGGAATTTCTATGGATTAAATGAAGTAGGAACAAACCTCTTCCTAAACTTGAGCTTTCCTAAAAAGAGGCAACCCTAAACTAAGAGAGTATTTATAGGGTGGTGTTCCCAAGGAGGATATGGTGGCCGGCCACAATGTCTAGGGCTTAGGGTTTTGTAATTCTTGGGCTTTGGGCCAATCTACAAGGCTATGACTTGAATTGATTTATCAAAGGTTCTAAATCATAAGTCATGATTTATGACTTTCTAATTCCTATTGCTAACTAGAGTCTATTGACCAAACCAAGGGTTAGCTTAGGTTAGACTAGAGTCATATAACCTAACCAAGTCTATACTAACGAGGGTTAGCTTCTAGGTTGGTCTACAAGGGTCAAAACTAGTCAAAGTCAACCTAGTCAACCCTCATCCAAACAATTCCAAAATAATTCCTAAAAATTCCCATAAATTCAAATAAATTCTAATAAATTTAAATTACCCCAAAAATTTCAAAAATACCCTCAAACTAGATATGTGGTAGTGACACTCCCATATGAACTAGAGAAATATTATGGTGCAATGGAAGATAATGATAGCATGTCTCATTGTTTGTTGTAAAAGAAGTTCCACATTAGACTATGTCAGATTGTAAAGTCAAGGAAAACGATATATTTTTTCAAATTATATTACTCATATTATGTCTCATGAATATTTATTAAATGAATATGGTTTCTAATCTTAAACTAATTCTAGAGGTGTCAGTATTTATTTTCTTACTTGAGCATTGACTTCCGGAAAGGAATACCCAAATCCTGACAAAGACCTTGCAAGGTAGCCTGCACAAGAAGGTAAACAGAGTTCAGAATGAGGCTGACTACCTGTAACATTTCTTAAACGTTAACCATATCCAAGTACACAATATTAAATATTTTAGGATCATCAGTTAAAATATTTTTAGAAGAAGATGCATTAAATATAGAGTTAACTAACCTCAGGTCCTGTAGCAGATCTTCTGAGTCTACTATAGGTGGAGGATTCCCAAGCTCATATTAAATTTGACATATGTAACCAAAAGTATGTGCAAAATCAGCATATTGCTACCAAAAAAAGGAAAGACAAATTTGACACTAGACAACTTATTAGCAAAGTAAACATGATAACATGAATCCTGATCAAATGAGAGTGCAGGAAGAATGTTTGCACAAAGTTAAGTTTAAACTCGGTGCTGAAACATAGTAGTAAAGAATATTATAATATGACAAATCAGATTGACCAAAATTCATAAGGTACCTAATATGATATATATAGGTTATTAAAGAAGAAAAGCAACTCATACAATAAAGGTCTCTCTTGAGGGCAACAAATAAGTAAAAAAAGGTAGTCAACATCCACTACCGTTAAATAATATGTTTATGAGATTAGATGTTTATATAAGAACCTAAAAAAATTAGAAGGTATACGTGGTTTCTAAACTCTCTAGTATGACAAAGTTCATCGGCAAAATTTGCAAAATAAAGATTGTGTTCAGTCAGTTAGAACAAGATACCAAAAGAGAAAGGTAGTCTCTTCTGGTAAGTAAGGAAAGAAACTGATAGGCCTTCCTTATCTCTACCTTTCTAATCAGATGGGAGGACAATTTGAGATTTTCCACAAACATATCAAACTACTTGTCATAGCTGTGAAACGCAATACAATGACAAGGACCCGACACCAATTCTTGACCGACTTTCTTGCCAAACATAATGTATGAATTTATTTTCTCCTTTTGGGTATCCAAATAATATGTAAGAGAATTATTGAGTTCCAAATTAGACATTCTTGTGGAATTTATATAGTCAAATAACATATTTTTTATAGAATCAAATTTCAGTGTATGGTATATTTTAAAGGCCATATTACAACTTAGCGATGCTATTGTTCATTACCAGTCAATCTATCATAACAATGGAAACAACACTAAAAATAGTGTGTCTTCTTAATGAACCATTAACCCCATTATTCAAGCATCATTTTTCTTGCACCTTGAAATGACAATAACATATAAAGCTATTAGTATCATATAAGTCTCTCAAACATGTTGGAAACAACATTTATTATACTCAAGGCATGAGGTTCCTACTCTACTAATCCGCTAATAGTCGGCCTTCAAGCAAACCAGTGTGACACATAACTAAATTTATCTCCAGATGAGGAAAAAAGAAGAAGAAAAAAATACGTAAAAATAAATATCAAATGGATATGTATATGTATATTTTGTAGAGAGAGAGGAGTCTGACTAAATGGGATCTGAAGGCCGCTTGGATCCTGACAACAACCACCTCCTGCAGCAGGCGGTGCGTCTGCTACCAGTGAGCCGGACGATGCCATGGGTACCAATCCTAGTTTTGGTGGTCTTCTCCCTTTATTCAGGGTGGCCAAGAGCCTGAGTTTTTGCCCTGGATTTGGGTTGAGACATTTTAACAAATATTTATTTAGCACATCGAGTAACTCAATTTGAATCCGTAAACGCTCGTTGAGGATATGGAGGATCCGGAGTCAGGGGTCCTTTGTTGCTATCTTTGTCCGTCCCAACTTCCCCACGGTCAGCAAGATGCTCCTCCCATGTCCACAAATGGTCCACTAGAACCCGAACCTGCTCCTCCTCCGCTTTGTTGTCCCCGTCTCGAGTTTTGGAAGTCCTTTATGGACAACGACACGGACAAGCTCTAGAAATCGTAGATTATATCTAGGTTTCCATTAGGGATTGTGAGAGAAAATAAACAAAACGAGTGTAGAGATTACAAATTTGGAGGCGATTTGGGCTTACCGAGTGCCAATCAAAGAGGCTCTAGAGGAGGGAAGGAAAAATGTGCACGCAAGGGGGGCACGACTGCAGCGGTTGTCGACTCCGGTCGGCACCATTGCTGCTCCACCTTCTTCTTCTTCTTATGTTGCTCTCTTTGTGGAAGGGAAGAAGATAAGGAGGAGAATAAAGAGGAGGAAAGATTTTGGGTTCTTTTGTGTGCGGGTGCTTGCGGGTTAGGATTTAGAATTTATGAGGAGGAGAGATTTGCGATTCTCTCTATGTGGGAGGTAAGGATGGAGAGAAGAGAAGAAGGGTTAGGGTTTGGGAGTTGGAAGTTGAAAAAATGATGAATATGAAAGAAAGGGGGGAGGGGGTTCTTTGAGTGGATTGAAATTTTTTCGAACAAAACCCAAAATTTTGAGAGGGTCCAGGTGTTGGAATTTTTTTTTGCAACATAAGCGGCGTCCAAAAAAACTATACCTTTAACAACGTTCATAACACGCTATATAAAGTTATGTTAACAGCAAAATAGCAGGAAGACATAAGCGCTACAGATAAACTGCTATTGTATGAACTTTTAATAGCACTTCACAATAAACGCTATGGATGATGATATTATAATAGCAGGGAGGCTCGAATGCTATAGATAAACTGCTATTGTACGCTCTTTTAATAGCACTGTGGAATGAACGCTATTGATGATGACATTCTATAGCAGGGAGGCTTGAACGCTATAGATAAACTGCTATTGTATGCCCTATTTGTTGATCTAGCCATTAAAATCAAAAACTCCAAGAACTAAACTTGTAGAGGATGATGAGAAGAACAATATAGACAAATCATATCAAAGAAAAATCAAAACATAAAAAATGCAAGAATCTCTTCATTTGGTGCAATGTGTACTTGCCGAAATGTTGGTTGGAGGAAAAATAAAATAAAAAGTGAATGAGGAGAGAGAGTGTGGAACAGATTATATATAGGAGTTGGGTTGACTCAAAGAAACCCTAATCTTAAGAATGCTCTTAACCATATGACTAATGACATGTTAAATGTTATATGCAACAATTAACTAAATAAATAAAACCGTAACCATAACACGGTCCAAAAATCCTATCATCGAAATAGTGAACCATGCCTACAACCAAACAAGGACAAGGGGTGGCACATTATTCTGCGACGAGATACAATTCCATGCCATGGCCCGGTGCAAATACAGGATACATGCAATGAAGGGACAGGTGCCAGATACTATATACAAAAAAATCAAAAATTTACATATTCCTGGAACGGGGAGTGACATAGGGGTTTATGGTTCTGTGAGTTTGGGATTGGTTTGTGGCAGCCTTGACAACACAGCACCCTTGGCAACACACATAAACCCATTTTCCTTCTATGCCTATACATATATGTATATATATTATTATATATATAACTTCTTTATATACATTTATAGATATTAATATATATATATTGTATATATGTATATATTAGATTGTTCTCAATTTTTAGCCCTATACCTGCAGCCCCATACTCATCTCTCACAAACACACGCACTCTCATCTTCCTTTTTATTTTATACTTATGTATATGTGTAGGTATATAAATATATATATATATATATATATATATATATATATATATATATATATATATATATATATAAAGATATATATATAAAAAAAATATATATATATATATATATATATAAAGATATATATATATATATATATATATATATATATATATATATATATATATATATATATATATATATATATATATACATATATTATATATTGGATGTGTGTATATATATATACATATAATATATACATATATTATATATTACATATATTATACATATATAATATATATATACATATATTATATATTTATATTTATATATATATATGTGTGTGTGTGTGTGTGTGTGTGTGTGTGTGTGATTTTGCTATTAGATATAGCCTAGGGATTTGTGAGCCAATTTAGGATTGACCCATTGACCCAATGGGCCTATCTTGGCCAAGTTGACAAAAGTCAACTTTGGGTCAAACTTGATCCAAATCGACTCAGACGGACTTGAAATGGTTAGATAACTTAAGTTTGACATAAATCTAGACTAATTGACTAGTTGACATAGGGTTGACCTAGTTTGACCAGAATGGTTGACCAGGTTTGACCAGAGTTGACGAAGGGTTGACTTTGACCTAGAAGAACCTATAATTATTTAGAATGCATTGTAGATTACTCTTATTCCATTTTAGACACTTTGTAACCAGTGGTTGCTCTAAATAGGACCGAGATACTTCGGTTCAGACTCATATTCTCATCAGACATTCGGGATATCTGGCGAGTACATTCTCTGATCGTTTTATACTTGCTAGAAATTATATTCTTGTTATAGACTAATTTACTTGATGCTGACACGATGTTATCACGGATTAGTACTATATGGATCTTTACATAAAATGTTATCCCCCTCGGGTGCATCGAATACGTCATGTCATGTGCTTTTCACGAACATCCTGTATTTCATGGACTCTTATTTTTCATATACACTCATGTGCTCTTATGTACTCTCATGATCTCATGAGCTTCATGTATAAACTTTCATGTACAATAACATAACCTGTCTAGATCGTTGTGTATTGATTGGGGTACGGGAGAGTAGAAGTAGCATGTAAACAATTCCAAAGTAGTGTAATCATGTATAAACTCTGTAGTATAATCATGTATAAATCAAACCTTTCACATGTCTATCTTATACTCTAAATCACATAGTCACTTACATTTCTCTATTACCATATATAGATATCTTTTGTTTATCAGATTCTCTCTTTCTCTTCATGTTTATTTCTTAGTGTTTTATGTATCTTATTCTATAGTATGCTTTACATTTCCTGTCATGATATGAACTGCGTGAGATGTATTATGCTCGTTCATGTTCTGATTGGACCCGTTGATAAAATTTTACCGGTAACTTGGAGGATCACAGCTAGCCTAGAGGACGCTATTAGAGCGCGGAGTAGAGGTTTAGAGTTTTGATTATCTTATTTCTTGTTGTCTTGGATATGTATTTTATTTTAGCTATTGAGATTTTTTATTGTTAAACAATTGACTTATTTTACTTATGGTTGTATCCCTTTTGTGGATTTCTTATCTATTTCATCGTGTTGATTATCTACCTCTAGTTGGTGATTGAGATTGTATCCTCCTGTGGTTGTCCTCCATTTGGAGATTATATTATATATTGTTAGTTGTGATGGTGACCTAGAATAACGTTCTACCGCCGACACTACGACGTAGACTGGACGTACCCACTTCTCGTGCCCTTACACTGGGTGCGGGTCATGACAGTCCTGCTCCCAATTCATAGCACTGTATATTAGATTATTCACTGCATTCATGTGTCTGACCAAATATGAATGTATCAATCTCCATATTCCTTGGTAAGGCTCTATCCAGTCACTACCAAATTACAGTACTTTAGCGACGGTCATTTAGCGACGGATATTTTCCGTCGCTATCACCGTCGGATCCCCGACGGATTTGTGACGAAATACCGATGGAAAGCAGTGGACATTTTTTTTTATTTTTTTATGTCCATATCCGTCGCTATGCCGTTGATAGGTAGTCGGCCATGTAGCGACGGTTTTATATCCGTCGCTAGAACGTCGCATATTTTGGCGGCAAAAGCCTAAAATATTGGCGCGAGATTTACTGACGACTTAGCGACGGAATAATCCGTCGCTACTCGTGCGAGATTTACTGACGCATTAGCGACGGAATAATCCGTCGCTACTCCGTCGCTAAATTTACGTTCTAGACTTAAGTTGAAACGACGGGGAGAACTTTTCATTTCTCCCAAATTTCACTCTCTCTCCTCTCTCTCTCTCTCTCTCTCCCGCGGTGATCGATCGGCGACCCCCTCTCCTCTTTCTCCTGCAGCGGTGATCGACGACCCCCTCTCCTCTCTCTCTCCCAAAGGTATTCCCCTCTCCCTCTCCCTCTCTCTCTCTCTCTCTCTCTCTCTCTCTCTCTTTCTCGCTCTCTCTCTCTCGCGCGCGCGCGCGGTGGTCGTGGGTGCAGCGGGCCGGGGGCGTCGGGGGCTGCGGGGACGGCATCGACTGTGGGGGGCGGTGGTGGCGACGGTGGCGGGGGGTGTGGAGGGGGCGGTGGGAGGGGGCGGGAAGCGTTGGAGGGATGGGGGCGCGCGGGGGCTGGCCGCGGGGTGCGGGGGGTTGCGGAGGGGGGCTGGCCGTGCGCGGGGGGCGGGGGGTGTGGAGGGGGCGGTGGGATCGAGGGGGCGGGCAGCGTTGGGGGGGTACGATGGGGGCGGGGGCTGGCCACGGACACACACACGGACACACACACACACACACGGACACACGGACACACAGACACACACACACACAGACACACACACACACACACAGACACACACGGACACAGACACACGGATACACAAACACACAGACATATATATATATATATATATATATATATATATATATATATATATAAATATATATATATATATATATATATATACAGCACCGGCTCCAGACTTTTGGAGGCCCCAAACAAGTCTCATAAATGAGGCCCTCATTCCTCTATAATATTTCTATAAATTCAAAATCCAACAAATCATCATTCACAATCACATTCTCATGATAGTTTTCATTAACAATCACACTCACAGCTTTGAGGAGGATAAAATACCTGCTTAGTTGAGGAGGTTTTCCGTAGGACTCGGGAGAGAGAGGAGATGAAGAAGGCGGTGGGTTTTGATTTTTCTCTCTAGGTTTTGTTTTAGGTTTTGTTTGCTACAAGCCTACAGCTTTGATTATGGGCTTCCTCCAACACCATTTTTATTGGACTGTGGTGCCGCTGGAAAACCAAAGAAATTCAACATATAAATGGGGCCCCCTTGGGGGAGGAGGCCCTAGGCGGGTGCCTGGCCTGCCTCCCCCTGAAGCCGGCCCTGTATATATATATATATATATATATATATATATATAGGCCTATATATATATATATATATATATATATATATATATATATATATATATATATATATACACACAGACACACGTCGTGAAGTCTAGTATATATATTTTGATTAGCTAAGGTAGAAGTTTAGCCTAATTAAGATTAGTTTTGACAGAGTTGACTTGGACTCCTAATTTGACCTAGAACTAGCCTAGTTAAGGGGGCCGGGCATTGTTGGGGTGGCTTACTGCATCCATATTGCACCTGCCCAGCTCATTATCCCTTTTGTGCAGTCAGATGATACCCCTACACAAATAAGTACTTATCAAAAATCTGTTGTTTTCTGTGTATGGAGTATTTTTTTGGCATGGGATGATGGCTTTCGAATTACATTGGACTAAAAACTGAGAATTAGTACATTGTTTGTGTTTACTGATTTAAGGATGATTAAATCATTAGGTTTAATCCTATGTCGTGTCTGGGTTTAAGTTATATGTTATGATTCATGTTGGCATGGGGATTTTGGTTTTTGAATTTGAGCTGTTACATTCTTTTACATTCTGTTACATATACTTACCAGATGGCACCCATGACCCGAGGAGCAGCACGTCGTTTGAAGAAAACAGTGAATGTTGAGATGCCTCCTCCTACAGTTGAGGAGGAAGTGGCACCGGTTGCTAGTAAGACCGGGAGTTCTAGTCATCCAGCACCGGTAGCTAGTAATGCCGAGAGTGCTTTTGATGCAGTCCTGGCAAGGGACGACGCCTCTCCTCGCACCAAAAATCTCGCTTTTCGGAGGTGGTTGCGTGAAAGTATCACTGAGCGTTTGCGTGAGCAGCGTGGCAAGCATTAGCTATTAGTACTTATTTGTATTGGACTATTTTTATTGGGTTGTTTTTGTTTTAGACTATTTGTATTGGACTACATATATGAATTAGAACTGTGTCAATCTCTGGATTATATTGGACTACGACACCGCGGTAACATAGTTCCTGCAGCCATTCGACTGGCGAGGCAGAAACTATGTATCCGTAGATAAATTGGACTGTCCTCCGATCCTCATCCCTCGGCAATGATGATACGACAACCAATCGGAGAGGATACTCCGAGAGATCCATCTGGGTAGGACGTATACTCTGAGAGATCACCCTTACAGAAATGATATCAGTAGTGGGATCGAATGTTGGAGAAGATATTATCACAGTATACGTCCTCTCCTCCACGATGGCTCTAGACCCATCTGCTCGTCCCTGCTTCCATTCTTCTTATTTGACTCTCTCAGCCACACATGATATCCAGCTCAAGTGTAGAGTAGGCGGAAAAGAAGGGGACAGGAATAGGAGGGGGAAGCAGCACAGCCGGCGGCATGACCCGGAGGAAGTACAGAGGTTTTCTTCAACATACGTAGGAGGACTATAAGGATTTATCTTTTCACAATATGTCATCTTGTCAAAGACCCTTAATGTGACAACCATGTTACCGCGGTGTCGGAAGACTAACATGTCATAATTTTCTAAGCCGTGTGTTTTGACATAATCATCCCAACTCTTTCCTCCTGTGTCGTAATCTCGCATTATTACATAGAACTGAAATCCGGTTGGGAGGATTATGTCAAAACACACGGCTTATAAAATTATGACATGTTAGTCTTTCGACACCACGGTAACATGGTTGTCACATTTAGGGTCTTTGACAAGGTGATATGTTGTGTTTACATATATCCTTATAGTTCTCCTACGTATGTTGAAGAAAACCTCTGTACTTCCTCCGGGTCATGCCGCCGGCTGTGCTGCTTCCCCCTCCTATTCCTGCCCCCTTCTTTTCCGCCTACTCTACACTTGAGCTGGATATCATGTGTGGCTGAGAGAGTCAAACAAGAAGAATGGAAGCAGGGACGAGCAGATGGGTCTAGAGCCATCGTGGAGGAGAGGACGTATACTGTGATAATATCTTCTCCAATATTCGATCCCACTACTGATATCATTTCTGTAAGGGTGATCTCTCAGAGTATACGTCCTACCCAGATGGATCTCTCGGAGTATCCTCTCCGGTTGGGTTGTCTTCTGAGCCATCCGTTCTCACACTTAAAATACAGGGATTGGATTCTGTGTTTCATATTTTCGGCGAACCCAGGGATTGGATTCTGTATTTTGTTTTTTGGTTTCTGTATTTTGTTTCCAGCTCCATTTGCATTAATCTACGGTACGACATGGTGATCAGGACATATATAGTCCATGCAGCCATTCGACTGGCGAGGCAGAAACTATGTAGCCGTAGATAAGTTGACTGTCCTCCGACCCTCATCCCTCGGCAATGATGATACGACAACCAACCGGAGAGGATACTCCGAGAGATCCATCTGGGTAGGACGTATACTCTGAGAGATCATCCTTACAGAAATGATATCAGTAGTGGTATCGAATGTTGGAGAAGATATTATCACAGTATACGTCCTCTCCTCTACGATGGCTCTAGACCCATCTGCTCGTCCCTGCTTCTATTCTTCTTATTTGACTCTCTCAGCCACACATGATATCCAGCTCAAATGTAGAGTAGGCGGAAAAGAAGGGGACATGAATAGGAGGGGGAAGCAGCACACCGGCGGCATGACTCGGAGGAAGTACAGAGGTTTTCTTCAACATACGTAGGAGAACTATAAGGATATATCTTTTCACAATATGTCATCTTGTCAAAGACCCTTAATGTGACAAACATGTTACCGCGGTATGGGAAGACTAACATGTCATAATTTTCTAAGCCGTGTGTTTTGACATAATCATCCCAACTCTTTCCTCCTGTGTCGTAATCTCGTATTATTACATAGAACTAAAATCCGGTTGGGAGGATTATGTCAAAACACACGGCTTATAAAATTATGACATGTTAGTCTTCCGACACCGCGGTAACATGGTTGTCACATTTAGGGTCTTTGACAAGGTGATATGTTGTGTTTACATATATCCTTATAGTTCTCCTACGTACGTTGAAGAAAACCTCTGTACTTCCTCCGGGTCATGCCGCCGGTGTGCTGCTTCCTCCTCCTATTCCTGTTCCCTTCTTTTCCGCCTACTCTACACTTGAGCTGGATATCATGTGTGGCTGAGAGAGTCAAACAAGAAGAATGGAAGCAGGGACGAGCAGATGGGTCTAGAGCCATCGTGGAGGAGAGAACGTATACTGTGATAATATCTTCTCCAACATTCGATCCCACTACTGATATTATTTCTGTAAGGGTGATCTCTCAGAGTATACGTCCTACCCAGATGGATCTCTCGGAGTATCCTCTCCGGTTGGGTTGTCTTCTGAGCCATCCGTTCTCACACTTAAAATACAGGGATTGGATTCTGTGTTTCGTATTTTCGGCGAACCCAGGGTTTGGATTCTGTATTTTGTTTCCAGCTTCATTTGCATTAATCTACGGTACGACATGGTGATCAGGACATATATAGTCCCTGCAGCCATTCGACTAGCGAGGCAGAAACTATGTAGCCGTAGATAAGTTGACTGTCCTCCGACCCTCATCCCTCGGCAATGATGATACGACAACCTATCACTATATCTTATATAGTAGTAGATGATATCTTAGTATTACATTATGTGAGTTCATCTTGATTCTGTTACGTTCTTCAAATACTATATACGATAAGATCATATACTACACCATATGTACAAAACATAGATGATTCACACTAATGTATGCTAGAATAAATTTTGGGTTGTGTATTCTGAGCGGCTGGCTTGGGGCGGGTGCGGTGGGCTTGGGGCGGGTGCGTCGGGGCTATTTGCAACCGACGCACACCCATAAGTACTCTTCATATATATATGCAACCGAACTACTGGGCGGCGGGCTTGGGGCGGCGGGCTTTGGTCGGGGGCGGCGGGTGGCTTTGCTTCTCAAATTCATCTGAGTTTATATATTGGCTAAATAATATGTTATCCATATTGGGTGTTCCATTAGTTTGGTGGTGTTTGGATTAGTAAATGTGAATATATATGGGGTTTGGATTCATGGTGTATATGTTCACTGTCTCAAGGACAGTGCGAGTTCTATCAGTTGTGTGCTTCTGTATAGATGTATATATCTATACATCTAGCTGTGATATACATATGTGTATGTGACAATCTCAGTTAGCGACGGACTAGTTACCGGTTAGCGACGGATATTTCCAGCTCCATTAATTGCATTAATCTACGGTACGACATGGTGACGGATATTCCCTGCAGCCATTCGACTGGCGAGGCAGAAACTTTGTTGCCGTAGATAAAGTTGCCTGTCCTTCGACCCTCATCCCTCGGCAATGATGATACGACAACCTATCACTATATCTTATATAGTAGTAGATGATGTCTTAGTATTACATTAGTGAGTTCATCTTGATTCTGTTACGTACGTCCTTCAGATACTAGATACGATAAGGTTAACATATACTACACGATATGTATACAGAATATAGATGATTCACACTAATGTATGCTAGAATAAATCTTGGGTTGTGTTCTGAGCCATCCGTTCTCACACTTAAAACATATAGGAATTAGTAGTGTGAGAGCGCCGGAGAGAGTGAGAGCGCCGGAGGGGGGAAGAAGAGAGAGAGAGTAAAATGGTACGACATGGTGAAGTAGTACTGTATTTTGGCTCCATTCCAGCTCCATTTGAACTACGGTACGACATGGTGATCCGGACATAGTACTTGCAGCCATTCGACTGGCGAGGCAGAAACTATGTAGCCGTAGATAAAGTTGACTGTCTTCCGACCCTCATCCCTCGGCAATAATGATACGACAACCTATCACTATATCTTATATAGTAGTAGATGATGTCTTAGTATTACATTATGTGAGTTCATCTTGATTCTGTTACGTTCTTCAAATACTATATACGATAAGATCATATACTACACCATATGTACAGAACATAGATGATTCATACTAATGTATGCTAGAATGAATTTTGGGTTGTGTATTCTGAGCCATCCGTTCTCACACTTGAAGATAAATTTTCAGTATAACGACGGATATTAGGTTACTCTTCAGTATAATTGATGTCTTTTCTTGGATAATTGGTGTGCATTAAATTCGTATGTGTATATTTCGTCTATATGATTTTTGGATATATACCTACGCTGGGTTATAAGCGATGATCTGATATACAAAGGAGGTGCTGCCGAAATTTTTGTAGACATTTGGATACATTGTATGTTCGGATATTTTTTTTATGTTTGGATAATTTAATGTTGGATATTGGATATATTGTGTTGGTAATATTTTGTTGGATATTGGATACGTTGGATATTGGTGTCGGATATGGATATTTTGCATATGGATATATGGTGTTGGATATTGGATACGTTGGATATTCGTGTTGGATATGGATATATGGTGTTGTATATGGATATTTTGCATGTTTGATATTGTGTTGGATGTGTTGCACAAACAGGAAAGAGTCTGTTTTCAGTATTTTTTTTTCAAAAATTAGAAGTTAGCGACGGACTGGCGACCACTCAGCGACGGATAGTCCGTCGCTAAATGGAGAAACTGAGTTTAGCGACGGAGTAGCGACGGAAAAAACCGTCGCTACCTGGAGCATTTCAATAAAGCGACGGATTGGCGACGGACCATCCGTCGCTATCTGTAGAAGTTTTAATGTATCGACGGATTGGCGACGCAATATCCGTCGCTACCTGGAGAATTTTACATTGAGCGACGGTTTAGCGACGGAACGTCCGTCGACCTAGTTCTGTTTGATGTCCATAAATTTTGCTGTTAGCGACGGATGTTTTGTCGCTGATACGCTTTTACCGACAAATTTACGACGGATTAGCGACGGATATTGCGTATCAGAAAATCACTGATACGGTTTTGTCGACTCTTTAGCGACGGAGTATTCCGTCGCTAAACCTATATCTTGATACATGTTTCGACGAAAGCTAGTCGGTAATCCGTCGCTATATATATTTAAATGCGCCGACGGTATTCCGTCGCTAAGTCGTCGCTGAGCGACGGAAGTAGCGACGGATATGTTTTAGCGACGAGGTTATTCCCGACGGCTGTTTTACCAAAATATCCGTCGGTAATCCGTCGGTATTTATTTTTGGCGACGGAATACCGACGGATAGGGCCGTCGGTAAATTCATGTATTTTGGTAGTGAGTCACCTATTGTTCAACCATCCCTAAATGTATCCAATCCTCATTAAGACTTGTCCTGCCATTCTCCATACTATTTGCAGTCCATACCTATATTTAGCCCATTTTCCTTTTTAGTTTATACATGTATACAAATATATTGGGTTCACATATGATGTACATTATCTTATATGGGTATTTGAAGTTGAGGACTAAGGATAAGTGGTAAGTATCCTATATATGTTGTGTAGTCTATAGTAGCATAGAATATTATATATGTATGTATATGTTATGTTGGTTAGCTTTGATGTAGGATCATATATGTAATATAGGTATATGAGGATGAGAATGAGGTAGTGTGGGTTAATGTTGATGGTAGGAGTTATGAGTTAGTTTTAGTGTAGAGTTGGTTAAACCTAGTTTCCAACATCTAATAGAAGTTGACCTTTGATTATAAAGTTTGACTAGTAGCTAACCCTAGATAGACCATTGACCTAGTTGACCTCATAGTCTAAGTTTGACTAAGTTGACCAAGAGTTGACTTTTAACCTAGAGAGGCCTAGAGCATGTAGATTTCATTGTATAATTTAATTATTCAATTTAGAACACATTATAACCTGTATCTCATATAATAGGACTCTGTGACTCCAGTTCGGACACTGTTATACATTAGTTGCTTAGGATATCAAGCGAGTTCATTCTTTGAAGTTTTCATTTACTTGATGATTATTATGATTCAGCTTATAGTATACTTCTATTTGATTCACTGACACAATACGAATTGATCTTACTGGATCCATTGCATGAGACACACATACTTTACTTGTCTGGCCTCTAATTCTAGAATCACTCACTGGAACCACCTACTGGAATCACCTACTGGCATCACATTGTTCTGGCTGGACCTTTATTCGATTTATGTGTCGTGTTATGGATTCACTTGTACTTGTTGGGCGGAGAAATACTCGAGTAGACATGTAAATATTCCCAATCATACTGGAACCACCCCTACTGGAAAGATAGCCATCGCCACTTGGCCAAGCGTGCGATGTGCCGTATTTACTACTGATCTAATCTGGAAAGATAGCTGTCGTACACTTGCCAAGCATTTGACATGCCGTATTTACCCCTAGTCGTTTACATGTCGAAAGCAGTATTTTAAAACACACTGGTTAGTATCTTGTACTGGACTCACACTGGAATGACACTTGACTCATATTGTACTATCTGGACACACATCACATTTGTTCCAGTTCAGTTATCTCTATTTACAATCTTCATTGCCATGCTCTCCTGATTTACTGTATTTACTTTCTTTGTTTTTTAGTTAAACGGTTGCTCTATTTCAATTCATGTCTCAAACTTTCCATGACTCATCAAGTATTACTGTCTATAACTGCTTTATAGTCTATGTCATTTATTTGGAACTGCTAGAGGATATGTGCTCATTCTATCATGACTATATATATTTTTCATATGATTGCCCGGAGGATACATGTCCTACTCATTACGGATCCGAGGAGGGGATAGCTACCTTGGGTCCTGATTTTCAGGAGTGATCAGGAGACTAGTTTAGTGGACTTGTTTAGATTTCTATTTAGAACTGGTGTCGTAATAAGTGGAGATTTTAACGTTGCATTTGAGTTTATTTCAGATTTTATTTTAGTTGTTGTTTGTCTATTTGTTATAGTTAATTTAGACATCTATGATATCTTATCGTACTTTAGACTGTGATTGAGTACTACCATATCTTTATATCTGTCCTCCATTCGAAATTGAGATCTACGACAGGTACATTATAACTTTGTATGAGTTATTAGTTAGTAACCTATAACAGCATTCTACCGTCGATTCTGCGACGGAGGCTTGGCACTGTTACGTACTGATGCCCCTATACCGGGTGCGGGTCGTGACAGCAAAATATGATCGTACATTAATATGCTACATAATTCAACAGGCTAGCCCGATTTGCTGGTGTCTATCTGCCAATGGAGACGAGTCGAGCATCGAGATTCGAAGTGGGCCTGAGGCCTTCTATTTCTACTCATGTGACTGTTCCATAATATCAAACAATAGGCAAGTCACTCAACCACACCCTCCACTCGGAGTCTCAACATCCTCCTGCCACTACCGATGTTTTGTACTATAATAATTACAAACGCCATAGTAATGCAGAAGGCAACAACACGCATAAGCGTCCAAACCATGACAACGGAGGCAACAACCGGGGAAGGAATCGAGTATACTGCAATCATTATCATAAGGAGGGGCATCTGGCCAATGAATGTCGAATGAAGAGTGGAGCATGTTTCAACTGCGGTCGAGTAGGCCACGTCGTACGTAACCGCAAGGTGGGCTGAACCAACACCCTCTGCAATCGCAGTACCAGCATAATCGAGGTCAGGAACCTAAAGCTCCTCCAAGCGTACAAGCAAATGGCCAAGACCGTCGTTCCAATGCCCAGGGATGAGTCTACGCCATGACCCGCGATAAAGCATTTGCATCTGACACAGTCGTGACAGGTATACTATTTTTCAATAACAAACCTGCTCGTGTACTGTTTGATTCAGGTGCCACACATAGCTTTATATCGGCGTATTTAACCGTCGAGCAAAAATTTTGTGTGACACCTCTAGGCATTAACCTTAGTATTAACATCCCGTCGGGCATGCAACTACTTACACACACAGGCTGCAGAGACAGAACCATTTGCATTGAAGGTAGAAAAATATATCTAGATACGATAGTTCTCGATATCAAGGACTATGACATCATATTGGAAATAGATTGGCTCAGTTCTTGCAATGCCACCATCGATTATGCTAGAAAGACAGTCACCTTCCGCCTGCCAGAAGAGACTGAATTCTGCTACTCGTATAGTGAAGCATCGATGGTCTGTATGGTGATCTCTGTAATGTCTGCTCGTAGGATGCTGCATTCCGACTGTGAAGGCTACTTGGCTTCCACACGTGACATACGGCAGGATGGTACAAACGCAAATCAAAAGGACGTTGTGGCAGAATTCTCTAACGGGTTTTCGAAAGAGCTACCTGACATACCACCTAATCGAGAGATTGAGTTCACCATCGACATATTTCCCAATACCTGCCTAATTTACAAAGCCACGTACAGAATGGCCCCTACATAATTGAAGGAACTCAAAGTGCAGTTGCAAGAGCTACAAGACAAGGGATTCATACGGCCTAGTGTCTCGCCATAGGAAGCCCATGTATTGTTCGTAAAGAAGAAAGATGGGTCGATGCATCTCTGTATAGATTGTCGCAAGCTCAACAAAGCCACTATCCGGAATAAATACCCCCTATCCCGTATATTGATGACCTCTTTGATCAATTGCAAAGTGTCTCGATATTTTTGAAGATTGATCTTCGATTGGGTTACCCTCAGCTCAATGTCAAGCCAAAAAACATGCTGAAGTCAGCCTTTTGCACTCGTTACAGCCACTATGAGTTCTTGGTATTGCCGTTTGGCCTAATGAATGCCCCTGCGGCCTTTATGTACCTTATGAATCGGGTATTTCGTTCGTTCCTCGATAAATTTATGGTAGTCTTCATAGACGATATTCTCGTATATTCGAAGGATAGAATAAAACAGATACAGCATCTGCGAACCTTGCTTCAGACACTTCATGACAACTAGTTGTATGCAAAGCAAAGCAAATGTGAATTCTGCCTAGACAGTTTATCATTTCTTGGGCATATCATCCCCATTGAAGGCATATTAGTTTATTTGAAAGAAGTTGAAGCCGTTGTTAATTGGAAATGGCCAGCATTAGTCAGTAAGATTCGAAGCTTCCTCGGCTTAGCAGATTGCTATAGACATTTCGTGAAAGATTTCGTGAAGATTACATTGCCGTTGACTCGCCTTACTCAATAAGGAGTCACATTTGAATGGTCAGACGACTGTGAAGCTTCCTTCAAGGAGTTAAAGCAGCGGCTCGTCTTGGTCCTGATACTCGCAGTTTCAGAAGGGACTGAGGGATTTCAAAGATGCTTTCGGCTAGGGCTTGGGGTGTGTGCTCATACAGAGGAATAAGGTGATATATTTTATTTTCTGACAGCTGAAGCTGCACGAGAAGAACTACCCCACTCATGACTTGGAATTGGCGGCAATTGTATTCGCGTTAAAAATATGGTATCACTATCTTTATGGCATGTCGTGTAATATTTTTATGGATCGCAAGGCTCCAAGTTTCTCTTTACCCAAAATAAGCTGAATTTGTGACAAATGTGCTGGCTAGAATTGATCAAGGACTATGACTTGACGACTATATGCCTGGCAAAAGAAATGTTGTGGCCGATGCATTGAGCAGAAAATACATAGCCTCACTATCCATTAACAAAAGTATACTACGGGATTTAGAGGATATGGGCATTGAACTCTGGGTTCGATTCGTAGGAGCTAGCATGGCACCGTTGCTGCTAGAATTGTACTTGTTAGAAAAGATCAAGTCCGCTCAGAAGAACGATTCATACCTGAAGAAAATACAGGAACTTGTTTCGATTGGTAAGGCAACCGACTTTGTGAAAGATGAGGTAGGAGTGTTACGGTAAAGGGTTGGCTACGCGTCCCGGATGACTCAGAACTGTAAAAGAAGATACTGTCGGTGGCACACTATGCAAAATATACCTTGTATCCAGGCAGCACCAAGATGTACAAGGACCTCCGTACAACCTTCTGGTGGCACAGAATGAAGAGAGATGTGGCGCTCTTGATGTCGCAATGCATGCATGTCATCAAGTGAAAGCTGAACATCAGAGGCCAACCAGGTAGATGCAGAACCTGGAAATTCCAGAATAGAAGTGGCAACATGTGTGCATGGATTTCATTGTCGGTCTACTAAAGGCGCCACGGGAAAATAATGCCATCTGGGTCAGCGTCGATCGACTAACCAAGTCAGCGTATTTCGTGGCCATAAAAATTACTTGGAGCGTCGATCACCTAGCTCAGATTTATCTTGATGAGATTGTGTAGCTGATGGAGTTCTGGTATGCATCGTCTCTGATCGAGATGGATGGTTTCTATCGCACTTTGGTATTAGCCTTCAGTCTTTGGGTACTAAGTAAACTTTAGCTCGGCTTACCATCCCCAAACCGATGGCCAAATGGAGCGCGTGAACCAGATTCTCGAAGACATATTATGGCTCTGCACAATTGACTTCAAGTCGAGTTGGGACGTCCATCTACCTCCGGCCGAATTTGCATACAATAACAGCTATCAATCCAGCATTCAGATGGCACCGCATGTAGCCTTGTAGGGGCGAAAGTGCAGATCACCCATTTGCTGGCACAAAGTCGAAGAGCGGCAGATTCTTGGGCCGGAGCTAGTAGAACAGATCGTAGAGAAAGTCAGGCTTATTCGGGAAAGACTTGAGATTGCACAGAGTCGATAGAAAAGCTATACTGATGTCTATCGTCGACCCCTCGAGTTTTTGTAAGGCGATCATGTGTTTCTGAAGGTAACGCCATACGAGGAGTTACCAGATTCGGTGCAAAGGAAAACCTCAGTCCAAGATTTGTTGGTCCTTTTGAAATACTAAAGCGAGTCACCGCAATAGAGTATAAGATTGCATTGCCGCCAGTACTGTCGAATGTGCATGATATCATCCACGTCGCTTAGTTGCAAAAGTATGTGTACAATATGTGACACATGATAGATTTTGGTTAGCTGAATCTGAAGGCAAACTTGTCTTATGTGGAAGAACCAGTCCAAATCTTGGAGCACAAAGACAAATTTCTTCAAAATTGAGCGATCCCACTCGTCCGCGTACTCCGGGGAAACCATTCGGTCGAAGAGTCTACCTGGGAACTCGAATTTGAGATGGCGAAAAAGTTGCCTTCCCTAGTTTTCCTGCGATAGGTTCTCTTCTTATGTTTCGAGGATGAAACTTTTTCTTAGTTGGTTATGGTGTAGTACCCCATCCCTATATTGTGCCCCGTTTCCCGTCCACGTGGTGTACGAGAAAGAAACATTGTCGCTATCGATTTAGTCAGAACTAATTGATCAGGATCGATTGAATCGATTGAACGGGACCGATTGAATTAAGATCCTTTCTTTATTATGGAATGGTTTCTTCAGAAATAAGTCCCATACTCAGCGGGTTATGCCTTGAGGATAGACTCTGCGTCTGAGTCGGGAGAGACCTCCCGCTAATATAATTTTTATGCCGCAATTGCTTATTTGGCTTTGGTTTTCTGAATGCATTTTCGTAAATATTTTCGATGGTTTTCATGGCTTGTATTTTTGAACTTTGCATTCGTATCGAACTTATTGAATGGGGCAGTATTCTGATCTAGTGCTTAAGTGATTTCTGGTGATCACATAGGCACCGTTTAGCGTGACCAACCAGTCCCTCTCCTCAAGCAACAATCAAGGTGAGTGGCTGATCTCCTTCCCTTTGACCCTTTGGTTCTAAATCTATCATAAATACAAATGAGATATGTATTGATTCCCAAAAAATCTGAAGCTTTCTCTAAATGTTTACATATTGTATTTGTTGCATGTGTTAATACAAATGTCTGATATTCTATATTATAGATAATATGGTGTGTGGTGTCACACAGAAGATCATATTATCAGTTTTCTATGGAGTATATAAATAGTTCATAATCCAGATGGACTTCGACAATCTATTGGAAAGGTTGTAGTGTAATCTGGTATTAGTCTATCTTGACTATAGGTTTACACTAGTACACTTTGTGTGTATTAAACATGACCACTTGAGGTTGTTCTCTTTGTACTGACTACATAAGAGAACAAACACCTCTATTATTATGGATGCTTGTGCTCTTAATCCGGATATAATAATAGACATGTATATGCAGTGTGCATTACTTTGACTCATAAAAGAGTGAGATTCATTATGGATCAACAACCTCTATTAATTGGGTAATAACATTGTATGTATGATGGGCTGTTGATTATAAATGGAATCCATGTCCTGATATATCGGGTTGATGATGTCCTCTTAAGGAGCTCATAAGGATTGTCATGTAAACCCTGCAGGTGGATTATATCCGACATGACAAATAAAGTTGAGCGGTACTACTTAAGGATAAAAGATGTCAAATCAATATAGTTGTCAGTAACTTAATTTGATCGACGGACATACGATATCTTAACATGGGTAGCCAAACGAGCATATAATAAAAGGAGCCCACAAACATAATTTGGGATTAGGGAGGTAGTACAACAATAGCTTATTAGTGGACCGAGCTATTATTAATGGGCCTGGATTGTGTGTTCGGGCTGAACACGAGATATCCAGATCCGTTAGGAGGCCTAACCCTAATTTTTTCTTATGGTTCCTGCCGTAGCCTATATATATCCTCTATTCTCTGGCTGCCAAATTACTGATCAAAAAGTCTGAAGCTTTCTCTAAATTCGTGATTCACGTAAGGAGAGAAAGGGAGGGCTGCCAAGGAGAAGAAAAGGTTGGGAGATCGTCGCCAACACGACGTCCAACTCGAGGAAGGAATATGTGTAGAAGATCTTGGGGTCGTCCGCTCTAGATTGCCAGAAATTATTTGTCTTCTTTCCGCCGCAGGTATAATTTGTGAACCCTAGTTTCCGCCTATGAAGGGTTAGAACACGTATTAAATATGTTAAACTTTTTATCGATCAATACGCACACCAAAGTAAGGGTCCTGGGAATCCCCAGTTCCATCAATTGGTATCAGAGCCACTTTGGATCTGCGTATTGATTGATACATCCATGTTGTCCAATAAAACCTGCGCTGTATAATAGTCGGTAGATGTAGATCTATTCTAACTCAGTTTTACAGGCATCTTAGATCCAACTATTATGGTCCAATGCATGTGTTTGATTGTGTTGTTTAAACCAAGGATATGTCGTGGATGTTGTTGTTGCTGTGGATTTAATTAAAATCACGAGGGTTGATCGTGCTTATTATTTAAATTTTTTAATCTAGATTATGTGTGAACTCTTTCGGGAGGCATAGGATTGATGTAATTTTAATTATTTTCGATCAATCGTGATGGCGGTAGTGGTTGTTTTCTGACGCCAGACGAGATGCTAGTTTTAAGCAGTCCAGAGGCAGACACATAATTTTCGATGAAGGAATCGACAGCCAAAACCTTAAAAAAATTGGGGCGTTGCCCCAGACCCCCCGACCTGTCCGGGCAGGTCGAACCCCGAATTGATCTGCACAGCGCCAGATTTTGGATTCAGATAGTTGAGGACAGAGCAGGAAAGATGACCATAATAGTTGGATATTTTTCTTTTATTTGTTGTCATTTTGCTTTTTCTGATTATGCAAGTTTATTAGTGTGTGGATGTTTTTTTTGAAAAACTAAGCCTACATTAATAATGGACAACATGGACATAATATCAACTAGTAGAAAAACCCTCTATGGACACACATAAAAAAAGAAGAAGAAAATGCTGTATTTTCTTTTTATTGGCACAAGGCTCCACAAATCGAGTATGCCTGAGAGATCCTGCACTGAGGATCCCCGAGTACAAAAAAAGAATTCTGGGGAATGGGACGATGGAGATCGAACGGCAGTTGCTCACTTACTCTATTGACCTCCGATTACAAAAGTAGGAGAAAATCTAAGAAAATTGCTAACTCTCGGCTCACTAGCAAGAAGTGCAGCAATTTGGCTCTAGAAAATGCTCTCCGTTCTGTCCTTTGAAGAGGGATGAGGCCCGCCTTTTATAGTCGTTCTTGAGCTGGAATAATGTTATGCGCCCATAAGAAGAGACACGCTGGTTCTTATGTGGGCGCATATTCCTACTTTGGGCACGTAGGGTGTAGGCACATACAGGCTACGAGATCGTGGGTTGGTCGTGGTATTGACGTGGCTGCATGCTTCGGTGCACGACTGCTCGTAGAAAATGACGTGGCCATGCACTTCGGTGTACGTTTTGATCGTGGCTTTTACTGGGTCAGGCTTGGGCGCATAGCCATGTCTCAGGCTATGCGCCCTCCTTTTGGGGGAGCTTATCTTGGGCGCATGGAGCTACACTTGAACTTGGCACATAGAGCTTCCTTTAGTGGGCGCATGGAGTCGTACTAACTGAGCGCATGGAGTTTCCTTTAGTGGGCGCATGGAGCTATATTTGCTGAAAAAAATTTATGCTTCTACAGGACCCCCTTCGAAGTTTTCGACACTTGAACACGTTCGAAATACTTTGAAAGAAGCATGGATCGTCTTCTCATGAAGCAATGGGCACATAGCACAGCCCTCTCCTTGGGCACATAGTATTTAGCCAACATGTCAGGAAGATACGAATGTTGAGATCTTCCTCGAAATTTGAACTAACAGATTCATCGGACCAGATTGAAGCAGTCCATCATTTATGCGTCGTCCACGTCAGTAGGAGACAGTCGTATAGTATGCAGGGAGCTGATCCTTCACGTGGGCGCATAGGCTACAGTGGGCGCATACGGTTTGTGGGCGCATAGGAAGTTGCCTGTGCCTATAAATAGACCCTGGGAGAGAGAGAAAATTCATTACTCCTTTCTCTTTGAATTTTTCAGAAAACTATTCGTCTTCTTTCTTTGAGAATCATGCCTCCCAAGGCTGCCATGAGATCCGCGAAGGACAAGGGGGTTGTGTCGGATAGCTCTCCTCCTGCGGCAGAGTCTTTGGTAGTCCAGGACCCGATTCTGGGTGAGGGCCTGCTTCAAAAAACAAAGTCTTGAGTGTTAATTTACGATGCTCGGACTTTTCTTCTGCCCGGGCGCTTGCGCCTAGGGCAACACACATCTGTGGGCATTACTATATGCTCACAGAAGTCATGCGCCAAAAGTATGGTGCGTTTATGCGCCCACGTGTTGCCATGTGCCCTTTAAGCTGTGGCATGTTATGCGTCCGTTTTAATTGTCCATATGTTATGCACCCACATGTCTTTGTATTGGGCACATATCCCCTTGGGCGCATAGCTTTTTGGGCGCATAGAAGCTCTTCAGAACTTAGTTTTTCTTGCGATCTTCTGGGTCTGATTATATTTCTATCCTTGCAGTGAACATGTATGTCCCGGAGCTTGGCGGTATCCCTTTCGGTTCCGCCTGTCACGTTTTCGACACGAGCCTTATAACCAACATGATCAGCAATGTTCAAGCGAAGATCAGTCACGATCAACCTACAGAACGGGCGATCGCCCTTATTGAACAGAAAAAACCTTTCTGAAGCAGATGCTGAATGATGAGAAGCTCGGAGGGCCGCACTATTGAAAGAAGCCATACTTCTTTTTTTGGTGACAGTATAGGATTTGAGGATGTCGCGAGGATATGTCTGGAAGAGTCTTTGGTAAGTATGTTGAATGACCAAAGAATAGGGCTACCATCAATGAACTGCCACTACCCTCTGTCGGCGTTTGCTGATTTAGCTGTGTCGAGACAAATGAAATGGGACCTGACTCCTGAATTGCCTGGGGTTGTTTCTGCCAAGATCCAGTTTAACTCTGGTGACCGGAAAAAGGACACCTTTAAGTATGTCAAGGGTTCCACATCTTACTCTATGAGGGGCTACAATCGGGCATTGTGCTGAACGATGTCCCGACTGATCTCTATCCTATGCTGCTGAGACTCTCTCCAACTTAATGCAATTGAAGAGAGGGTCATATCCGGAAGGAAAAATATGGGTGGAAGGCTGGAAACATCCTGTTTCGTTCTGGAGTGACCTTACTGGATGGGTATTGTCGACTTATGAAGCCACCTTAAAGGATGTCGGTCATTTCTATGCCGTCAGGGCCACTCAGTATGGCATCAAGGCTAATTGGCCGATGTTTATCTCCTTGGCAGAGCTGTACAACCATCATACGTACACCTTCTTTACTTCGGGCGGGGAGTTGGGCTTGGCTCTTCATGAGATGCAGGCGGTATCCAAACTTCCCTGGGTGACGAAGCTGTATGCATAATATGTCCCCAGCGATGCAGAGATCTCAAATTTGGAGAAGGCGAGCTCTGATATGATAAATGTGTACAAAGAGTTACTTTGTCATTTTGTTATTTGTCACGAGACTACGAAGAAGGGTAAGACTGAGGGGTCCAACCCACATACGAAGTCATGGACCAATTATGTTTTCACCAGAGGAGGGGGAATGACCCAGTCTCCTTCTCATCGCCTAAGCCTTTGACAATCTCTGAGATAGGTCGGTTCATGACAAGTCATAGAGTTGCGGATACCGAAGACAGGGACGATCCTGAGGAGAATTCCCTGATTTATCATTTCTTCAGGCAAGCCGAATTCAAGATGTCAAAGGAGGCGGTGCTTGCCGCTTTCCTGATGATATGGCTTCTTAGCTATGTAGTCCCCGGCAGTTCAGGGACTATTGAGAGAATCAACCAAGAGATGATACTTCCAGCTGTAAGGCTGGCTCTTGGGCACCGTTTTGTATTGCTTCCTGCGATGGTTTGTGCCATTCAACGGGGTTTACGTCATTTTGTTGCGAACAAGATAACATCTGGGGGCAAGAAGGACTTTGCTAGGACCGAGTTACCCTTCCATTATCAGATGGGGTGGCTAATACTGTATTGTCCCAAATTGATGAACGTTGGGCTGATGACAGATTCTTTGGCAGGCGATGCCTTCATTCGGAGGTACAAAGATGTTGATTGGACTATTACAGGGGTGCCTGCTTGCAGAAGAGCTTTGAGTTTTCTGTAGAATTACAAATTCTTCAGAGTAGCACCTCCATCTGGTAGTGGTCGCGCGGGAGACACCCTAGTAGATGAGGGAGCACTCACTGCAAGCCTCCCTACTGGGGCATTCCGTTGGCTCCACTCCATCAGGCCTTCCCATCTGGTACTCAGGAACAGGAACCATGCTTTCCTAGAGCCTTACTTGCCAAGCCGCTTTAAATAGCAATTCGGCTATAGCCAGCTTCTCTTGGACAATCCCAGTCCTCATCTCGAGTCGATAGGGAGTCTGATCGATGGGGCACGTGCATGGGGCTACTATAGTGCTGGATGTACAGGGGCAATTTTTACCTTGCCCGAAGATAAACCCGACACTCACATGCTCTTTGCCGCCGCCAAGTTCTATATCCAGATCAATACCTTTCTTCCTGGGTATAACCATAAGCATAGTTTTGTATCAGGGACCAAGCTTGCCCCTACCTGTGCTGATATAGGGCGAGCACGTGCAATGGGTAGTAGCAGGAGGGAAGGCGTCACGCCCACAATTGAACCCGCTGTAGCGTCACAACAGAGAGTTGTAGTTGAAAAGCCTACCATTGCAGCGCCTCGGAGGGAGGACACTGAAGAACCTCTTCTTACTGTTCTTCAAAAGAGGAAGGCTCCCACCGAGCCGGGGCCATGGCCAAAAAGGACGAGGTGGTTATTTCCCGGAGGAAGATGGTTACGGATGTGGGTGCCGGCTCGCCTCCTTCCAGAAGGTCTTCTAGGCAGACGATGTTGCAGGCCGTTGTCGCTCCGGAGGAAGACCCTTTCCTAGACTCCGTAGCCGTTCTGGTCAAGCCTTTGGAAGTTTTTTCACCTTTGCGTTTGTCCTTTGCACAGCACCCCAAAGTCAAAGCTGAGATAGGTGCCTCCTCCTCTGAGGAGGTGGAGGTGGCGACAATATCTCCTGCTCATCCTCGACTGTTGGATGAGGACAGATCTTCTTCGGATGTAAGACCTGGGCGACGGGGTGAGCAAGGCGAAGGCCCAGACCCTGATGGCAGTCAGAAAATCAGTCTCTCCTAGGACATATCTGTAGGAGATATATCTGCAATAGAAGCTACGATGAAAGAGCAGGACGAGAACCAAGTCCAATCGGCTCATCTTCCTGTAGGTACATTGCCTTTGCGTCTCTCCTCAGATGAGATCTTTAGACTTCGATTTTGCGTGCTCCTTATGAGGCTGACCACGTCTATGTATTCCCTTTTAGATAAGGAGAAAAAACCCATTACGGTGATGGTCCCCGCCATTGGGGGAGGGACAGAAGTTGTTCCCAGTCCCTCCAAATCTGTTACTGTAGAGGGAGCTATTTGTGAGCCGGTATTGGTTTCAGGAAGAGTGGTCGAGCAGCCTGCTAAAGGGGTTTTCTACATAATTACAAATTCTTTAGAGTAGCACCTCCATCTGGTAGTGGTCACACGGAAGACACCCTAGTAGATGAGGGAGCACTCACTACTAGCCTCCCTACTGGAGCATTCCGCTGGCTCTACTCCATCAGGCCTTCCCATCTGGTATTCAGGAACAGAAACCATGCTTTCTTAGAGCCTTACTTGTCAAGCCGCTTTACACGGCAATTCGGCTATAGCCAGCATCTCTTGGGTAATCCCAGTCCTCATCTCCAGTCGATAGGGAGTCTGATCGATGGGGCACGTGCATGGGGCTACTGTTGTGCTGGATGTACAGGGGTAGTTTTTACCTTGCCCGAAGATAAACTCGACACTCACATGCCCTTTGCCGCCACCATGTTCTATATCCAGGTCAATACCATTCTTCATGGGTATGACCATGAGCATAGTTTTGTATCGGGGACCAAGCTTGCCCCTATCCTTGCTAATATAGGGCGAGCACGTGCAATGGGTAGTAGTAGGAGAGAAGGCGTCGCACCCACAATTGAACCCGCTGTAGCGTCGCAACAGAGAGTTATAGTTGAAAAGCCTACCATTGCAGCTCTTCGGAGGAAGGACACTGAAGAACCTCTTCCTACTGTTCTTTAAAAGAGGAAGGCTCCCACCGAGCCGGGGCCACGGCCAAAAAGGACGAATGTGGTTGTTTTCCGTAGGAAGAAGGTTACAGATGTGGGTGCCGGCTCGCCTTCTCCCAGAAGGTCTTCTAGGCAAACGGCGTTGCAGGTTCCTAGACTCCGTAGCCGTTCTGGTCAAGCCTTCGAAAGTTTTTTCACATTTGCGTTTGTCCTTTGCACAGGACCCCAAAGTCGCAGCTGAGATAGGTGCCTCCTCCTTTGAAGAGATGGAGGTGGCGACAATATCTCCTGCTCATCCTCGACTGTTGGATGAGGGCAGATCTTCTTCAGATGTAAGACCTGGGCGATGGGGTGAGCAGGGCGAAGGCCCAGACCCTGATGGCAGTCAGAAGATCAGTCTCTCCTACGACATATCTGTAGGAGATATGTCTGAAATTGAAGCTGCGATGAAAGAGCAGGACGAGAACCAAGTCCAATCGGCTCATCCTCCTGTAGGTATGTTTCCTTTGCGGCTCTCCTCGGATGAGATCTTTAGACTTCGATTTTGTGTGCTCCTTGTGAGGCTGACCACGTCTGTGTATTCCCTTGTAGATAAGAAGAAAGAACCCTTTGCGGTGATGGTCCCCGCCATTGGGGGAGGGACAGAAGTTGTTCCCAGTCCCTCCAAATCTGTTACTGTAGAGGGAGCTATTAGTGAGCCGGTATTGGTTTCAGGAAGAGTGGTCGAACAGCCTGCTGAGGGGGTTGTTGCTGAATCTGCTCCTATCCCGGATGAGCTTACGGAAGAAACCAGGCACGATGCTGCTCGGGACCTTGGCATTACTCCCCTTGAACAGTCCAGATCTGCTCCTGGCTTTCCTGAAACCAAGGTTGACGGCACAGTCCAAGTTGGAGTTTAGCAGGCCGAAGGTACGAGATTTACAACCTTTTTGTATTTTCCTTCGTCTTTTTCTAGTGCCTGATGTGTATTATGTTCTTTATCAGGTTCGACTTCCTGTCAGGCGTTTCTTCCAAGGGTGGAAGAAGCTTTCCTAGCCTATTCTCCGACGACCTCCACCGAAGATGAGAAGATGGCTCAGAAAGTCGTTAGAGCTTTCTACTCGGTACCGAAAGTGAAGCTTCCCGGAGTCTTGAATCGGAGTGCCGCCTTCGGCCCTGTGAGGGCTGTTGCAGAGTATCAAGTAGCAGCCCTCGAGAGCATAGCTGGGTATGAGGAGCGGGCCAATACTCTAAAGAAGATCTTGAATGACCTTGAGGGTAAGGTGGCCAGGTTCCGAAAAATCAAACAGCGGAGTCCGAGGTCACTGTTCCGTGCAGAGGACGAGGCTTTAATGACAGCTCTTGCGGCAGAGAAGGCTACCTTTCAGGCAAGGAAGGATGCCCTCGTTCAGGAGATTGGTGAGCTGGCTAATCAGTATAGCCAGTTCAATGCCGTAAGTGAGGCACGAGCTGCCTCGACGAATAGGCTGGCGTCATCTGAACAAGAGGATTATCTGTCCTAAGTTGCCATGACTGCCACCACTTCTGCCGTCTCGAAGAGCAGTTGGCGAGGTTGGAGGGAGAGCATCAGAGTCTGATCCTATTCGAAGATGAAGCCGCTCGCCAAAAAGAGGCACGGCACCGAGCTACTGTAAAATCTGAAGCCAAGATTGTTACTCTGAGGGATAGCATAAACCGCTTGTGTATCCCGTAGACTTTCGTAACTCCCTTTTTTTTTGGCGGTCACGGCTCTTGTACCCTTTTTTCCGTCTTTCGATAGACGTTTAAGTACTGAATGAAGAATCTTTTTCGGAAGTGAATGTGGTTTTGTGAAATATCGATGCTAGAGGTAATGTGGACGTATCAAGGACATTTCTGATGGATATTCCGCTGAGGAAATTTTATGTGGACCGATTATCCGTTTTATATTCGAATGGTTCGAATATGGATAATAAGTTGAATGAAGCTGCTAGTAGAGGTAATGTGGACGTAATAGCAGAGGATATTCTATATCTGACCAGAGGTAATATGGACGTGGAAAGATATATAGCATTAGGGAGGAGTGGATAGTTCAGAGGTAGTATGGACATGACTATCTTTGATGAATGCTTTGCTCAGAGGTTATGTGGACGTGGCAAAACATTTGATCATTCCGCTGGGAAAATAATTATCGAAAAACAACTCAGAGGTAATAGGGACGTGATTTGTTTTCGTCAAACCGAGTTTGGACGGAGTCAAAAAACGAAAATGATTCTACAGGAGAAATATTTAGAGGACCTATTATCCAGGGCATATTCAAGACTCTTGAAATACAGATGATAGTTAGATAGTTTTTTTTTGAATCACATAAACATCGTACTGTACATTTACATGACTGGACATATGTGAACATTATGTAAAAGAGATTACACATAGTATTTCTTCAGGAACTTGCCATTGATAGGCATCACGAGCAAGTCACCATCAGGCTTGGTCAGCCAGTACGTATCGTTAGAATACACTGATTCTATGACGAAAGGACCTTCCCATTTAGGCTGGAATTTTGCTTTTGTTTTGTGTGTCATGACCATCGGTCTTCTTACTGCTAGGACCAGATTGCCGATTTAGTAGATCATTTCCTTCACTTTTTTGTTGAAGGCTCTGGAAAGGCGTGCTTGGTATAGCTCAATGTGCTGTTGAGCTAACAAGCATTTTTCTTCTAGTACTTCGAGCTCTTGGAGTCGCAGACGATAGCTCTCTTCAGTAGTCAGCTCGCTGGCTAAGACTAGTCGAAGAGAAGGAATCTGGATTTCTAGGGAAAGAACTGCTTCGCTCCCATAAACCAGAGAGAATGGCGTACTACCTGTTGGAGTCCAGACCGTTGTGCATTAAGCCCATAGACATTCACCGAGCTTCTCGTTCCAATAGCGCTTATTTGAAGACACAAATTTCTTGAGAATTTTTATAATGGTTTTTTTGAAGGCTTCTGCTAGTACATTAGTCACTGGATTGTAGGCAGTAGAGGCTATGTTCTGGATTGGATTCTTATCGCAGAACCGATAGAACGCATGGCTTGGGAACTGTGGACTATTATCATGGATGATCCTGCGAGGTAGGCTGAAGCGGTAGATGACGTGATGTTTAATGAAACTGATCATGTTTGATGTCTTCACTTCGGTGAACGGTATAGCTTCCGTCCATTTGGAGAAGTAATCAGCTATGGCTAGGATGAATCAATATCCTTTGGAGGATGACGGGCTGATTGGTCCTATCACGTCCATGCCCCAGGCTTCAAATGGCAAAGATGCTGCAGTCGGGTGTAGAAACTCCGAAGGTTGGTGAATGAAATCAGTGTGGAACTGGCAAGCTCTACACTTCTGTGCATATTCAACAGCATCTGCTATCATAGTGGGCCAGTAATAGCCTATTCGCTTGAGGCGGTCTTATAATTTGGGGCCTGGTTGATGTGCACCACAAACTCCATCTTGAGCCTCCCGGAGTGCATGCTTGGCTTCTGTATCTGAGAAGCATCATAACAGTAGTCCATCATAAGAGCGTCGGTATAGCATCTTGGTAGCTGTGTCGTAGTAAAATCTGAGAGATCGCCTTTGGATGGATACGGCTTCCTTCGAGTCTTCGGGGAGGATTCTATAGACATCATAGTCTATAAAGGAAAATTAGAAGACTTTAGCATCGATGTTTGTTTTTGCTGCGTAACTGTGATGAATATGAAAGACATCTTTCACACAGAATAATTCTCGACTAGACACTGTAATCGACTGCTGAGTATTGGTAGGAACAGTCAAGGAAGCAGCAAGGCCGACTAGAGCATCTGCTTCTATATTCTGTAGTCGGGGCATATGCTCGATGAAGAATCCAGCGAAGGTAGATGCCAGCTCGATTGTTGCTCTATGGTAGGGGATGAGATCTTCGTGGCGAACTTCATAATCCCCTCGGACCTGACTAACTATTAGCTTGGAATCGTCGTAAGCCTCTAGATAGTCAACCTCCAGTTGCTTCGCCAATTGTAGGCCGATTATTTGGGCATTATATTCGGCCACATTGTTGGTGCATGGTTCCACGAGAGAATATGCATGGTGTATGACCAAATGATCAGGTGACACAAGCACGACATCTACTCCACCCACGATATTTTCTTTGGGTCCTGTTCTTGATGCGCCGTCAAAGAACATTCGCTAAATAGGGATTTTTTCAGTCGCAGTGTTAGACTCCACTACTTCATCGGAGATTTCGTCGTAGAGTTTGGATGACTCCGGCACCGGATGAGCTACTAGGAAATCAGCTAAAGCTTGACCTTTTACTGCCTTCTTAGGGACGAAGATCATATCATATGGAGTCAATAGCATTGCCCATGTAGCTAAACGGGAATTGAGAGAACCCAGTTTAGTCATGAGTATTCTTAGAGGGTTGACTTTGGATATGATGTGGATAGTCTGCCCAGACACGTAGTAGCGTGTCTTTTGGATGGCAAATACTAGTACGAGACATTTTTTCTCCACCGGTGTGTATCTGTGCGCGACACCCACCATTATGCGGCTAAGGTAGTAAATTGCCTGTTCATGGTCGCCTTCGTTCTTCTGAGCTAAGAGGGCACCAAGGGAATGATCCATGGTACGGACATATAGTAAGAAAGGCTTCCCCATTATTGGAGCAACCAATACTGGAGGGCTTGTGAGATACGCCTTCATGTCGTCAAATACACGTTGACATTGTTCAGTCCAGACGAAAGATACGCCTTTTTTCATGAGCTGAGTGAATAGTTGACACCTTCCAAAGAGGTTCAAAATGAATCATCTGATGTAGGCTAGCCTTCCTTGTAGTCCGCGTAGCTCTTTGAGGTTTCTTGGAGAATGCATGTCGAAAATAGCCTTCACTTTCTTCGGGTCCAGATGTATACCCTTTGAAGTGATGACGAAACCAAGGAACTTGCCGCTGGAGACTTCCAGAAAAGACTTGGTTGGATTCATCTTGAGTTGGTGTGCACGTATTAGTTTGAACACCATTCTCAAGTCTTGGAGGTGGTTGCCCTTGAGACGACTTTTGACTGCGATGTCGTCTACGTAGTACTCCACAGTTTTGCGCAAATGATCGCAAAAAATTATGCTCGTGGCTCGCTGGTATGTTGCCCCTGCATTCTTCAATCCGAAGGGCATCACCGTATAGCAGTATACCCCCAACGGTGTTCGAAAAGATGTGTACTTTTCGTCGTCGGGGAACATCTTGATGTGGTTGTAGCCTGAGAACCCATCTATGAAGGACATCTGTTCGAAGCCGCAAGTGTTGTCGATCATTACGTCGGTGATCGGTAGAGGGAACTCGTCTTTCGGACATGCAGAGTTCAAATTACGGTAGTCGATACAGACTCAAACTTTTCTGTTCTTTTTTATGACTGGAACGATATTGGCAACCCAATCTAGGTGTTGTTCCTCACGAATGAATCTACTGGAAATAAACTTCTTGACTTCATTCTCGATAGCTTCTATGACATCTGGTCGGAATCGTAGTTGTTGCTGCTTCACTGGCTTAGCTTTAGACAAAATGTTCAGGCGGTGTACGGCAACTTTAGGGTCCAAGCCTGGCATGTATTCATAACTCCATGCAAAGACGTCGATGTATTCTCTTATAAGCTGTCTAACAGACTGGTGTTCATCGTCAGATAAGCTTTTGCTGATGAAGATTGGTTTGAAAGATGCTTTATCTCCTAGATTGACTTAGATGACTTTGTCTTCAGTAGGTGGTTCACATTGTACAAAGTACAGCTCCCACCTGGTGTCCATCTTTTGAGCCCATTGTTCGAGTTTGATTGATTGGACATCGCTTATAATTTGGTCGGCAAAAACCATGTTGACGGACAGAGTTGCTTTGAACATGTCGTCGATGCTGGAGTCTGAGTCCCAGAGGGAGGAATCAAAAGAATGAGAACAACGATCTGCTTCATCATCTGATATTTCGGGAGTTGTTGGAGGAGAGACATAGCCCAAACCAACATCGCTTCGTTGGTAGTAGTTCTCGGGTTTGCCGGAAGGAGCAAAGTGTCGAATTGGTAACCGTCGTCCTTGGCCGTAATTTAGCCCTTTGTCGCTTTTGATGTCAATCCCATATTTTTGATGATATTCTTGGCCTGCCAACTATACCAGAAAAGTTGCATTTTCCCTGAGTTATAGTCAGCTTCTGTGTTGTACTTGGGAGGAGTAGAGTCTGGCACGAACTTTCTCTCGCCAATTATATGACCGAAGATGATTAGCTCTTCATCTTTCTATCTGGCTGGAATGATGAAGTAGTGGATATCTTCTGGGTAAACTTTTCCCGTACGTGTGGCATCGTGACCGAGATACAGAGGTGTGGTCCTATGCCGTTCTCTAGGGCGTATATCGTATCTATGTAATGGTTTACAGATTGATAGCAATCGGAGTAATTCAAAGATAAACCTTTACTAAGGAAATATGCAAGTTCTTCTTCAGGGATAACATTATCTGCTGAAGGTACATTATTCTGAGTATTGATATACTCAGTGGGAGGGTCATCATCTGGAAGAGGAACCACAGTCTTGGCCGAGTTCACCACATAGGGTAATTCTTCAGGATTGGGAGGACGGGCATCAGTAGGTTCCTCTCTGGGTGTTTTACTGAGAGGGATGGTCAATGGTTTGACCTTGTCGGGTTTTTTCTTCTTCACCAAGATTGTGAGAGGTTTCGAAGTACTTTTTGGAGTAGTACGTCCTTTGACTCGGACAATCAGGGGACCATCATTGGGGGATGGAGGTGCTTCAGCTTCATTGTCAGCTTCGATTCCATCATCCTTGGGAGGTTAAGATTGGTAAAGTACCAAATTTATATAGTAAGCTTCGATGCCCTTGAAAGGATCGACATAAGCAAACTCTGTCTTCACGACACCGTCGCTGTTAATGTACTTGAAGCACTGGTGAAGTGTGGAAGGGACGATCATGTTCTCTTGTATCCATGGAAGTCCCAATAAGATGTTGTAGGATACATTGGCATCAATCACATAGCAGGAAACCTCTGTTCGGAGATTACCGATATGGCATTTGAGACAGATCTTGTCTAGTGGATGGCTTCGACCAGCATTGAAAGCCATGATAGTTGTGTTGGTTGCAGATAGCTTGTGCAGAGGAAATCCCAGGATTTGGAGCAAACTTCTAAGAATGATGCTGAGGGAGGATCTTGGATCGATGTGCATATGGTCCACCTTGATCGCCCCGATATACCCTGTATAGTACAGGGGTCGATCATGACGATTATTTTTGAGTAGTATGTCCTCCTGTGAGAAGGTAATGTTGGGCACCACTTCCATAGTACTGTGGCAGTGGGGGCAGGAGACAGGATCTTCAGCGGAAGATTTAACCTCAGTGAGGTAAGAGTCGGCATGTAACAATGCCTAACTTAAGGCCTTTTGTATTTCTTTGGAGAGTCGCAATAGATCGAACAGAGACAACCTGGCGAGTGTATTGCCTAGCTGAGCCAGTATGTCAAAGTTGTAGGGTTGATCCATGCCTTCGGGAGCTGGCGCCTTTAGAGATTTGTCAAACCGTGTCTCCTTCTGCTTAGATGTGGTTTGAGGCTTGGACGGACCGGCTTCTGAGCTTGTAGAGGCGGCAGGAGCTTGAGAAGGTAGTACTTCTTCTTGTGTGAGATCGTACATCCGAAGATAAGTCTTCCCCGATCGCGTCTCGCCAGATAGAACCTCGTAAATGGAGGAAGATACCATGTGGAATGGCTTGAATTTCTTGTCCCTTCTTGCTTTGGGAGGTGCTACACCCTGTGTCACTTCTTGGACAAGGTCCGAGTAGACCACAAGATCTTACCATGTCCAGTTATGAGTGGGACCAAGGTTGAGTTGTGAGCTGGTGGTAGGTTGATGACTTCCATCATTGCCTTGGGGATCGGGACTACGCCGTCTGGGACTTATGTAGGAGGAAAGTCGCCAAACTGAAGAGAGATCATGTTAGTAGATACGACCTTGTCTTCAGCTTCGAGGTTGATCACTTGGATGTCGATAAGCTGTTGTATCTTCTACTTCAGGATGATGCAGTCCTTGGTAGAGTGATGCACGTACTGATGGTAAAGACGATACTTGGGATCATTGAGTTGGTTTGCCTCTACAGAACGTTGTGGTGGGGGTAATGTCAGCTTATTACCCTTCGTCAATGTATGGAAGATGGTGATGACATCGTCTTCGTCGAAGGAGAAGGTCTTCTTAGGCTTGTCAGAGGCGCCTTGAGAGTTGGAAGCTCCTTTGGATGTGTCGACTTTCACGACTTCTTTTCCTTTATCCCCACGAACAGGGATAGTTTGAGGATGCTTGCCTTTGTCTTCAGATTTGGGTGTCTTCAGCCCCAGTAGTTCCAAGTTAGGAACATCATTTTCAGCAGCATCAGCGGCCCCAATGAAAGCGGGCCATGTATCATACTTATGTATACCTAGACAAAACTTTACTGTAGGAAGAAAGTTATGTCGACAAGTATCCATAAGTTCTGAGTCTGGTATGCTGAAGGGCATCATCAGTGCTAGCCGTCTGAAGCGTTCGATGAAGGAAATGACATATTCAGTCTTCCTTTGCTTGGTCTCGATGAGAGTGGACATACTAACATGCATGCCACTCTCGTAAAACCTGTTGAGAAACAACCTATCCAAGTCCTTGAATGAATTGATACACCAGTCAGGCAGACTGTAGAACCATTCGAAGGCTACCCCCGGCAAGATGCTAATAAATAGCTTCGACAGGAACGGATCATCTCGAGGCAAGTGCAGAGTCTGTGTGTTGAAGTACGTCATGTGCTGACGAGGAAAAGTTAAGCCATCAAATGAGTTCAACGTCAGCGGCTTGTAATTAGGAGGGAAAGTAGCGTTCTTCCACTCAGGGGGATACGGTTATGATATCCTAATCTTCTGCAGCTCGTCTTTGTGTGAGATGGTGTCGATGCGAGCAACCAGGGAATCAATTACATCCTGTTGATTGAGCAGGTGTTGGGAAACAGCTGCTGAGCGGTTTTTAGATATTGTTGGCGAAGGACCACCCCCAGTATTTACAAGATTTAGAGGATGCGCAACAGAATGATACTCCTTTTGTAGGGAAGGAGGGTTGTTGCTATGAGCCAGACTAGCATAGGCTGAGGTATTTTGTTGATGTGGAGGAACAGCTCCAGTAGCTTGAACTGCCATGATACTGGTAAGCATATTAGTGATCTTGGCGAATGCTATTTCGAGACCCTCTAGACCTTTACTAGTTTGATCACTGGCTTCTTCAGGTCTTTCTCCGTCCGTCATATATGTAGATAGCATGCGAGGATGAACAGAAGAAGCAGTACAACTGGTGCTGATACTTTCTGCCTCTGAGTGGGTAAGTCCTTCATCTTCAGGTCGAGGAGGTAGATAGTCACCATCGAATTCGGAGGGATCATCGTCCTCTGGAAGGCTACCCCTAGTGTGGGGGTCATCTGCTTCAGATTCTGAGGGAATGCTACCCCTGGCTTGGGAATCTTCGTCGTCCATACGAAATCTTGCCTTTAACCGAGTGCCAACATAGACTCCTTCAGATGTGACAGCCCGTTGGCCATCTGTTGGTAGACTTCGTCTTCTCCTTCTCGTGGAACTGAGAGAGAAGGTTGGGTTGGTGGTCCACCGTCTTTGATTGGGGCTTCCGTAAGGGGGACCCCATGAAGCCATGTTGGATGAAACACATAGTGGCTCCTCGTCGCCAGAGAAGTACAGCCGTCAAAATACGGACTTTCTCTGAGACACTCTTGTTACTTTGGAGCAACAACAGTTGATAACAATATTAGCGCACAGAAGTGCACTATGAATTGTTATGTTCTCCCTCGCTTTACGCTTATGATGTATCATGTCGCACAAGTCAGCAGAAGGGAGTTTTGTCATACAACCCATGTTGCATGCATCGCCGAGCTTTGTATGCGGGTTCGTAAGAAGAGTAGGCGCATCCAGACTTAGTTCATGTGTAGGGGCAACCCCTACATCTAAGTTCTGTGATGTCCTTGAAGACAGTCCCGTGCTATACACGTTAGGATCTGTCTTTTTGCTGTGGGCGCATTGGCCTTGGAGACTGGGCTTGGGCGCATGCTTCTTGATAGCATGTTTGAGTCACCTTGATGTGGGTGCATAGTATGGATCCAGAGAGCCTGGGCACATAGCCTTGGGCGCATGACTCTGAGTGCCCAGCCTGTTGATGACAGAAGTGTTCTGGTTGGGGCTATGCACCCAAACACTCCCTTGGGCGCATGGCTTTGGGCGCATGCTTGGTGGAGCAGCGTGGTTTTCTTCCAGTTCTGTCTCCTTCGTTCGTGAGCCTCGCCGGGTCTGGCCAGAGTGCCGCACACCCCGATCCTTGGCCTCGTAGTGTTTTCCTCTGCCAAGTCTCGAGTGTTGAACACTATGTTGTTGGTTGTGGAGGAAAGAAGTCACTGGGCTAGTAGAGCCCAGAATAGTGTGAGCCTTCTCCAATTGGAGGACTTCTGTGGCAGGGTCCTGCACCCAGGTGACAGAGTCCTCCAGCTGCATATTCGCTATGACACTAGCAGGATATACGCAGCGAGCCTTCGAAAGCTAAGTCTTGCGAGACTTGTTTGGCTTCGCTGATTTTGAGGGAGTAGAGCCGTCCCTCGAGAGCATCTCTTCGAACGCCTGCTGATCAAATTTTATGATCAGCATCTTCTGAGTACTCCCCACTTTGACAGTATCGGATTGCCTCACCACCTTCTCGTCAGAGGAAAAGGTAGTCCCCAGCAGAGTCGCCATTTTTGTGGACACACACAAAAAAAAAGAATATGTTATCTTTTCTTATTATTGGTGCAAGGCACCACAAATCGAGTACGCTGAGAGATCCTGCGCTGAGGATCCCCGAGTACAAAAAAAAATTCTGGGGAATAAGACGATGGAGATCGAGCGGTAGTTGCTCATTTACTCCATGGACACTCCGATTACAAAAGTGGGAGAAAACCTAAGAAAATTGCTAACTCTCGGCTCACTGGCAAGAGGTACAGCAATTTGGCTCTTGAAAATGTTCTCTATTCTGTCATTTGAAGAGGGATGAGGCCCCCCTTTTATAGTCGTTCTCGAGATGGAATAATGTTATGCACCCACATGAAGAGACACGCTGGTTCTTTTGTGGGCACATAGTCCTGCTCTGGGCGCATAGGGTGTAGGCGCATACAGGCTACGAGATCGTGGGTTGGTCGTGGTGTTGACGTGGCCGCATGCTTCGGTGTACGACTGCTCATGGAGACTGACATGGCCATCCACTTCGGTGCACGTTTTGATCGTGGCTTTAACGGAGTCAGGCTTGGACGCATAGCCATGTCTCAGGATATGCGCCCTCCTTTTGGGGGAGCTTGTCTTGGGCGCATGGAGCTACACTTGAACTTGGCGCATGGAGCTTCCTTTAGTGGGCGCATGGAGTCGTACTGACTGGGCGCGTGGAGTTTCCTTTAGTGGATGCATGGAGCTATACTTGCTGAAAAATTTTATGCTTCTACACCCTCATTATTAAATAACTAAGTGGGAGAGGACATTTATTTAGTATAAATTCTATGGTCTCCCTTTCTAGTTTGTAGGTGATATAATTATACTTGCGCGTTGGCTTTAGTGCCTTCCTCCATATCGGATAAATATAATTATGGATCACCAGTACAAACTTCCTTAGGGATAATTGTAGAAAGTTACCTAGTATGTGTTCACTTCTCCATCTGAAGGAACTCATTACAAGGTAATTGACTTAGTATTAAGTAATGGTGTACACTTAGATACAAATAATGGTATCTTCCCCATCGGAGTCACTGCTATTATTTGTATGACCAGAGCAAGACCAACATATTAATTTTATTTGTCAAAAAGTTATGTTGACATGATAGTAAAATTAATAAGAAAAAACCTACTTGAACAAAGTTGAATTTGTATACGTCTACACTATCGTGGCATGCTAAATTCATAGTGTTCAAGGTGTTGGTAAATTTCTTATTATTGTTTTCAGGGGATCAATATTTAATTAATTCAAAAAGTTTTTTTGCCCTACATAATTTCATTTATGTGATTCTCAGGATTTCAAAAATAGGTTCTTTCAGTCCACTTATGGTGATTCTTAAAGAAAACAAACTTACTAGACCTAATTATATTGACTGGAAACGTAATTTAGACATTGTTCTGACTGCTGAGGAGTACAAATATGTACTTGTTGAGGAATGCCCACCTAAGCCTGATGCTAACTCAGATGAAGAGGTCAAAGAGGCTTATAAGAAGTAGAAAAAGACAGATGAGATGGTGCGGTGTTCATTCTGGCATCTATGTCAAATGTACTTCAACATCAGCATTAGGCCATGGCCATAGCTTATGACATGATGTATAACCTCAAGAAACTCTTCGAACATCAGAGTAGAGCAGCTAGACAGTTTGCTATAAAATGTTTGATGACTACAAAAATGGCTGACGGTACACCAGTAAGGAATCATGTTCTCAAGATGATGGGTCATCTGAATGAGATAAAGATCCTTGGAGCTAAAATCGATAGGGAATCCCAGGTCGATATCATTCTCGGGACTCTACCTAAAAGTTTTGATAATTTCTGCCTTAATTAAAATATGAACAAAAGGTTGTATAGTTTGGCAGAACTTGCAAAAGAGGTACAGGATGCTGAATCTCTCTTTAGGCAGAGTGGTCATGTTTTTATTTCTGAAAAGGCTTCTACTTCTAAGCCAAAAGGCGGTAAGAAAAAGAATAACATTCAGAAACAGACAAACTCAGCAAAGAAGGGCATGGAACCGCAAGGTGCGGTGAAAAACCCGAAAGACAAATGTTTTAAGTGTAAAGGGTCAGGACATTGGAAGACTGATTGTCCACTTCTCAAACAAGGGAACAAAGAAGGTATATCTCATTTACTAGTAGTTGAAACATGTTTAGCGGTGTTATCTACCGGTACCTGGTGTATAGATACATGAGCCACTAATTATGTCTGTAATACATTGCAGGGGTTCCAGGAAACCAGACGGCTCAGTGATAGAGAGCTATGCTTGTTCATGGATGATGCTACAAAAGTATCGGTCGTTGCATTATGAGATGTTACTTTATCTTTTGGTAGAAATAAGTCTTTGACATTGAGAGATTGTCTTTATGCACCTTCACTTAGAAGGAATTTAGTTTCTGCTTCTATGTTAGTTAAGGATGGATATTCAGTTTATTTTAATGATAATATTGTTATTAGAAAGAATAAACATTTTATCTGTTCTCCTGTATTGGTTGATAATCTGTATGTCATTAATCCTATTTCGCCCACAATGCAACTTATGGAAATGAATAATATGTCATTTAACTTAAATAAGAGAAAAGAACCTTCTTGTATGAACCAAACATATATTTGGCACTTACGATTGGGGTATATTAACCTAAGAAGGATTCAAAGACTGGTTGAAGATAGACCTTTGAGTTCATTGGAAGTGGAGGCACTACCAGTCTGTGAATCCTGTTTGGAAGGTAAAATGACCAAAAGGCCTTTTACGGTAAAGGGGTATAGGACCAAAGATGTGTTGGAATTGGTTCATTCTGATTTGTGTGGACCCATGACTATCCAAGCTAGAGGTGGCTTTGAATATTTTGTCATATTTATTGACGATTATTCAAGGTATGGATACATTTATTTGATGCACCGTAAGTCTGAGTGATTTGAGAAATTCAAAGAGTACAAGGCTGAAACGGAGAAACGTCATGGAAAATATATCAAGTCATTTCGATCAGACCGTGGTGGCAAGTACCTCTTTGGAGTGTTTAGGAATTATTTATTAGAGGCTGGGATTGCATCCCAATTAACTGCACCTGGAACGCCCCAGCAGAATGGTGTAGCCGAAAGAAGGAATAAAACTCTTATGGAGATGGTTAGATCAATGATGAGTTATTCGGATTTACCAGATTTGTTTTGGGGATATGCCTTAGTGACTGCAGCTTATATTTTGAACTTGGTTCCTTCTATGTCCGTACCTCTTACTCCCTCAGAGCTGTGGATTGTGCATAAGCCTAGTTTGAAACATGTACGCATTTGGGGTAGTCCAGCACATGTGTTGAATGGAAAAGCAGATAAGTTGGAATCTCATACATAAGTACGCTTGTTTGTAGGCTATCCAAGAGGAAAGAAAAAAGGTTTATTTTATAGTCCTAAGGATCACAAGGTCATTATTAGCACCAATGCCCGATTCTTAGAGGAAGACTATGCGATGAACCATAAACCCTAAAGTAGAGTTCTTCTAGAAGAACTGAGAGGTGAGACACCAAGTACTTCATTACCAACATTACAAGAGGATGAACCACAAATAACTGCACAACGTGTCACAAATGTTACACCACAACCGATAGTGCCTCGTCGTAGTGGGAGGGTTGTGATACAACCTGATAGATATATGTTCTTGGAAGAGTCGTCAGACTTAATCCCTAAGAAACAAGATTATGATCCTTGTACCTATAATGAAGCACTCCAAGATAAAAATGAAAGGTCTTAGAAAAAAACAATGATATCTGAAATAGAATCTATGGATTCTAATCAGTCTGGGAGCTTGTAGAACCACCCGTTGGTGTAAAAGCCATTGGATGCAAGTGGGTCTATAAGAAAAAAAGGGGATCAGACGGTAAGGTAGAAACCTTTAAAGCTCAGCTTGTAGCAAAATGTTTTTCTCAAAGAGAGGGTATCAATTAAGAGAAAACCTTTTCTCCAGTAGCCATGCTTAAGTCTATCTGGATTCTTTTATCTATTGCAGCTCATCTCGATTATGAGATTTGGCAAATGAATGTCAAGACAGCTTTCCTTGATGGAAGTCTTGAGGAAGACATCTATATGAAGCAACCAGACGGGTTCATTGAAATGGGCTAAGACCATCTTGTTTGTAAGCTCAAGAAGTCCATTTATGGACTTAAGCAAGCTTCCAGATCTTGGAACATATGTTTTGATCAGGTGATAAAATCCTATGGATTTGGTCAATATCAGGATGAATCATGTGTATACAGAAAGTGTGACGAAAATGTGGTGGTATTTCTAGTACTTTATGTGGATGACATCTTGCTCATTGGAAACAATATGAAGGTGTTATCTGATGTAAGGGTATGGTTATCCAAACAATTTGATATGAAGGACTTAGGAGAAGTAGGTCACATCCTTGGGATCAAAGTTCTACGAGATCGCAAGAAAAAGATATTGGGCTTATCCCAAGCTTCCTATATCGATACTGTACTAACTCGTTTTAGTATGCAAAATTCTAAGAAAGGTTTCTTACCTTTTAGACATGGAATTGCTCTATCAAAGGAGTAGCGTCCGAGGATACCTAAAGAGACAGAGAACATGAAGGCAGTTCCTTATGCTTCAGCAGTAGGAAGCTTAATGTACGCAACGCTATGTACGAGACCAAACATCTGCTTTGTCGTAGGCATGGTCAGCAAATATCAGTCTAACCCAGGACAAGAGCACTAGACTGCAGTAAAGCATATTTTGAAGTACCTGAAAAGGACTAAAGAGTATATGCTAGTTTACCAGGCAGATAGTTTAGTTCCTTTGGGGTATACAGACTCAGATTTTCAGTCAGATAGGGATTCCAGGAAATCTACCTCAGGTTATGTGTTTACTTTGGGAGGTGGAGCCATTGTGTGGAGGAGTATCAAGCAAAAATATATTGCTGATTCCACCATGGAAGCCGAGTATGTGGCAGCCTCTGAGGAAGCCAAAGAAGCAGTTTGGCTCAGAAACTTTCTGTTGGACTTGGATATGGTACCTAGTTTGCCTTAGTCTATTACACTTTATTGTGATAGTAGTCGTGCAGTTGCAAACTCGAAGGAACCACGAGCCCATAAGATAGGTAAACACATTGAGCGCAAGTACCACTTGATACGAGATTTCGTAAAGAAAGAAAAAGTTGTTGTGATCAAGATAGCATCAGCTGACAACCTAGTTGATCGCTTTATAAAGAGCTTACCAGCTAAGGCTTTTGAAAGTCATGTTGAGGGAATGGAAGTCAGATGTGTAGCAGCATGGCTTTAAGTATAAGTGGGAGATTTGTAACAGTATATTGAAAAAGCAATGCTTTGAGTATAAGTGGAAGATTGTTAGGGTTATATACTAAAAGCATCACTTTTGTAATAACCTTATTTCCTTAAATTTTGAATAAGAATCATATGGAGAACGGTAGGGACCATGAGAAGAAATTAGGGTTAGGCCTTCTAACGGATCTGGATATCCCGTGTTCAGCCCGAACACACAATCCAGGCCATTATCAATAGCTCGGTCCACTAGTGAGCTATTGTTGCACTACCTCCCTAATCCAAAATTATGTTTGTGGGATCCTTTTATTATATGCTCATTTGGCTTCCCATGTTAAGATATCGTATGTACGTCGATCAAATTAAGTTACTGACAACTATATTGATTCGACATCTTTTATCCTTAAGTAGTACCACTCAACTTTATTTATCATGTCGGATATAATCCACCTGCAGGATATACATGACAATCCTTATGAGCTCCTTAAGGGGACATCATCAACCCGATATATCGGGACATGAATTCCATTTATAATCAACAACCCATTATACATACAATATTATTACCCAATTCATAGAGGTTGTTGATCCATAATGAATCTCACTCTTTCATGAGTCAAAGTAATACACACTACATATACATGTCTGTTATTATATCCGAATTAAGAGCACAAGAATCTATAATAACAGAGGTGTTTGTTCTCTTATCTAGTCAGTACAAAGAGAACAACCTCAAGTGGTCCTGTTCAATACACACAAAGTGTACTAGTGTAAACCTATAGTCAAGATAGACTAATACCAGATTACACTACAACCTTTCCAATAAATTGACCAAGTCCATCTAGGTTGTGAACTATTTATATACTCCATAGGGAACTGATAATATGATCTTCTGTGTGACACCACACACCATATTATCTACAATATAGAATATCAGACATTTGTATTAACACTTGCAACAAATATAATATGCAAACATTTGCCCATATGATTCTCATTCAAAATTTAAGGAAATAAGGTTACTACAAAAGTGATGCTTTCAGTATATAACCCTAAAAATATGCTTGTCTTTATAGTATCGAATCAATAAATTATGGACAATCAATAAACTAAAACACTATAGGATGCTCCTGGTATAGACAATCTCAATATCGTAACACCATGGGACGCTCCACGATCTAGAGACAAAATATATCTCTACTACCATAATGCCATGGGATACTCCAGGTCCTAGAGATGGAATAACGAGTCGATAACGAGTCTCTATACCGTAACGCCATGGGATACTTCCAGTCCTAGAGATAACAAAGGCCAATGTCAAACAACTGATCTTGACTACGTGTCAAGTCAAGCCAAATTCAAGGACGAAGGTAGAAGATTAATCAATATCGTCACAATATTCACATGAAACAAACAGTGACACATGAAGAACAAATAAGAAATATGCACATAAAATATGGCAATAACATGAACATAAGCAGCTGGTAATCAAGTATGACTAAATAGAAATAATAATAAATAAATATATGAAAGTACTGTATAATTTGGCAAGGTATACTTGCCTGGTGGTAATGTGTAGAACCAATAATATACAATCAATCAATGAGCCACAAAAGCCAAACACCCACAAATGTCTCCGGATGCTGAGAATTGGCTTGACGATTGGTCGAGCGAGGACACAGAATTTGTGCCGTAAAATTAGCCTCGTAACTTACTATTGCTACTGCAGCGCCCTAATCTATCGTGGCTGCTGTGACTGTTGCTCGACATTACGACGGCTCAGGGCAGCGCACAGCGATACGACGAAGGTCGCAGGGTCGTTGGGTGCTCCGGGATCAAGGGATCGAAGGTTGCAAGGATTTCGTGTATTTTCTCCAAAACTGCCGAACCCAGTCTTTATATTTTCGATTTTAATCCGGTTTAAATTTGTTTTTAAACTGGATCTAGATTAGGTTTTTAGACATTTTAATTAGGTTTGCATGGGAAAAAATTTGGTTAAAAAGAAGGCGATATGATAGATTTTTGTATTAATTATAATATATATATATATATATATATATATATATATATATAAGGTAGCGGGTTGGCATAACGTGACCCTATCACCTGGTGGAAAGATGATTCTGATCAAGCACGTTCTCTCCTCCATCCCTACCCACAACCTGGCCGCCTGCGGCCCCCCAAAGAAGGTTCTATCTTCGCTCGAATCCCTCTTCGCCAGATTCTTATAGGGCCATTCTAATGGGATAGTGTCACGACCCGCACGCTAGCGTTAGGGCACGAAACGTGGGTACGTCCAGCCTACGCCGCAGTGTCGGCGGTAGAACGCTGTTCTAGGTCATAGTCACATCTAAAACAATATGCTATACTCTCCAGACGGAGGACAAACACATAAGGATACTATCTCAATCACAACTCTAAAGATAGATAACAATACGATGAAATAGATAAGATAATCCACAAGAGAGAGAACCAGGAGTGATAGTAAAGAAAGTTCTATTAAACAAACACAAGATTTCAAATACAACTCTAGGACAAACAATACAGAAAATGAACAACCTCTAGGTAAATACTCCAAGCTCTACCAGTGTCCTCTAGGCTAACTGTGAACTCCAAGTACCTGTAAAAATTTTATCAACGGGTCCAATCAGGACAGGAACGATCATATATCTCTCACAACAGTTCATATCAGGAATGGACATATAAAGCAAACTATAGAAAATTATACATGAATCGCTGTAAAGAGAAATCAACAAGAGAGAAGATATAACTGAGATATAATATGATAAATAAAGAATATAACCTTCTACGTGAATCAGAGCATGAATTGGTTATGTAAACAGCTTGGGTTGCACATGGATACAACTATGGAATGCACATGGATAACTACTAGGGATAATGATCACATAACCAACTACACTCTCCCTGCCCCCAACCAATACACAAGGATCGAAGCATGTTATGTTATTGCACATGGATAACAACTACTGTATACATGGGGCTCATATGGTCATGAGTGTACATGAATAACACATGAGTGAACATGGATAAATGTGAATACATGGAGTACATGATGAACATGATAAAGTACATGAAACATGACATACTCGATGTATCCGAGGGGATAACATCGCATGAAAAGATCCAGAGGGTACTGATCCGTGTGAACGTCGTGTCAGCATCAAGTATACTAGTCTATAACAAGAGTACATATCCAAAGAAGCAAGAAAAGATCAGAGAATGTACTCGCCTGATAATCCAAGCCGCTGATAAATGTAGATGTCCAACTGGAGTCACAGTGTCCTATTTAGAGCAATCACAAGTCACAAAAGAGTCTAACATGAAATAAAAGTAATCTACAGTGCATTCTAGATAATTCTAGGTCCTTCTAGGTCAAAGTCAAATCAACAAGTCCACTGGGTCAACTAAAGTCAAATTAGAGTCAAACTAAGTCAATAGTTGACCTATAGTTGACTTTTGGTTAATATAGTCAACTTGGTCAAAGGGGATCAACTCTAGTCTCTAAGTATTAAACTATGAGGTTGTACTAATTCCGAATTACGGAAAAAAATAGGAATTGACTAACTAATGGTGACACCTAGAGAAAATATCTACAAACATTGTCGGATGATAAAACAAATATCACTAACGTGTCCAGAAGGGTCAAATTAGCTAGAATAGCCTGTCCTTAAGTCCAATTCTGGACACAGGGGCAAAACGGTAATTTTGGGCGAAAACGATGTCCGCCATTGGACCCGCTTTGCACCGAAAAGCGTGTCAGAGTCAACGGTCTCTAAAGTCGTCAAACTACATGTCTACGGATCCGGTTTTCCGATACGAACCCAACCGTATATCCAAAGTTGGATTCAGGCGGGCCGTGCACAAAATCGCCCGTTGAATGGGACCGTGGGCCCGCAAAACGACGTTCGATTCGACTATCTCAGATTTGGACCAAACTTGGCATGCAGGACCAGAAAAATGATACGGTTCTGTTGGCACAAGTTTCGTCTCGATCTGACGATCGTGCACAAAGTAATTGGAGAATTTGCAAAGTGCACGATACGGGGAATTTCCACGGATACGCATCAAATTCGTCGCGCACACGCGACCAATTTGAATTCCGTCAAAGCCCACATGACCACGAAGCTGTTACGCAGCTTTCGATGCTTTCGGTTCGCGACCACGTCGCCCCGATTGGCGTGACGCACGTCGTGTGGAACAATTTTTTGGTTTTGAAAATAGATTTTTGGAAAACTTTGGGATTCGATTTCTCGACGCTCAGTCGATGAATTCAAATTCCGCAAGAAGGGATTCGAAGCCTTACATGTTGTCAAAAAGTCTCTTCAAATAGATTTCCTATATTGGTACTGGATCGATCGGGATCTATCCTCGAACTTGGGGGTTTGGGCACAGTCTTGAAACTGTCGAAAACCGATTTTTTGGGTTTTTCGAGTCACTTTTGGGAATCGATGGTTCGACCACGTTAGATTCTACGTGAAGGGAAATAATCTGGTATATATTGGGAACATACCCGCGAAGTCGGTTCGTGAAACCGACGAGTGTGGAGGGAGAAATCCAACCGCGAAGTCGCCTCATGATGCAACTGCTGCTGTCGCCTGTCGCTCCTTCGCACGCACGCGCGTGCGCGCGGTCTCCGGCCGCTCCGGCCGCGCGCGGCGGAGCTGCGGTGGCCGGGGCGTGTGCGCAGGTCGGGGCTGGGTGTGGCGTGTGGTTTCATTAGGGTTTGGAGGTGATCTCTCGTGCTCTCTCTCTCGCGTTCATATAGCAAAAGGGGTCGGTTGATAAGAGGAATCGGGGCTCTCAGGTTTAGGCTGTGCTGGGAATAGCTCAGGGGGTCTGGGCCCTCTGTAGGCCTACTGTAGTCGGCTGGGCTTTGGGCTCTAAGCTGCTATTGCTATTATTCCTTATTCATTTCTACAAGTAATACATATATATTTAATCCATATATATACCTATGTGTATATATAAACCTATCTAGCTTTAAATACTCATATGTATACCTACACGTATACGTATATACGAATACATATATATACACATGTACACTTATTATTTACACACTACCATATATTATATATACCCATAAAATATACATTTAAATAATATATACACATATACACGTATAATATATATATATTCTATATATATATTCTATATATATATATATTCTCTATATATATATATATCTATATACCTCTATATATATCTATATATATATTCTCTATATATATATATATATATATTCTATATATATATATATATATATATATATATATATATATATATATATATATATATATATTCTCTATATATATATATTCTCTATATATATTCTATATATATATATATATATATATATATATATATATATATATATATATATATATATATATATATATATATATATATATATATATATTCATCTATATATATGAATACATATATATATATATACACATATACATTATATTTATGAGACAATAAATAATATAACCAATACAATAATAATATTAGATAACAATCTCAATAAATAATAATAATAATAATAATAATAATAATAATAATAAAAATAATAATAATAATAATACCCATTTGTATAAATAACCAAATATTTAGGAAATATTGTTAAGTCTACCCAAAAAACTAGAAAATATTTGTACATACCTAAAAGTATGTCTACATAGGCTTGGGCTTGGTTTGGGTCCAGTTTGCACTAGTTTGGTACAACCGGGTTCCCTAAAACTAAATATTATAATTAAATAAATAAATAATCTTCGATAAGGGTTACGTCGCAACTTGGTCTGGTTTTCCTAGTTAGGACATCACTATGGCTCGACCTTCTCTACCATGGCTAATACACTAGTCAAAGCATGCCACTGCACTACCCGTGCCATAATTCCTAGTCACCTTGTACTCCAAATCTCAACCATGGCTAAAATTATCTACCATAATAATTAACAAAAATAATTATTTATAAAATCATAATTCACCATTTTAATAAAATAAATAAAATAAAAATATTTTTAAAAATTCCAGGAAGGGAGGGTACAAATCTACCCACCTTAAAAATAATTTCGTCCTCGAAATTTAGGTCGGTCGTACTCCTTCTAGGTCAACACCCAACAATCAAAGTCTCTAAGAAAAAAATTTAATCATACAATTAGGAAGAATAACATATGCAGGATCATGGTCAAGTCATAGGAGTTGAATGTCTCACCTAGGTGTATAAGTCATACTAGATCAAGCCAGTCATCGGTTATAAAACATACAAACAGTCTAGGGAGTCCAATTGGAAAGATAAGGGAACGCCAATCATTAAGGCCGTAGGGCAGTCTACCAACCTTTATGAAATTGGCAACTATCAAGGAACATAACTAGTAACTAACTCTGAAGGGTTACTAATTCCAAATATAATCAAGAAAATCAAAGTTTAAATCACGACTTGTCAATAGCACACAAAAAATCCAAGCATACTATATATATATATATATATAAGAAAATTTTAGTCCCAATACGATCTAAGTTGATCAATCATGATGAATCGATGTTTCGGCAAGATAGAAAACGAGGTCATTGAAGTCTAAGCACGAGTATCCAAGATTTAAAATCCATGTCACAATTGGTTTAATTCAATTGAATAAGATCCCAATATATTGGATGATAAGAAGGATGACCCAGTCAACTGGTCGGTCAAAGAAATTAGAATTTAAAGGATGATGCAAGGATATAGAATTGAATCAATTTCCTCCTTTGGATAGGGAAACTATATGTGATACCTCGGGTCTGTCTAATAAGTATAGTGTCTTGTCTTTCTGAAATATGTGAAAGGAAAACAATAAAGAGTTCAAAGGCGATGTTATTGAGTACAATACGTGGCTCATAGACGAAAAAATAGTTCAAAGGAGAATTGTCAAGGCTGTCGCGGATGAGACTCTAGGGCAAGTTTAACTATGTCTCCATCCACGTAGAATAATATATGAAAAGCGAACCAAAGTGCAATAGGTTGATCAGACCATCTTGCACCGATTCTGATTAGACAATATGTTAGTAGGTGCCGGCCCCCAATAATATATGTCATGATCAAGCTCGAAAAGAAGATAAGCTTGCAAAACTGGTTCTAAATTAGCAACATAAGGTAGGCAAAATATAAGTAAGGATAATGATGAAAGAAGTTAAATAGTCTAAGTGAACTTATCAATGTGGTTCACAATGACTAGGATTTGCTGGGTGGTGAGGCATTCTACCCACCTTAAAAGAGTTAAACTAATAGGGTGATGGAACAACTGGTCAAGCCATCAAGATAAAGTACAAGGTTGAGCATTTAAAGAATCAAGCAGAACACCATCACATGTCGGGTCAAAAGAAGTGAGTCAAGTTGGATTTCTAATTAAAATCGAAAATAGTTGGTATTATGGTATAGATCATAGTTAGTCATTTCGACTTGAAAGTCATATCAAAATGATAGTATACAAGGAGATGAGTTTAATGGGACACGATATGCCCACATGAAGATGGACTCGTCTGGGCCTTGTACACAATTTGTTGGAGGGTAACAGCTAGTATTACACTCCGAATATCAAAGTCATGGTAGAAATGTCAAGGATCCAAAATAGAAAATGGAAGTTCAAGAGGTGACTATTAATGCACAAAGTAAAGGAGATCAAGTTGAAGCACGAAATAAAATCAGTTACAGAATAAAATAATTTAGGGATACAGTTCTAGAGAGAGAATACTGTTAAGGAACGATCAAATCATTATTCAATATTACGAACGGTTAGAGAGTCACAATAAAAGATCTAGATTTGAGGAAAGTCAAGTATCATCTGCCTCTGAAACCATGAAGTTCACCTGATCCTAATTGCCAATCGTATCTTTACCTTACCAGTCTCCCGATGATAATTCAATCCTCATATGTTTACCATCCAGATTTTACAACCTTCCGTTATCTAAATCCTTACCATGATCATCATAGGCAGGATTCTAAATTTTTAAAACATTTCTCATGAAGCATGCCCCTCCTTATTAAGAATCAATACTATTCATTTTAAATCAATTTCCATATTTCTTCACATTGTCCCAATTTAGATCCGAAACCTCTAACTCAAGTTTATGAGATCTTTAAACTGTTTAAATTGTTTTCTCGCATCATTCAATTCCCAAAACCTCTAGGCCTTACAAATTTATTTTTTGTCGTAAAATCAACCTTCATATTTTCTCGTATCATACACCCATGAATATTATTCTCATAAATTTTTTCTTCTTCTTCTTCTTCTTTTTTTTGATTACAACAATGTCCAAATTTCCATAGCCTTGTGTCCTCTCTATCCCTAGTCATTTCCTTGCAATATCTTGTTCAATTTCATATCTTTATTGAATACAATTTAATTCTCTTTTCCATTACTAACCTTCTTTAAAGCCTTAGGGTAAAACTGCCCGAGAATCAATAACCAAATTTTTTGAAGTTCTCAACCTAAGTTGACCTTGAATATCCTCATCAGTTTTAAAATACACTTACGAATTATTCATACCAAGTTTTCTCTAAGTGTGGTTTGTTTCCAGACTGGTAGTATACATCTCTTTGATTTCATCCTAGACCTTTACCACATATCATTCTCAAGTTTCTATGTTAACATCCAACCTTTTGGATTCCTACAAAATCATCGCACGATAACCAGTTCAATCATTTTCGAGCTCAATGATTTACGACACTTCCTCAACCTTTTCCATAAAAAAATACGAAGACTCAAGGGCTACAAAGTATGCAGGTACGACAGAGTTTAAAAAAATAGAAATACAAGAAATAATGGTAAGGAAGGAATAATGAAGATCCGCTCAAAAGAGATGAACCAATCAAGATCAAATTCAAGAGGAAAAGGAATTCAAATCAAAATTAGTATTGAGATTCTCAAGGGTCTTCCCTGGAATCTCTCAAAGGATCCAAAGTGTGATTGAGTATCTCTAATTCTAACACCTTACTTCTTATACTCTATAGCAGGCTCGTAGCAGTACAACTAAGTCGTCGCGCTACTACGAAATCGCACAAATGCGAATCTAGGCCTGCATGGGCCACCACTAAAAACGTGTCACGACTCGTACCCTAGCGTTAGGGCACGAGACATGGGTACGTCCAGCCTACGCCGCAGTGTCGGCGGTAGAACACTGTTCTAGATCATAGTCATATCTAAAACAATATGCTATACTCTCCAGACGGAGGACAAACACATAAGGATACTATCTCAATCACAACTCTAAATATAGATAACAACACGATGAAATAGATAAGATAATCCACAAGAGAGAGAACCAGGAGTGATAGTAAAGAAAGTTCTATTAAACAAACACAAGATTTCAAATACAACTCTAGGACAAACAATACAGAAAATGAACAACCTCTAGGTAAATACTCCAAGCTCTACCAGTGTCCTCTAGGCTAACTGTGAACTCCAAGTACCTGTAAAATTTTATCAACGGGTCCAATCAGGACAGGAACGAGCACATATCTCTCACAACAGTTCATATCAGGAATGGACATATAAAGCAAGCTATAGAAAATTATACATGAATCGCTGTAAAGAGAAATCAACAAGAGAGAAGATATAACTGAGATATAATATGATAAATAAAGAATATAACCTTCTACGTGAATCAGAGCATGAATTGGTTATGTAAACAGCTTGGATTGCACATGGATACAACTATGGAATGCACATGGATAACTACTGGGGATAATGATCACATAACCAACTACACTCTCCCTGCCCCCAACCAATACACAAGGATCGAAGCATGTTATATTATTGCATATGGATAACAACTACTGTATACATAGGGCTCATATGGTCATGAGTGTAAATGAATAACACATGAGTGCACATGGATAAATGTGAATACATGGAGTACATGATGAACATGATAAAGTACATGAAACATGACATACTCGATGTATCCGAGGGGATAACATCGCATGAAAAGATCCAAAGGGTATTGATCCGTGTGAACGTCGTGTCAGCATCAAGTATACTAGTCTATAATAAGAGTACATATCCAAAAAAGCATGAAAAGATCAGAGAATGTACTCGCCTGGTAATCCAAGCCGCTGATAAATATAGATGTCCAACTGGAATCACAGTGTCCTATTTAGAGCAATCACAAGTCACAAAAGAGTCTAACATGAAATAAAAGTAATCTACAGTGCATTCTAGATAATTCTAGGTCCTTCTAGGTCAAAGTCCAATCAACAAGTCCACTGGGTCAACTAAAGTCAAATTAGAGTCAAACTAAGTCAATGGTTGACCTATATTTGACTTTTGGTTAATATAGTCAACTTGGTCAAAGGGGATCAACTCTAGTCTCTAAGTATTAAACTATGAGGTTGTACTAATTCCGAATTACGGAAAAAATAGGAATTGACTAACTAATGGTGACACCTAGAGAAAATATCTACAAACATTGTCGGATGATAAAACAAATATCACCAACGTGTCCAGAAGGGTCAAATTAGCTAGGATAGCCTGTCCTTAAGTCCAATTCTGGATACAGGGGCAAAACGGTAATTTTGTGCGAAAATAATGTCCGCCGTTGGACCCGCTTTGCACCGAAAAGCGTGCTAGAGTCAACGGTCTCTAAAGTCATCAAACTACATGTCTACGGATCCGGTTTTCTGATACGAACCCAACCGTATGTCCAAAGTTGTATTCCGGCGGGCCGTGCACAAAATTGCCCGTTGAGTGGGACCGTGGGCCCGCAAAATGACGTTCGATTCGACTGTCTCAGATTTGGACCAAACTTGGCATGCAGGACCAGAAAAATGATACGGTTCTGTTGGCACAAGTTTCCTCTCGATCTAACGATCGTGCACAAAGTAATTAGAGAATTTGCAAAGTGCACGATACGGGGAATTTCGACGGATATGCATCAAATTCGTCGCGCACACGCGACCAATTTGAATTCCGTCAAAGCCCACACGACCACGAAGCTGTTACGCAGCTTTCCATGCTTTCGGTTCGTGACTACGTCGTCCCGATTGGCGTGACGCACGTCGTGTGGAAAAAATTTCTGGTTTTGAAAATAGATTTTTGGAAAACTTTGGGATTCGATTTCTCGACGCTCAGTCGATGAATTCAAATTCCGTAAGAAGGGATTCGAAGCCTTACATGTTGTCAAAAAGTCTCTTCAAATAGATTTCCTATATTGGTACTGGATCGATCGGGATCTATCCTCGAACATGGGGGTTTGGGCACATTCTTGAAACTGTCGAAAACTGATTTTTCAGGTTTTTTGAGTCACTTTTGGTAATCGATGGTTCGACCACATTAGATTTTACGTGAAGGGAAATAATCTGGTATATATTGGGAACATACTCGCGAAGTCGGTTCGTGAAACCGACGAGTGTGGAGGGAGAAATCCAACCGCTAAGTCGCCTCATGATGCAACTGCTGCTGTCGCATGTCGCTCCTTCGCACGAACGCGCGCGCGCGCGGTCTCCGGCCGCTCCGGCCGCACGCGGTGGCACTGCGGTGGCCGGGGCGTACGCACAGGTCGGGGCTGGGGGTGGGGTGTGGTTTTGTTACGGTTTGGAGGTGATCTCTCGTGCTCTCTCTCTCGCGTTTATATAGCAAAAGGGGTCGGTTGATACAGAGGGCTCGAGGCTCTCGGGTTTAGGCTGTGCTGGGAATAGCTCAGGGGGTCTGGGCCCTTTATGGGCCTACTGTAGTCGGCTGGGCTTTGGGCTCTAAGCTGCTATTGCTATTATTCTTTATTCATTTCTACAAGTAATACATATACATTTAATCCATATATATACCTATGTGTATATATATACCTATCTAGCTTTAAATACTCATATGTATACCTACACGTATACGTATATACGAATACATATATATACACATGTACACTTATTATTTACACACTACCATATATTATATATACCCATAAAATATACATTTAAATAATATATACACATATACACGTATATTATATATATATTCTATATATATATATTCTCTATATATATATATTCTCTATATATATATATATCTATATACCTCTATATATATATATATATCTATATATATATTCTCTATATATATATATTCTCTATATATATTCTCTATATATATATTCTATATATATATATATATTCTCTATATATATATATTCTCTATATATATTCTATATATATATATATATATATATATATATATATTCATCTATATATTTGCATACATATATATACACATATATATTATATTTATCAGACAATAAATAATATAACCAATACAATAATAATATTAGATAACAATCTCAATAAACAATAATAATAATAATAATAATACCTATTTGTATAAATAACCAAATATTTAGGAAATATTGTTAAGTCTACCCAAAAAGCTAGAAAATATTTGTACATACCTAAAAGTATGTCTACATAGGCTTGGGCTTGGTTTGGGTCCAGTTTGTACTAGTTTGGTACAACCGGGTTCCCTAAAACTAAATATTATAATTAAATAAATAAATAATCTTCGATAAGGGTTACGTCGCAACTTGGTCTGGTTTTTCTAGTTAGGACATCACTATGGCTCGGCCTTCTCTAACAGGGCTAATACACTAGTCAAAGCATGCCACTGCACTACCCGTGCCATAATTCCTAGTCACCTTGTACTCCAAATCTCAACCATGGCTAAAATCATCTACCGTAATAATTAACAAAAATAATTATTTATAAAATCATAATTCACCATTTTAATAAAATAAATAAAATAAAAATATTTTTAAAAATTTCAGGAAGGGAGGCTACAGATAGACAAGCACCATTGGGCCAGTTGGGCCACCATGGCAAAACCCACAGAGGACGGTGGCCTAGGATTTATCTGATTGGAGCATTTTGTCGACTCTCACTCCATGAAGCTTTGGTGGAAGCTGCGTACGGAACTTTCGCTCTGGACTAGGTTCATGCAGGCCAGATACTTCATATTTGCTCACCCTTCGATGGCCTTAGTGAATAACAGGTCCACGGCCACATGGCGTCGCATCTCCAGGGGTCGCGAGCTTGCTGAACCCCTTATCCATTTGCAACTAGGAGATGGCCACTCCTCGGAGTTTCACGAGCGTTGGCTGGACGACTCGCCCCACATTGTGCACAATTCTCTCAATCGGAAGATTTGGGACCTGTGGGATAACACTTCGGGATGGATATGGAACAGAGTCAGAGACTGTCTTGGACAGGAAGCGGCAGCCACTCTTGCCGCCGCCAATTTACATATCTCCAACGAACCAGGTTCCCTGTGGTGGACACCCAATTCGACCGACACCTTCCCACTGGCTTCGGTTAGAACAGTTGTCAGAGGGACCGGCACTACGTCCCCCCTCATCGTCCCATTCCGACAATCATGCATCGCCAACAAATGGTCCATCCTCATCTAGAGAGCTCAGAGAAGGAAACTTTCCACTGACGACACGATCACCTCTTTCGGCTACAGCCTCGCATCGAGATGCCACTGCTGTGCCTCTCTCCACGAGGAGTCGGTGGATCACGTCCTGCATTCAGATGACCTGGCTGCACAGTTGTAGGCCAACCTAAACACCAAGCTACAGCTTCATCACCATCCCGGAGGCTTCAACGATCTCTTTGCCTACTGGGGTCACTCCCACGGTCGTCAGATCGTTGCAGCCATCGGTAACTGGGTTCTATAGAAAAATTGGAACAAGTTCAGGTTCGAGGGTCGTCAGTACCTCCTTCACCAGCTCCTTAGAGAAGTTCTACGTAAGGTCCTTCGCATCAGGAGACGCTGCACTCACTCCGAGGATAGCTTTTGGGATGCCTTGTCCTAGCTTTAGCTCTTTTATCGGGCAGGCGATCATTGTCCTTTTGTCATCTTTTACTTTTTGTAGGCGCGTGGTGCTTTTACTTGTATAGGCTTTGGCATTTTGCGCCTGATACATCAATATAGTTCTCTTTCCATTATATATATATATATATATATATATATATATATATATATACACTTAGTAGACCAAAAATAAAATACCATATACATATATATACAACATATATCTACATGGACGTCTTTGGACGTGCCATGTGACTACATGGACTTGGGTTTGGTCTGGGTTAAGTCTGGGCTAGATTGGTACAACCGGATCTCCTAAAAGTCATAGTCTTAATGAATTAAATATTTTAACTATTTAGGCCTTCTCTACCATAGGTAATATACTAGTCAAAGCACATAACTACACTAGTCGTGCCAAAATTTCTAGTCGATATGCATCTCAAAACTAACCCATGACAAATGTCATATATATTAATAAAAAATTGTTTAAAAATATCTATAAAATCCAAAAATTACTATTTAGATCAAATAATTAAAAAATATATTTTAAAAAATTTTAGGGTTTATATTTTGTATTCGAAATATTTTGCATAAAGGTTCAAAACAAAAAGGGCTTCATGATTACTCGCAACCGATGTGATCATGGAAGCGAATTAAAAAATTCTAATTTCAAAGAGTTTTAAAATTCAAATGACTATTTCTATGAATTTTCCTATCCTAGAACAAGAATAGAAGTTTCAGCAATATGGCCAGAGTTATGCTTAACCATTATAATCTTCTGAAATATATTTAGGCTGAAACTATAAGTACAACTTATTATGTTTTGAATATGATTCTTATTTAACATATATCGAAGAAGCCTCCCTATGAATTTTGGTTTGGTAGAGTTCCTAATATTTTCTATTTTAACATTTTTGGTTGTCGCTGTTTCATTTTGAACAACAAGGATAACTTCGATAAGTTCGACTCTAAGGCAGATGAAGATATATTCCTTTGATATGCTGCCAAGAGTAAACGCTTTAGAATTTTCATTAAAAGGTCACTAATTTTTGAAGAATCAATAAATGTTTCTTTTGATGAGCTTAACAGTCAATTACCAAGTTATAGTGATGAAGAAGACATGGAAACAAAATCCAGCAAAGCACCTGAAGATACTGCTACCAGTACAAGCTATCTGGAGAGTCTGCCAAAGAAGATAAGGTTCATGTCAGACCATCCAGATAACTTAGTCATAGGTGATGTCTCAAATGGAGTAAGTACTCGTTCATCTACTAGAGATAACTACAAATATTGCTTTTATTTCACAAGTAGAACCTAAGACTGTAGGAGAATCTTTTAATGATGAATTTTAGATTTATGCTATATAAGAGGAATTAAACCAGTTTAAGAGGAATCAAGTTTTGGAATTTGTTCCTAAACCTATTGGTCACTCTAAAATTGGTACCAAATGGGTATTCTAAAATAAGCTTAGTGAGGATGGACAAGTCATTCATAACAAAGCATGTCTCGTTGGTTAAGGTTATAATCAAGAAGAAAGAATCAATTATGATAAGATTTATGCTCATATTGCTAGACTTGAGTCCATTCACATGTTTTGTACATTTGCATGTTTTTATGATTATAAACTCTTTCAAATGGATGTTAAAAGTGCTTTTCTAAATAGATGACGTTTTTGTAAAACAATCCCCTGGTTTTGAAGATTATAAATTTTCTTATCATGTTTTCAAGTTACTTAAGGCACTATATGGACTCAAACAAGCCCCTCGTGCTTGGTATGATCGTCTAACTTCCTTCCTACTTGAAAATATTTTTTTCAAAAGGGAAAGTTGATACTACTTTGTTTATCAAATCCCTTAATAATAATATCTAATTACTACAAATATATGTTGATGACATCATTTTCGGTTATATAATGACCTAGTTTGTCAAGACTTTGCTAAGTGTGAATTTGAGATGAGCATAATGGGAGAACTCAACAACTTTCTCGGATTGCAAATCAAGCAGAATTCACAGAGAACGTCAATCAAACCAAGTACACAAAGGAATTGCTGAAGAAGTTCAACTTCAACAATGCAAAACCTTATGCACACCAATGGCTACATCAACAAAGCTTGATCTTGATCAAAGCGATAAACCTGTCGACAAATGTAAGTATCGAGGTATGATTGGTAGTTTATTATACTTAACTGTTAGTCAATCTGATATTATGTTTAGTGTTTGTATATGTGCTAGATTTCAAGCTAATTCACACCTATGCGCAGTTAAGCGTATCTTTAATACCTTAAAGGATCTTCTACTGTCGGCTTGTAGTATCCCAAAACTACGTCCTTTAACCTTATCGGTTATTCGGATGCTGATTTTGACAGATGCAAAGTAGATCGTAAAAGTACCAGCGGTACATGTCATTTCCTAAGAAAAGCTTTAGTCTCCTGGTTTAGCAAAAAATAAAATTCTGTTACATATCAACGACTAAAGCCGAGTATATCACTGCAGGACGTTGTTGTGCATAAATGTTGTGGATGAATAAAACCCTAGAAGACTACAATATGCATTTAAAAAGTATTCTCATTTTCTGTGACAACACTAGCATGATTAATCTTACTAAGAACAGTGCATGTCACTCACGCACTAAGCATATATAAATACGTCATCATTTTTATGTGATCATCAATTACTTGGAGACATTTGTCTAGAATTTATTGACACTGAACTTCAATTAGCAGATATCTTTACAAAACTATTAGCCGAGGAACGATTCAATTATATTCGTCGCGAGTTAAGTATTCTTGATTTTGTTTCTAAAGCATAATAATTTGTCCTTTAAATGTTTTATTATTAATCCAATAAATTATTAAAATTAAGATTATTTTGGGTACAAGTCGAAAGCGTCCTTCTATCTCATGGGCACAAATAGCCTAAAGCGACACGTTACTTAAGTACCTTTGGACCACCAATAGCTAAGATCCGGCCCCTACAACTAACCCAAGATAGTTAAAATTTAATAAATTTGTGGGTTAGAAATTGCATTTTATTTACATACATCAAACAAAGCAATTCTAGAACAAAGGAAACCGAACTTGGACAGAACACTGACCGAGTTCGGGCCAAACTTGGTTCCTGTGTCTAGAACTTAACCGACCTAGCCCCACTTTTGTTTAAGCTGTGGCTCCGCTTAAAAACCCTACCTCTCTGTATTCTTCACAGAACAGAGCAACCCCCTATTTCCTCATCATCTTCTACCTCCAAACCCTAGAAAAACCCTAACCCTAGATTTTAAAACTTATATAAGCCTTATTTCTTCTCCAAGTCGAAGACCCAAGGCTATCACAAGGTTTTATTTCAATTTTTCTATTCATTTGAGGTATAAATCTTTTATTTTCTTAATTTATTTCCATAGCTCCTAGAATCTTTAGCAAGAAAAAGAGATAGATTGAGGAGGCTTCTCATCCAATCATCCACAGGATAGTCATCATTCACTGTTTAGCCCTTTGGTACTCGAAGAAGGCAAATTTGATGGTTCCTTATTTAGGAACTTAGAGACGTCATGTGATTAGTTCGATGATTTCCAAAAGAGAAAAATCTGTCCGGGAAACCCTACGTGTCCTCTTCCATCTCCAAGAGCCACCTCACGTGGATCCACTCTATTTGTTTGTCACGCTCGTTGCATGAAAGTTGGTCCAGGCTAAACTTATTTCTGTCCATGATTGATTCGGCTACTTGTGGAGCCTTTCGACCTAAAACAGAATATTAGTAACGATCCTAACATCTTATTCTATCATCCTAGTATGCTCACTTGTGTTCTCGTTAAGTTTTTCATATATTTATGCATCCGTTTTTGTAGTATAAATTATTGAACCTAGAAATCTATTAAAACTAGTATTGTTTTCAAACTCTAAACTTTGTGGTATTATTCCATGGAGCGTATATTTACAATATTTTTTGATTTATTTTAGAATTTAAATCTATTAAATTTCTAATTATTTTTGGTTCCTATCGGATTGACATGTTGGCTAAGTTATGCTACTAGATTAGTATGTTATCTAGATACATGATTTCTTATATATATTATAGCTAAATATTCTTATAATGTCTCAGTTCCAAAATACGTAGGATTAGGAGACCGTATACATGCCATCTATGTATCGAGAGAACTCTAGCCCAGCTCGAATACGTATAAGCTGTCTAAAATAAACTACATGGTTATAAAAACTACTTATATCTCAATCTATTGAAGATAAACTTCCGTATAAACCAAGTATACTAATGCTGGCCAGGCATTAACATACTGGTTCGTACAAGTAACAATAAAAGACAATTTGCAATAAAATGGACCAGACTCTATTGAAATTATCTTGAACAAGCTTCTGAAGAAGAAATAAGCTTACAAAACTAGGCTATACAGTAGCATGGTTAAAGTAAAATAAAATATAATATTGGACGAATATAAAAAGGTATGAACTAAATATATACCTGAAGTCCTGGAGAAACAATCATTAATCCTCCATCTAATCTACAAACCAGCTCAGCAAACCTGGAGAGATCATCAGGTCCTCAGGGGACTAGCAAGACACATAATATAGAAGCCTACTTTGACAGTAATAACATGCAATGAAGGATATGAAATAGTACAAGAAAGTAAAGATTGAAGAAAGTATTGTATAAGAAAGAAAACATAAAAAAATGGCATGCTGTCGAGAATCATGATGATAAACGTGACTATAGGTAAATCGAAGTAAACCGCAGCCCGATGGTTGTTAACTGTTTCACTTAACAAAATGCCTAAAATTGGCCTTTGAACGAAAACTAGAAAAAGTACTAGTAATCAGGGAAGTATTGCTATGAAATTCTGGTATGAAGGCGGTCACTTTGTTCCTTGGACCTTACGATGATGATGAAGAGTACTGCTAGAAGATGAACAGCCGAAAGAACTAAGTCACCAGAAAGGTATCGACGCACTTGGGCACTGATGGCGAGGTCGAATGCTTTCCTGCTTTGCTTCACTCTGTTCTAGAAGAAAGGTTGAAGAAGAATGCTTTGGAAATCAAAGTCTCTGGGCTCTGATCTCTATGTATTCCCTCCTGTCTCTCTGATCCTCTGATATGTGAAAAATAAGTCTATTTATAGACTTGACCCTTTGTGCGTAAAAAGCAACAAAAATCAAATTTTTACGCTAACAACTGTCATCCACGATGTAAATCACCCTCTACGCACGTGGACACATGTCCCATATAGAGTTGTGATCTCTACGCATGGTGACACATGTCCCACTACCTCAATAAAATGGGGAGAGCACGTACACACGTTCCTCGAGAAGTGTGGCATGAAAGCCACGTGGGCTAACCACGTTCTTAAGTGGTTAGAAACAGTTGGGCGTAAAAATGACCCAAAATACACTTCCAGCGTAAAGTAGTAGACTAGGCGTAAAATAGCCCAAAAATAGACTTCTCGCGTAAAGTGGCTGATAAAACAGCCTTGAGCGTAAAAAGTAGCCCAAATAAACTTTACGCACACGTCAACTTTGAGCGTAAAAAGCTCATATAGTATTCATGCGTAAAAGAAGCCATCTTTTGAGCGTAAAGTAACCCAGCCCACACACTAAACGACAATATTGGTTGCTGTGTAAAATCAAATCTCTTTGAATTCTGTGTTATACGCTGTCAGCAAATCATTATGTCATATTCATCATCACTTGCATTAAATGCATGATCTGACAGCCTGTCCCCTGCGTAAAGTAGCTTGCGTAAAACAGCTCGCGTAGAGTAGCTTGCGTAGAGTAGCCTGCGTAGAATAGTCTGTATAGAGTAGTTTGTTGACTCTTTTTGACTTGCGTAAAGCTCTATTCCTTTGACTTGGTCAATGAAGCATTTTTTGCGCTCCCACAAGACCCCCTTCAAAGTTTTCAAATATTTTCAAAATTTTGAAATACTTTGAACAGAAGCGTAAAATTTGGGATTTCACCAGTCAGCGTAGAATTCGGGATATCCAACGGTCATCCGCGTAAAAGTTGGGATATCCAACAGTCGGCGTAAAATCTAGGAATTTGAACCGATTCGAAATTCTCTATAAATAGGGTTTTTCGAAGAGAGATAAGACTTTACTTTGTCTTTCGAAATCTCGATCTTTTCTCACTCTTCTTCCTTCTTCTACTCTTGCTTTGATTCGATGGCCCCCAAGAAGTCGTCCGCCGCCAGCAGCGAAGGCAAGAAGCCCGCCGTCTATTCCTCGTCGGCTGACCAAGTACAAAATCCCGTTCGGTCATCAGCAGTGTCTCAGCAAAGCAACCCTACCGTGGCTTCGGTAACGAGGGGTAAAGCACTGCCCTTTGGCCGAAAACTCGTCGAAGAAGAAGACCTAAATCTCTCATTTCACGCCCTTGTTATACGTGTCAGCGTAGAAACTGAGATAACAAAATATGCCCATGTTATACGTGTCAGCGTAAAGTTAAGAATATACGCCCACATTTATACGTGTCAGCGTAAAATTAAGAAAATACGCCCACGTCTATACGTGTCAGCGTAAAAATATAAATTATGCTCATGTCTACACATGCCAGCGTAAATTTTTAGAATACGCTCACATCAACATGTGCTAGCATAAAATTCATAATATGCTCATGTCAACACATGTCAGCATAAAATTTAGACTACGCTCATGTCAACACATGCCAGCGTAAAATTTATAATACGCTTATGTCAACACATGCCAGCGTAAAATTTAAAATTTATAATACGCTCACATCAACATGTGCTAGCGTAAAAATTTCACAAGTGAAAGACTTTGTGTAAAACAAAGACTTTAAAATTTTTTATCAACTTTTAATAAGCGTAAAATTTACATAGTCAAAGTTTTTACCCTTTATGTGTAAAAAACTTAGACCAATATATCTGCGTAAAAATTTCAAATTAGATTTTCACTAACTTGATTTTTTTTCTTTTGGCAGTGGACTTGCAAGCTCACCCACTCGCAGAAGTCTTTGGCTCATCAGTTGGTATGGTGGACTCGAATTATGTGGAGAATCTGTCTCATGTAGCGTTTCCCCAATCGAATCCAGACTACCCTGTAGAGAGAGCACAGTTGATAGCTGCCCAAGGGGATAGAATGCTGCTATCCATGATTAATGGAAAACTGTTGACTTCACTGAATGAACAATAATTTGCAAAACCAGCTTTCTTATTTGGGGATGCAATAGACTGCAAATCGCAAACACACCCCAAAAAGGAGTCTTGGGGGTTCAAATCCGGAGATAGAACCATGTATCTCCCTGACGTGGATAGAGATTACCCCTTGTCCGTATTCATCCATGCCACCTATCCCCGTCAAATGCTGTGGAATCTGACTCCCATAAGTTATGGAAGACCGGGTAGAATCACATTCAAGAGGGATCAAGCCAATGATATGGGGTATTATGTTAGTGTCCCAAATGGCGGTGTTGTTCCTTTCTCTGGTCTTTTGTCAGGATTTACTCCGAGTGAAGATTTGACTTTAATCCAACCAGTGCAAACCCAGATATTCGTCAACAAGTTCATAAGGGCTGCGGTACTATATCCCCAGACAAACCCTAGGCTACCGGGATGGTTGACTCCATTCAACCAGAACTGGATCCAAATTAGCATTTGGATGATGAAGAACTTCCAGACGGAGCTGAAAGATATCGGCCTGTATGAAGCAGTGGCTTCCACTAGTCAGGGTATACCATCGAACGGTAACTTGTTCATGGCCCTGATAGAGATATACATAAGTTCAACTGGAACTTTTGCGACCCCAAAAGGTGAAATGGGTATCGCACTCCATGAGAAGCAATTCATCTCAAAGTTGCCAATGGAAGAAGCCCCATATGAAGAATACGTTCCCTCCAACCGGGAACTTGCTGAAATCAGAGAGAAAAACCCTCAGTTAGTTGAGGTATATGAAGAATTGATGTGCCACCACATGATCTGCACTACTATGCATGAGAGTGGATCTCATCTAGCATACATCAACAAGTGGACAACGTATCTCTTCTTCCATAAGGATAAAATATCCAAGGATGATAAAGAAAGATTCTAGGAAAACAAAGCTCCAGCTATCAACATTGGTTCAACCATTCCTGCTGATAAAATTCAGGATATGATGACTGTCTACAAATTCCAGAATAAATATTTGTCCACCAAAACTGGGGAGTTCCCTGCTAGAACTGAAGCCTTGAACTTCCTCAGATATGGCAGCCAAAAAATCTCTAGGAAAGCCTTGCTAGTAGGCTTCCTTTCTCTATGGTTGAGAAGATGGGTTGTACCGAGAACCGGTACAGTTGATAGAATCCACCGTAACGTACTATGGCCAGCGGTACGTTTGGTGTTTAAAGTTAGAATCAACCTGCTATCGGCAATGGTGTGCCGAGTAAACGCAGGTTTGAGGACTTTTGGTGAGGAGCTAATCAACAACGCTCCTCATCGGAATGTATTCCCAAGGGTAGAAATGCCCTATACTTACTTGATGGGCTGGCTGTTGCACCACAACTGCAGATTGTTGCCACCAGGCCCGGGTGATGATGTGGAGGTCTTCCTCCAAAAATCAGTAAAGCTACATGGACTGCCACGACAGTGGCAGATACCCGGGAAGTTTTGAACTATTCTTATGGTTGGAACTTTTTTCGTACCCAGCCATAAGTTTCAGCTGACTGCTTCGACGTTCATTTTGAAGATGAAGTTGAAGTAGGAGCTTTATTGCCACCATCAGTCTTCAGATGGCTACAGTACATCAGACCCTCTCACTTGATGTACAGAAATGAAGACAATTGTGCGTTCGAACCATATCTACCCAGTAGGTTCGCTCGCCAATTTGGGTATGACCAACTTCATGTTGGTAATCCCTCTACTAGTTTTTATCACTATGGGAAATTGCTTGATGGTGCAAGGGGTTCGAGATATTTTAGTACTGCCCGTACTGGTGCCAAATTCAGAGTCTCAACCGCTACCAGCACTACAGAGCTACGTATTCTTCATACGTATGCTAACTTTTATGCTTCTATCCGTTCCCTCGCCCATGGCTACAACATGAGAGATAGTTTTAGATGGTCCAAGGAAGGAAATATTGAAGAGCCAGTCAGGGTACCATCAGATATCCCTGACGATGTTGCTGTTCCAGATCCATATCTGGAAGTTATTGCTACAGGAGTTGGGGGAAAGGCTGTAGAACCTATTATTATTAGCAAATCCTGTAAACGGAAACAAAGTGCAGCCGTCACACTTCCAGAGAAAACCCCAGAGAAGAAGAAGAAGGCTACCACAAAATGACCTTCCAGATCAAGAGCCTCTACCCCGGAGAGTGACACTCGGGCGGATGAGCTGTAACATGTAGGATCTTCTTCAGTTCATCCTGTAGAAGGATCTTCAGCAGCAGCACCTGCAGTAGTCTTATCCCTGGGACGTCTCAGTTCATCGCTTCATTTAACTTTGCCATAAAAGGCACAAGTTGTTGAAGACGTCGCCCCAGTACAAACTGTTTATTCGGTACTTATCCCATCCGATGAACCGGCTATCACTTTTGATGATGAGGATTGGACTGGAGATTATGATGAGTACTTGGCACGTCCTACACATACTCCAGGTAAAGATAATTTATACAAAATCTATATAAAACTATGACTTTTGTATATTAACTTGTTTTGTTCAATTTTTGTAGGTGTTAACATTACTCCAAAGCTTGTGGCTCCTCCTCCTCAAGAAGATATTTATAAAGAAAACGAGGAATCTGAGGAGGAGGCTTCTTCTGAAGAAAAAGAAACTGCTGCAGAAGAAGTTCTACGAGAGCCCGAAGAGGAGACTCAAGAAGAATATCCTCCTTCAATGGAGGTACAACATGAGCCAGAAGTACAGGCTCGGCCAGAAGATCTTCCTCCTGATTAGAGCAAAGATAAAGATAAAGAAGAAAATACAGTAGAAATTACTGTAGATGATGAAATGGTTGTTGAGGAAGAGCTAAATTTTAATAAAGACTCAGTTGTAGAAGAATTCACTACAACTGAAATACTCAAAGAACCTGCAGAGCCAATAGCTGAAGAAGATGATGAAGGCATACTCAAGTCACCAACTGAAGCTGGGGAAGGTATAATAGCATCTTCTGCTATTACTACTGATCCAGTACAAGTTTTTGAAAAGATAATGCCAGAATTTGAGTCAGCTGCCACAAATATCATTCCACCCGCAACTATTACCGTCACCGAAACTCCCGTAGTTTCAGTTCCAGATACGGCTGGAACAACAAATGTTGAGGACCCTATTTCTGAGACTCCCGAAAGTCAGTTAGCTTTGGTAGCAGTAACAACAACGACTACACCGCAGCCTACTACCAAGGCATCAACATATGCTCCTAGTCTTCAAAGAAGAGACTTGGTAGATATCGCTGCAACGCCAAGTTCAAGTATAGAAATGAATCTCTTAGTTGAGATTCATACTGAAACTTTTTGTAAGACACTGGCAGCATTAATCATGATGGTCCTGAATAGGGGCCTCAATTATTAGAGTTTGAAGGCGGCAATGGCTCTTACCATCAGAAATGTTGCTATGTTCAATGATGCGGCGAGAGCAGCAACATTAGAGAAAATTATGGAGGGACTTGAACAGCCCATCAGAGAGTATCTTAAGCTGTCAAGTGAAACCGTTGAAAGTCTCATCCAAGAAGAGTATGACGCCTTATCGGCTGACTACCTCGCTCGGGAGACGAGATATAATAAAGCCCTCCATGAATATAACATAAAGGTCGCCAAAGAAAAAGCATTTTTGGCTAGAATAAAGCCTGAGCTGGATAGCCATAGAGCAGCCAATGACACCTCGAATATGAAAATTCATCAACAAAATGATAAAATTTGAGAAGTTGAGGCTGAGCTGGCTCGCTTGAAGGCAGAGAGGGAGCAGATGATCATGGCTCGGGACCAGCACCTAACTCAGAGCTCAATTTTGGAAGAACATGCCTACGAAGCTGAATCTACTATCAGAACCCTTGATGAAGCTAAGGATAAGCTGATAGTCAGCTTTGCTGGACTTTTTCATATTTGCACTCCCGAAGCTCGATGTGTCGCAGCCACCAAGACTGTTTTGAGCTTTCGTGACAAGCGTCTGGCAGAGCTGTAGAAATTACTTCAAGATATCTCTGCTCCGCCTTAGAAAAATTAAAGAGCTATTGTAATCTTTTATCTTATTCATTCTATAATGTTCACAAAAAATGAATAAAATATTTATTTTGTGATCCTATCATTTATTTTGAATTTAAACAACAGGTATGAGATAGAAAACACTTATCAGAGGTAATATAGACATGACAAGTCTTCTAAACTCAATAAATTGTATCTATCTAAAGGTAATATGGACATGATAGATAATGAAATCTCATTTTCTGTGTAGAGTATACAATACTATCAGAGGTAATATGGACGTGACAGATCATAACAACTCAAAAAATAGATTAATATATATTTAGAGGCCAAATGGACATGATAGATAGGAAAATAAGCAGACTTAATATTTATTCAGAGGTCATGAGAACATGATAAATAATAAATCCAACTTTTTAATCAACTGGTAAGATAAAAGATTAAAATTTCTCTCCAAGCTTAACCAAACATTGGTAGCTGGGGAATAAGGAAGAAGTTTAAACATAATATTTCTTCAAAAATTTGCCATTGATCGGCATCATGAGCAAATCTCCATTAGGTTTAGACAACCTATAGGCACCGTTGGAGAAAACTGTCTCGATAACATAAGGACCTTCCCATTTTGTTTGGAATTTACCTTTGCTCTTATGAGTCCTCACCATCGGTCTTCGAACAGCTAGTACTAGTTCACCAATTTTGAATATCCTCTCTTTAACTTTACGATTGAAAGTTCGGGATATGCGAGCTTGATAGAGCTCAATATGCTGTTGTGCTTGAAGACGCTTTTCGTCCAATCCTTCAAGTTCTTGGAGTCGTAAGCGATCATTGTTCTCTGTGGTTAGCTCATTAGCAATGGCTATTCGAAGGGATGGAATCTGAATTTCTAATGGAAAAACTACCTCACATCCGTAAACCAGTAAAAATGGTGTAAAACCAGTAGGAGTTTGGACTGTCGTTCGGTAAGCCCATAAATATTCTCCAAGTTTCTCATTCCAATCATGTTTATTAGAAGAGATGAACTTTTTGAGAATTTTGATGATCGTCTTGTTGAAGGCTTCGACCAAACCATTAGCAGCTGGATTATAAGCCGTAGAAACCAGATTTTGGATCCGATTCATATCACAGAACCGATAAAATACATGACTGGCAAATTGTGGTCCATTGTCATGAATTATCCGTCGGGGAATCCCGAAGCGATAAATGACTTGGTGTTTGATGAAGCTAACCATATTGGACGTTTTTACTTCAACAAGGGGAACTGCTTTCACCCATTTAGAAAAGTAATCGGTTATAGCTAGGATAAACCGATGTCCCTTGACAGAAGGAGGGTTAATTGGACCAGTAATATCCATGCTCCAAGCTTCGAAGGGCCAAGAAGCTGCTGTAGGATGTAAGAATTCAAAAGTTTGATGAATAAAATCAGCATGGATCTGACATGCTTTACATCGTCTGGCATAATCTACAGCATCTGCTATCATGGATGGCCAATAATACCCTATCCTTCGAATATGGTCCTGTAATTTTGGACCAGATTGATGAGCACCACAAACACCATCATCAGCTTCGCGGAGTGTTTGTTTGGCTTCACTCTCAGAGAGACAGCGTAGCAACAGTCCATCATAAGAACGACGATATAACATATGTAAAGAAGAATCATAATAGAATCGAAATGATCGTCTTTTAATTGATGCAGCTTCTTTTGGATCTTCAGGTAAAATTCTATGAACCGCATAATCAATGAATGGACTTCTCCAATCTCTATGCTGAGAACTTGATTTTGTAGTATAACTCTATTTAATATGCAGATTGTTCTTAACACAGAATAAGTCTCGATCCAACAAAATAATGGTATTTTATCTTCGAATTGGAACAGCTAAATCTGTCGCTAAACTAGCAAGAGCATCAGCTTCCAAATTCTGAAAATGTGGTACAAATTCGATAAAGAATCCTTTAAATGAAAGGACCAATTCGATTACCACTTGATGATAAGGGATGAGGTCAGGATTTCTGACTTCATATGTCCCTCTAACCTGATTAACAATCAGTTGAGAATCTCCATAAGCTTCTAGGAACTCGATGTCTAATTGTTTTGATACTTGGAGACCAATCAGCAGAGCATTATATTCTGCGACATTGTTGGAGCATGGCTCATTGGGAGAATAAGCACGATATATGACCATCTTGTCAGGAGAAACCAAAACAATTCCTAATCTAGAGACGATATTGCCTTTAGATCCCACTCGTGATGCTCCATCAAAGTATAATTGCCAAATGTCATCCTTTAAAGTCATGTTGCAATCCACAACTTCATCTGGAATGTCCTCATATAGCTTCGATGTTTCAGGTATAGGGTGGGCTACTAATAAATCAGCTAATGTTTGACCCTTCACTGATTTTTGAGGTACATAGACCATATCATAGGAAGTGAGCAACATCGCCCAGGTGGCTAACCTGGAGTTAAGAATGCTTGGTTTTCTTATCAATACCCGAATAGGATTTATTCTGGAGATGACATGGAAAGTCTGTCCTGACACATAATGTCGTATCTTTTGAACAGCAAAAACCAAAGCCAGACATTCTTTTTCTACAGGAGTATACATGTGCTCAGCCCCGGCCATCATTCAGCTAAGATAATAAATTGCTTATTTATGACCATATCATTTTTCTGTGCAAGAAGAGCACCAAGTAAATGATCTAAGGCTCGAACATATAGCAAAAATGGTCTCCCTACTACTGGAGGTACCAAAACAGGTAGATTTGTAAGGTACTGCTTGATGTCATTGAAATCTTTCTGACATGCTTTATCCCAAACAAATGATACACCTTTCTTTAATAGACGGGAGAAAGGTTGACATCTCCCAGAGAGGTTGGATATAAATCTCCTGATATAAGCAATATGACCTTGGAAGCCGTAGAGTTCTTTTAGATTGCGTGGAGGACGCATTTCAAGAATTGCTTTGATTTTATCAGGATCAACATGGATACCCTGAGAAGAGATGACAAATCCCAAAAACTTGCCACTGGAAACCCTAAGAAAGACTTAGTAGGGTTTATTTTCAATTGATGCTGACGCATCAATTCAAATACTGTCTTCAAGTCTTGAATGTGATCATCTTTTGATCGACTTTTGACAGCAATGTCATCTACGGAACATTCAATTGTCTTCCGTAGATGTTCTTGAAAGATGTTGCTCATGGCCCGTTGATACGTGATGCCGGCATTTTTAAGACCAAACGGCATAACCGTATAGCAGTAGACTTAAAAGGGGTGTACGAAAAGCAGTATGCTTCTCATCTCCTGGATGCATATTAATCTGATTGTATCCTGAGAATCCATCCATGAAAGACATGCGATCAAAATCGCATGTATTGTCTATCATAACATCAGTAATTGGAAGTAGAAATTCGTCCTTTGGACAAGCTGCATTAAGATCTCGAAAATCTAAGCAAACTCAAACTTTTAAGTTCTTCTTCATAACAGGAACAATGTTGGCAACCCAGTCTGGGTGTTGTTCTTCACGAACAAAGCCACATGTAATCAATTTTTTGACTTCTGCTTCAATTGCATCCATCATATCTGGTCGAAAACGTCGTTGCTATTGTTTCACAGGCTTGGCATTATGAAGAATATTGAGTTTATGAGTAGCAACTTTAGGATCTAATCTCGGTATATCCTCATAACTCTATACAAATATATCAATATAATCTTTAATCAGCTGTATCAACTCTTCCTTTTCATCTTCAGAAAGATTTTTACTGATGAATATTAGCTTGGATGTAGTTCCATCACCAACGTCAATCTGAACAATCTCATCCTCTGTAGGTGGCTGTCGCTGTTCAAAACGAAGATCCCATTTAGTGTCCATTTGCTGTGCCCAAGGATCATTCTCAAAAGACTCAGATTCATCGTCAGTTTGAACTATGTTAAATGAGAATACACACTCAGATTCATCATAATAGTCTCCTCCATAAGGTGAAGAACTGGAAGGAAATTTTTTTTATGTATATGGGATGTATCCAACTCGATGAATTGGACTTCTTCAGGATCTGAGGATTGTGAAAAATTGGAAGAGAATTCTTCTTGTATATTCTCATTAGATATGTAGGATGGATCGTATTCCAACCCATATTGAGTTTTCTGATAAAAGGGATCACCACATAATGGTAACCGTCTACCCTTTCCTTGATTAAGACTTGGCATTGTTTTCAAATCATATCCCATACTTTGAATAATCTTGAGAGGTTGTTGACTATATTTGTCAATTCGGATTCTTCCTTTATCTTTATCTCTAAGATCATCTGTCTGATCCACAGGGATATTTTTAGCCAGACCAAACACAATTTGGTGCTTGTTTTTCTTATTAAACGGAACAACAAAACAGGATTCTTCGTGACGTCTATAAGTTACATAAGCTTGTGATGAAGCAGCTACAGGAAGAAAATAGAATAAAGATGTTAGAAACTTTTGAGCATAAGGTCCTACATCGACATGAGGAGGAAAAGAATTTTCTTTATGGTCAATGTATAAAGTTTCCTCTGTATCTATGTCGTCTTTATATTGATGACTTTGATTATCAGGAGATAAAGTCATTCTTTCAACAAATTTGACAACCATATACTTAAAAAGGAAATCTTCATTGATATTAGAAAGTATAGAATGATCAATATTTACATCATTTATAATTTGACTGCTACGCTTCGGATTAATCATTAACGGACCATCATCCGTCTTCTGCGTAGACTTGCCAAGGTTGATGATCAGTGGTGGTTCTGGATCATTCGTACGAGAAGTACGTCCCTTGACTTTGATCATAAGAGGTTGAACTTGGCTCTTGGCAGGAATACTCACTGATTCCTCAGATGAAACTCGAGTTCTTTCTTTGACCTTGATCACCAGAGGTTGATCATTGACAGGCTGGAGTTGGATTCGACCTTTGACTTTGATCTTCAAAGGTTGCTCTTCCGGAGGATCTTTATTGACAGATTGATCTTCAGCAGGTGATCAATCTTCAGCTATATCTGATATCTCCTTTATATGCTCTTGTTTGTAGAGGATTGAATCCGAAAAATAAGCTTTAACACCTTTAAAAGGGTTGATATCTGTAAATTTCGTCTTCATAATCCCTTGGGAATCTACGTACTTGAAGCATTGGTGGACAATTGAAGGCACAATGTTATGCTCATGTATCTACGGTCTTCCAAGAAGGATGTTGTAGGATACATCTGAGTTGATAACAAAGAAGGTCGCCATAGTTCAAAGATCACCAATCTGAATCTTCAGACGAATCTTCCCCAGTGGTTTACTCTTGCCAGAGTTGAAACCAACTATTATGGTACTAGTGTAAGTCAAATCACTAGTAGGAATCCTCAAAGGTTGTTTGCAAAAACAAAAGTTGAAAATTTTATTTCACAAACTTTGTAAAAAGATTACAAGAATTCTGGAAAAGTACAACTGTAGGAATCCGATCTGAATGACGATCGCTTTATCCTTTGGACGATGTGAACTTTGAAAACAATAGCCTCTGATGTTCAAGGCGGTAGCCTCTGAAGAATGCAGCAGCACTTGGACAAGAACTCCTGAACTCTCTGATTTTTCTGAACTTTATGTCTGATCCCTGGTAATGAAGACTTGAAACTCTATTTATAGAGTTCTGAAAATAACTAACTTTTAGTTATTCTGAATTATGCAAGCTGGATTGCGCATGTACTTGTTTGTTATGAAATATAAAAGAACAGAACAATTATCGGAGGACCGGACTTTAACTTTACGTTACAAACTCGCTTGTATAAAGAAAGCCTAGGGACGAAAACCTAGGTACAGCAGTCTAAGTACAATTGTTTATTTTAGATTCTAGGGGGTGACGATAGAGGCTCGGGAAGGCGACGGCAGCCCTGCCTTACTCCTTGGACGATCGGTACGCAGCCTTGGCTCCTGCGAAAAGATGGTTGGCGTTGATGAAGAGATGCTTCTTCTTGCTCTCCCTCTTATTGCTCTTTAGGCTTCTCTCTCTCTGTGTGTATTCCATCTCTGACTATGGGGGGAAGTCTCTCTGTATATACATATTTCTCTCTGATATTTTTGTATCTTTTTGTATATATTTGAAGGGAATGGCACCCTGCTATTTATAACAGTGGGATGTGATCATTAGGGTTGCCAATGATTAGCTCTTGGAGATGGCGGCAGCCTGGGGATTGGTCAATCCAGGCCGTTCGTTTCTGATTATGACGAATTCGAGCCATTAGGTGTAGATTACACCAAATCCCATTAGCAATTAATGTTGATTGGAATAAATCTTCCTTATAATGATCTTCTGATATCTGCGAATAAATTAGATCTATTCTTCTGCCACGTGTCCCAGATTATTAGGATTTGACCCAATCTTTAATGGCAGCAAATCTGAGGAATTAATCGATTTAGGACACGTGTCCTAGGAGCTGCTGGGGGGATCTGGACCGCATGACGAGTGAGCCGCATATGAATTTGAGCCGCATATGGTTAAGCCCACGTGTCAGGGCTGCCTGGGCAGTGGCCCTCACTTGAGCCCTTGAACCACAGGGGAGTAATCCTTGTGGGCCGCATAGGTACATATCTGCCTGAGCCGCATGGACATGATCCTCTTGAACCACATGAGAAGTCCTCGCTCGAGCCGCATGAGGCTTTTTTGGCCTGAGCCGTATAGGACAGATTCACTCTGAACCGTATGAGAAGTTCTTTGCCCGAGCCGCATAAGGCTTTCTTGACCTGAACCGCATAGGATTCATTCTGAACCGCATGAGAAGTGAGCCGCATACGAACGCCCACGTGGCAAGGCCACGTGACATTTTTATGGCTCTCGGGGGATTTGCGTCAGAGATCTCTTTTCTCTTCCCTAGAGATTCAATATTATAACAGAGTCATAATTACCTGCTTTTGTGTCAAGGCTGTCAATTTTTCAGAGGGGTCAGCCGTCAAAGCAATTAATGTAGCATGGGTCGGAGGGGAGCACTGTCAGGCCACGTGTCTTTTGAGCCGCATGGAATGCCTCGGGCCGCATAGCTCCTTATGCCGCATGGCTCCCTGAGCCGCATGAGTTTTCTGAGCCGCATGGATCTTTCCTGGCCGTATGAGTCATTTTTTTTAGTATTTTTCATGCTTCTACAAGACCCCCTTCAAAGTTTTCAATTTATAAAATTAAAATACTTTGAATAAGAAGCATGGCTGTGTTCTTCTAGCCGCATATGAAATCCTTACCGCATAGAAGTCCTGGCCGTATGGATTATTCAGCCGCATAGGTGACTCAGCCGCAGGAGACTGTTCAGCCGCATAGCTTCTTGTCACGTGTGCGGGTCTTTAATTGCCTCAAATTCGTTTCAGCGTCGTCTTTGTAGGAGGGAATCCCAAGGGTCAGCTTATTAAATCCTTCGGATTTGACGCCTTGGATGAATCTCGAAGACGAAACCCAAGGAGTCGGTTTCGCTCTTCATGAGCCGGTCATTGGCCCACGTGTCCTCCTTCTTCCGTCTTCCTATAAATAGGAGGAGTTTGAAGAGAGAGAAGACTTCTTTATTTTCTTTCTTCTTCCTCAGACCTTTCCTATCTCGATTGCCCTTCCTCTTCGATAATTAATGGCTTCCAAGAAGACCGTGGCAGTAAAGGGCAAGAAGGCGGCCCCCACTTCCGTCTCGGCTGCGGCTGCTACTCTGCCAGTCGTCGTACCTGATGTTCATCCTGACGTTCACCCCCCCCATTACTGGTAAGGACAATGTATGAGTTAAAGAACCCCAACCGCCATGGCTACGTCACATACTTTATGCACGAGCCTTTGTAAATCACATGTTCGCCCTACGGCTTGTTTGCCATGAAATATAAAAGAACAGAACAATTATCGGAGGACCGAACTTTTACTTCACGTTACAAACTCGCTTGTACAAAGAAAGCCTAGGGACGAAAACCTAGGTATAGCAGTCTAAGTACAATTGTTTATTTTAGATTCTGGGGGTGACGATAGAGGCTCGGAAAGGCGACGGCAGCCTTGCCTTACTCCTTGGACGATCGGTATGCAGTCTTGGCTCCTTGCGAAAAGATGGTTGGCGTTGACGAAGAAATGCTCTTCTTGCTCCTCTGTTGCTCTTCAGGCTTCTCTCTATCTCTGTGTATTCTTTTCTCTGACTATTGGGGAGTCTCTCTGTATATGCGTATTTTTCTCTCTTAAAATTGTATCTCTTCAAGGGAATGGCACCTTGCTATTTATAATAGTGGGATGTAATCATTAGGGTTGCCAATGATTAATTTTTAGAGATGGCGGCGGCTTGGGGATTGGTCAATCTAGGCCATTCATCTTGATTATGATGAATCTGGGCCATTAGGTGTAGATTACACCAAATCCCATGAGCAATTAATGCTGATTGGAATAAATCTTCCTTATACTGATCTTCTGATATCTGCGAATAAATTAGATCTATTCTTCTGCCATGTGTCCCAGATTTATTGGGATTTGACCTAATCTTTAATGGCAGCAAATCTGAGGAATTTAATCGGCTTAGGACACGTGTCCTAGGAGCTGCTGGGGGGATCTGGACCGCATGACTAGTGAGCCGCATATGTATGTGAACCGTATATGAATGTGAGCCGCATATGGTTAAGCCCACGTGTCAGGGCTGCGTGGGCAGTGGCCCTCACTTGAGTCCTCTAACCACAGAGGAATAATCCTTGTGGGCCGCATAGGTATATATCCGCCTGGGCTGCATAGACATGATCCTCTTGAACCGCATAAGAAGTCCTCGCTCGAGCCGCATGAGGCTTTCATGGCCTGAGCCGCATAGGATGGATTCACTCTGAGCCGCATAGGAAGTCCTTTGTTCGAGAGCCGCATAGGATGGATTCACTCTGAGCCGCATAGGAAGTCCTTTGTTCGAGCCGCATGAGGCTTCTGTAGTCTGAGCCACATAGGATTTATTCTGAGCCGCATGAGAAGCGAGCCGCATACGAATGCCCACGTGGCAAGGCCACGTGGCCTTTTTGTGGCTCTCAGGGAATTTGTGTCAGAGATTTCTTTCCTCTTTCCTAGAGATTCATCATTATGACAGAGTCATAATTACCTGCCTTTGTGTCAGGGCTGTCAACTTTTCAGAGGGGTCAGCCGTCGTAGCAATTAATGTAGCATGGGTTGGAGTGGAGCACTATCAGGCCACGTGTCCTCTGAGCCGCATGGAATGCCTTGGGCCGCATAGCTCCTTATGCCGCATGATTCCCTGAGCCGCATGAATTCTCGCCGCATGGATCTTTCCTGGCCGGATGAATTATTTCCTTTAGTATTTTCCATGCTTCTACAGGACCCCCTTCAAAGCTTTCAATTTGTAAAATTGAAATACTTTGAATAAGAAGCATGGCCGGGTTCCTCTCGCCGCATAAGGCATTCTGACCGCATAGAAGTCTCGGCCGCATGAATTATTCAGCCGCATAAGTGACTTAGCCGCAGGAGACTGTTCAGCCGCATAGCTGCTTGCCACGTCATTATTTGCCACGTACGACAATCTTTAGCACTTAAATGTTGTTGATTTTTTAAAGGCCGCTTTTTGGTGCGGGATCCGAGGAGCTTGGCCTTCATTTTCGGCGGCTCCTTTTGATAACCGAAGAGTCGGTTTACATGTATGCACGGGGATCGAACCGCTCTGTCTTTGTTTATAAATACGGGTGACTTTAGCCGGAGGGATTTCTTTACCTTCTCTTTCGTTCACTCTTTTCTCTTGTCTTCTCTTTCTGATCTTCCTTGTCTTCTCATCGAAGCAATGGCTCCTAAGTCTTCTAAAGTTATTTCTGCCGCCGCGAAGGGCAAGAGGGTGACGTCCTCGTCCGCCGTCGAGCGTGAAGCGCCCGAAATGCCCTCTGACGCTCGTCCGGCCTTCAAGGGTAAGGGTTGCATTTGGATCTTGAGTACCTATGGCTCTGTTGCATATTTATGCACAAGCCTCTTCCCAAGTTGATGACCGAGCCGCATATGCTGTACGGGCCGCATGACTTTTTCATGCCCGAATCGTATAGACAATGTCCCATGTTTGAACCGCAGAAGAAGGATTTAAAACACATAAAGTCTCCTCTGAACGGAGCCGCATATATTTTTAGCAGACTGAACCACATAGCGTTTTGCGCTGCATGAGTTCTCCTGTTTAGAACTGTGTGTATTCGTCCAATCCGTATGAGCTATCGAGCTAGAGTCATATGAAACTCCCATCTGATTTGGGCCGCATGAGACTGTATTGACTCGAACCGCATAGGCTTCCTTGACACTGTATTTCTTGAGTCCCAACTGGACTGGAGCCCAATACGACATCATTGACCTGAACCGCATAGGCTGGCGAGAGCTTCTTTGTTCAGTAATTTTTGTTTTAGCAATCTTTTAATCCTGTTTCTTTTTTTTCAGTGAACCTCCCAACCAACCCAGCAGGAGAGCTCCTTGTGGGTTCAGCTCAGCATGCCGCAAATGTGCAGGTTGACGAGTTAATCCGTCGTATAGAGGATCAGCTTCCCCCTAACGAGCCTAAGGAGAGAGTGGATGCTATTAATAAACAACATTTTCGCTTTCTTTGTTCAATGATGAATTCGAAGAAGTTGGATGGAGAATTTCTGAAACCGGCTTTTCTATTTGGGGACGCCTTTTCCATAAAGAACTCCCGATTGCTGGACATCTCAGAGCACTGGGATTTTTCTGTAGACGGTGTAGAGATTCATATCCCTGAAATGGAGCGGCATTATCCTCTCTCATGGTTTAACATGGTACCGTGAGGCAGGACTATGGTGGGTTCCCTGACTCCCACCCAACAGGGAATGTTTGTGAGCAAAATTCACTACAACAGACGCACGGGTTTAGTATGTGCGGGCAAGGAATCCATAAGTCGGACTGTGATGGGGCTACTCTCGGGCACTTTTGTAAACACAACTGGCCCTAATTTTACCTTCACCCTAGCTGATACTTTTTTGAATCAGCTCACTCACAAGGGGTCTTATCCCGTAGGCAGGTTGTCGCTGCTGAATTGGATCAACCCCATCCCCACATGGACTAATCTTACCTCATGGATTTTAAGGACGTACGGGGACTTCCTCCAGGAAATTGATCTCTACTATGCCATCAGGGGTACCTGCTACGGGTTGCCCATTAACAAGCCCTTGTTTATGGCTCTATTGGAGCTGTATAATCGGCGTACAGGGACTTTCTTTGCCCCCGGAGGAGAGCTGGGGCTTGCTCTTTATGAAATAAACACTGTGTCTAGATTGCCGTGGGGAGGTGAAGCTTTTGAAGTGTATACACCGACGAACGAAGAACTCGAAGCACTGGACCGACGGTTTCCTGGTTTCATTGCCGTGTACCAAGAACTGTTGTGTCCTCACAGCGCCTGCCATCAGATGGCTATCAAGAAAATGAATAGTTCAGAAGGGAATGCTCCTCATACCAAGGCCTGGATTTTGTATCTTTTCAAGTTGCGTCCTTCCGGTCAAGTTTCGTCTCGAACTCCTCGAACCCCGGAGGAGGTGGAGGATATGAAGTCGAAGGTCAAGAAGTCGAAGTCTACTCGTGACCGGTTTGGGAGTAGCACTGACTCCCTCAGTTATTTCCACTATGGTACCCGGGAGATGTCTAATAAGGCGATCTTAGCTGGGTTCTTGATGGTGTGGCTACACAACTGTGTAGTCTCGGGCGGCGCGGGTTCTATAGAAAGGATCAGCCGCCATTTTATTCTTCCTGCTGTAAAATTGGTCTTCAAGGTAAGACTGGCGCTCCTTCCGGCCATGGTGTGTAGCATACACCACGGCCTTCACGCCTTTTCATCCAAAGTCATTGCTCGCGATGTGTCGATGGACTTTAAACGGATAGAACTACCATACCACTACCTTATGGGGTGGTTATTGATGCACTATCGGTCGTTGATGAGGCCGGGGTCTGATGAAAACGTTTTTGTTGATGACACCTTTATTTTTCGGTATCGCCATCAGCCTTGGGAACATGATACCATGTCGGCCTGCCGGAGGGCGTTGGCAAGAATTGATGGGCCCGAATTCTTCGTATCTCTTCCTGAGTTCACCCCCGGCGAAGTGAGGAGGGTATATGTTGACGGCGTGGATTCCTCCCAACTTTTATCCGAGAAGATGCTTCTTTGGTTACGTAACATCCGTCCCGCGCACTTGGTGTATCGTTACCGGAATAGAGTATACCTGGAGCCTTATCTGCCCAATAGATTTTCCTGTTAATTCGGGTATAGCCAATTGTTCCTGGATCGCCCTAGCGCTTGCTTGAGCTTCGAGGGCAGTGTGCTCGATGGTGTCCGGGCTTGGCATTATTATAATGCGACCCATACCCGAGCCAGCTTCTCACTCCCTGATGCTAAGATGGAGGGTGATATCTTATATATAGCGGCCCTTTATCATGTTGCGGCGAACAAACCCCCTGTTGGTTTTGATATGAATAATAGCTTCATTACTGGCACCGGTTTGGCTGAGAAGCCAGAAGGGTCCAAGAAGAGGAAGAGGGGGCGGACAGGGTCCTGTGCCGGACTCAGAGTCTACTAGGGCGGATGAGGAAGACGACGATCAAGACACTGATGACTCATCTCATTCTTCGGGCGAGAAGGTTGGGAATCAGCCCCCTGTCGTGCAGACGGAAAGGGTCGTGGGTCAATCGTCTAGTTTGTCTGACGAGGTGGTGGAGGATCAACCATCTGCGATACCTGGACCTTCGCACAGGCGACGCGGGCGCGTGAATAGCGTCGATGACCGACCTTATTCTACGAAGCACGCTGCGGTAAGACGTCGTCGGCTATTTATTGATGATGAGGACGTTGTTCCTGAGGTGATTTGGGCTTTAGCTGTTTCCCTTTTTTTTCTTCTATGTTATGGCCTAATTATTGTTCCTTTTGCTCTTTATAGGCGTCGGTTGAGCTCGCCCCTCAGGACTCGGTTACCGAGGCTGACCCGGTCCTATCTCATTTAGTCAGTGGCGTGTGCACCGCTATCATTGCTGCTGGGGTGCTTCCAGTTGCGACCGAAGATTCCCATCGTGCTGGAACCTCAACCCAGGGGGATGGGGGCTTTACTGCGCCCGTCCCTGAGACGTCCGAACCCCAACATGATGACTCTGTGGGTGGGGAAACTACGTCGGCTGTGAACGAGCCGTCGTCCTCGCGCTCTTCCCCTGGTAATACAGATCGAACTATAGCTCGTGAATAAGCCTATGTGTTCTTGTCATTTTTTTTTCTTTCAGATTATGTCGACTAATGGTTGATTTGGATGTTCAGATCTCCACCCTTCGTTGCCAGTGATTGATGTTGCTAGATCACACCCTACCGGAGAGGGCCCGACTGAGCCTCTCTGTGTCGAGGGGCCCTTGTCTGGGTCGAGCTCGGGGTCCCGGGTAGCAGTACAACTGGAACAAGAGGCGATGCCTCCTGTATCCTCCTCCGCGAATGTAGTTTCGGGGGTCAACCTTTCCTCCCTGCCGAGCATCCAGGCTCTTCAGGCGGCAGAAGAGGAGTTAGCCGCCATCCAAGCATCCTTCCGTACGGATTTTGCTTCCTTGGTTGCGGGTGCAATAACTTCTGAAGCTGCTCCTCCGGTACCGTCTGCCACTCTCCCTCTGACGCCGTCCTCTACGGAGGTCTTGGATGACGCGTTACAGGATGTGGTTGCCAGCTTTCACCATCATTTGAAGAGAGGGGTCGAGGCAGCAGTGGAAAGGGGGACTCCCTTTACTCTGGCCCGTCGATGCGCCGGAGGCCAGATTCCCATCCTTAAGACACTCCCTGGAGGAGGGGAATTGGCTGCGTTTTTGGAGTCGAAGTTATTAGAAGCTGATCGTCTCATGGCTCAGTTTTGCTCATTGCAACAGACTGATTTACCTGCGGCCATAAATCAAGAGCGCAACTTTCTCATTACTGCGGTGGAGAAGGTGATGGCTGCCCGGGAATCGCTTAAACCGGCTATATTGAAGGACCGTCGGGATCTGACTCGATTGCACGACCAGTGGAGCCGTCGGACTGAAGATTGCTCAACTCGGGAAGCGGATGCTTCCCGCGGGGTAGCCGATACCCGGGAACATATCCTTGAACTCCAGAGAAAATTGGCTTTTCTAGAGTCAGAGCTTGAGACCGCTCGTTTTGAGAAAGAGATTGCTATCCAGGAGGCTGATAAGTACAGTAGGGCTTCTGCTAATCTAGAGCTTGCCCTCAAGAAGATGGAGGACAACTGGCAGGCATATACTCTTCTGAATGATGCAGAGCAGTTATCCCAAGAAGCCGAGCGTCGAGCTAAGCAAAGGCTTGATCGGGGGACTGCCTTAGTGAAAAATCGTCTCTTGGAGTTGTGCAATGCAGAAATGTAGTCGGCTTTTTCTTCTTGTTTTGTTTCTATTTTCTTTCTTTCTGAAGGGGACATGATCCCGAAAATATGTAATTCTTTTTCTTCCTTCAAATAAAGAGTACTTTCAATTCTACCCTTCATTTGTATTGCTTGCTGCGCTTGTGATATTGTGGTGATGTTTACCCCCGTATAGGGGATATATTTATGGACCTATTACCCATGGCGTACCTTGGTTTTAGGCAGAGGTAACAAGTTTTGATCAGGGTACCTGAAGCAGCCATAGCGAAGTGGTTATGGGTGCTCTTGGTATTGAGAAAAAGGAATGCCGTAGAGCAGCTGGGATCCTGGGGCTTGATGAGGTGATAGATTTGTGCTGAGAAATTTAGCTAAGGGTATTTTGTGGGCCTATTATCCTTGGCGTACCCTGGTTTAGGGCACGGATAATAGGATGAAGGGAAACCGACATACTTGCTCAGAGGTGACGAGGACATGGCAAGTGGGAAGGTTTTTTAAATGTAGAGTCTTCCTACTCAGAGGTAATGAGAACATGGCAGGAGTGAACTCGACGGAGGATATTGATGGTCAGCAGAGGACATTTGTGGACCTATTACCCTTGGCGTACTCCGGTTGTCGGTACAAATAATAGGTCGAAAGGGGGTCATCATACTTACTCAGAGGTAATAAGGACATGGCAAGTATGAAGGTTTCTTCGACGGAGCCTTCCCATTCAGAGGTAATGATGACATGACAGGAATGGGCTCAATGAAGGAGGGCACATAGAACAACTCAGAGGTAATGAGGACATAGAAGTTCTACGTAGGGGGTGATTTGTTTTTGGCGGAGGTGGAACGGCTCAGAGGTAATAAGGACATGGCCGTCTTGGAAGTTTGTGGACCCGTTACCTTTGTTGTGCACTGGGAGTGCAGGTATTAGATCATGAGGGAGGATCTCTTGTAGGAGGAAAGTTCAGCGGTATGATATACATGACTTTCTTTCAAAAGAGTGACCGGGATGTAAGTTCAGGGGTACCGATGGGCACATAACTCGACAATTCATGAATATTGGAATCAAAGTGTAAGTTCAGAGGTACCAACAGGCACATGACTTGGAAATTTGGGATATCTTTGTGGAAGAAGGGCATGAGTTCAGTGGTACACGCGGGTACATGACTCGAAAATCTGGAATATTGTGGGTGCGAGCTCAGCGGTACCAGCGGGTACGTGACTCAAAAATTTGGAGAATGGTGAGTGTGAGTTCAGCGGTACTAGCGAGTACGTGACTCAATGATCTGGCAAACTATGAGGGTGAGTTCAGTGGTATCAGCGGATACATGACTCAATAATCTGGAAATTTATGGAGCGAGTTCAGTGGTACCAGCGGGTACGTGACTCGAGGATCTGGAGAATATTGTTTAAACATAGTATTTCTTTAGGAACTTGCCGTTGACGGGCAACATGAGCAAGTCTCCATTCTGCTTGGCGAGGCGGTAAGCACCGTTGGAGAACACGTCCTCGATGACAAATGGACCTTCCTATTTTGGCTGGAACTTGCAGGCGGTCTTGTGAGTCATAACCATCGACCTCCGGACTGCCAGAACAAGATCACCCACTTGGAATGTTCTAATTTTGACCTTCTTGTTAAAGGCTCCTGAGATGCGTGCTTGGTATAGCTCGATCCTTTGCTGAGCTAGGAGGCGCTTTTTCATCTAAGGCTTCTAATTCTTGCAGTCGACGTCGGTAGTTATCATCCGTTGTTAATTGATAAGTGAGGGCGACGCGGAGTGAGGGTATTTGAGTCTCTAATGGAAGAATTGCCTCACTCCCGTACACTAGGGAGAATGGCGTATTCCCGGTGGCTGTTCGAATTGTGGTACGATAAGCCCATAAGCATTCGCCGAGCTTCTCGTTCCAGTCGTGCTTGTTGGAGGAGACGAACTTCTTGAGGAGTTTGATGATCGTTTTGTTGAACGCCTCTGCTAACCCGTTTGCTGCCGGGTTGTACGACGTCGAAGCGATATTCTGAATACGGTGTTTATCGCAAAACCGATAGAATACGTGGCTTGCAAACTGCGGGCCATTATCATGGATGATCCTTCGCGGCAGTCCAAAGCGGTAGATGACGTGATGCTTAAGGAAGCTGATCACATTTAAAGTCTTGACTTCTGCGAGTGGGACAGCTTCCGCCCACTTGGAGAAGTAATCAGTGATCGCAAGTATGAAGCGATATCCTAGGGAGAAAGGTGGGGTGATTGGACCAATGATATCCATTCCCCATGCTTTGAATGGCCAGGACGCCACTGTCGGATGTAGAAATTCGGATGGTTGGTGAATGAAGTCCGCGTGGACTTGGCAGGCTTTGCATTTTCTAGCATATTCTATCACATCTGCCACCATCGTGGGCCAATAGTAGCCCATTCGTCGAAGGCGGTCTTGCAATTTTGGGCCAGACTGGTGGGCCCCGCAGACACCGTCATGAGCTTCTCGTACTGCTTCTTTGGCTTCTGCGTTTGACAGACACCGAAGTAATAATCCGTCGTAGGAGCGACAATACAGCATCTTCGTCTCTATATCGTAGAAGAATCTGAGAGAACGCCTTCTGATGGAAGTGGCTTCCTTTGGGTTCTCGGGCAGGATGTCGTAGACGACGAAGTCGATGAATGGTTGTCTCCAATCTGGGGCGTCATCGATCGTCTGTGCAGAATAACTTGCCACGAATTGTACATTGTTTTTGGGACAGACCAGTTCATGGCCTATCACTTCCACTGATTGGCGATCATAATTCGGAACTGCTAGGGAAGCGGCAAGACCAGCTAGGGCATCGGCTTCAATATTTCGGAGTCTGGGGACGTGCTCGATGAAGAACCCCTCAAATGACGAGATGATATCGATCGCTATTTGGTGATAAGGGATCATGTCTTCGTGGCGGACTTCGTACGAACCCCGGATCTGATTGACGATTAGTTGGGAATCGTCGTATGCTTCAAGGTATTCTACCCCCAATTCTCTTGCAAGTTGGAGGCCAATGACCAGGGCGTTATACTCGGCCACATTGTTAGAGCAGGGTTCTGTAAGGGAATTGGCGCGATTGATCACCAATCCGGAAGGGGAGACCAGCACTACCCCGACTCCGACGACTATATTGCCTTTAGGTCCGGTCCTTGAAGCACCGTCAAAGAACATTCGCCATATAGCCTCGTGAGAGGTTGTATGCGAGTCGGCGACCTCGTCTGGAATCTCTTCGTATATTCTGGAGGATTCCGAGCCTGGATGGGCTGCTAAAAAGTCTGCCAGGGCTTGACCTTTGACTGTCTTTTGTGGGACAAAGATCATATGATAAGGGGACAGCAATATTTCCCATGTAGCGAGTCGAGAGCTAAGTGCCCCTGGTTTGGTCATGAGGACTCTGAGAGGGTTGACCCGTGAGATCACATGTATCGTTTGTCCGATGACATAGTGTCGCATTTTCTGAATGGCGAACACCAAGGCGAGGCATTCCTTCTCTACAGCGGTGTATCGGTGCTCGGGTCCAACCATCATTCGACTGAGGTAGTATAAGGCTTGTTCGTGGCCTGCATCGTTGTTTTGTGCCAACAGGGCACCGAAGGAGTGTTCCATTGCTCGTACATAGAGCAAGAATGGTTTTCCAGGGACTGGGGCTACTAAGACTGGAGGATTTGACAAATATTCTTTGATGCTGTCGAAAGCACGCTGGCATTCCTCGTCCCATACGAATGAGACTCCTTTCTTCATGAGGTGCGTGAATGGTCGGCATCGCGCGGAGAGGTTGGAAATGAACCTTCTGATGTAAGCTAGCCTTCCTTGAAGGCCTCTGAGTTCGCGGAGATTTTTCAGGGGATCCATCTCCATAATTGCTTTTGTCTTCTCAGGGTCTACATGGATACCCTTTGCAGTGATGATGAAGCCTAAGAACTTCCCGCTAGATACGCCCAGAAAGGACTTCGTAGGGTTCATCTTCAAATTGTGCGTTCGCATTTGGTCGAATACCGTCCTTAGATCCTGCAGATGGTCTCCCTTGCTACGGCTTTTAACGGCTATATCGTCAACGTAGCACTCCACCGTCTTGCGTAAGTGGTCTCTAAAGATGATGCTCATGGCTCTTTGATATGTGGCACCAGTATTCTTTAAACCGAAAGGCATGACTGTGTAGCAGTACGTGCCAATCGGTGTTCAGAATGATGTATGCTTTTCGTCGTCCGGAGACATTTTGATTTGGTTATACCCCGAGATGCCATCCATGAATGACATGCGTTCGAAGACGCAATTATTGTCGATCATAATGTCTGTGATAGGAAGGGGGAATTCATCTTTGGGGCATGCCTCGTTCAGGTTGCGGAAGTCGATACAGATTCGAATCTTCCCATTCTTCTTGAGGACGGGTACTATATTGGCAACCCAATCGGGATGTTGCACCTCACGAATGAAACCGCTAGCTATCAGTTTGTTGACTTCAGCTTCGATCGCGTCCATGATTCCTGGACGGAAGCGTCGCTGTTGTTACTTGACCGGCTTCGCATCTGGTCGAATATTGAGTTTGTGAAGAGCGATATCAGGATTTAACCCTGGCATGTCTTCATAGCTCCAGACGAACACATCAATGTACTCTCTGATAAGTTCTAATAGCGACTCCCGTTCTTCGTCAGTTAGGCTTTTACTGATGAAAATCAGTTTTGGAGAAGATTCGCTGCCGAGGTCTACTTGTATGACCTCATCTTCAGTAAGAGGTTCTCTCAGTTCGAACCGCTTTTCCCATTGTGCGTCTAATTGCCGGGCCCATGGCTCTAGCTCGAGGATTTCGGGGATGTCTTTGTCTTCCTCGTAAGCGTCGGTGAACGCCATGTTGACTGACATGACTTGTCTGAACATATCTCCGATGCTGGTATCTGAGTCGGAAGTTGGTGATCCGGTTGAATGTGACTGCCAGTCGCATTCTTTATCTGAACTTTCAGGGGTCGTAGTAGGCGTTACATACCCTAACCCGCATCGAGTTTTGTTATAGTAGTTCCGTGGTTTGCCTGTCGGGACTGGCGGCTTCAAAGGTAATCGTCGTCCAGTGCCGTAGTTCAATCCTGGTGTCGTCTCCAGATCATACCCCTGTTTCTGCATGAGATATTTGGATTGAGGGCTATAGAGATACAGAGGCAGTCTCCCGGCATCTGACCCGAGGTCGACTTCTTCTATGGTGAGGGGATGCGGGTTGTTCGTTCGGCCGAAGATGATCGGATGATCTCCTCCCTCGAATATTCGGTAAGCATCTTCTACTGGAGTAAGCTGGATCGCGGTGTACACATTTGTCTCCTGTGTGTGTAGGTGAGCGCCTATACCGTGTTCCATAGCATACATTGTACATAGCTTATTGAGCTCGGTGTAGTTCAAAGATAACCCTTTATTGATGAAGTAAGGTATCTTTTCTAGGGGGATTACATCATCAGCAGAGGGGACATCAGTGTAGGTAGCCACATACTTGGCTAGCTTCGGTTCCTCTTCGGCTACCCCCTGTGTAAACGAAGACTGAGAGGATGACCTGGGAAGTTTGATTGTCAGTGGTTCAGTTGATGGAGTTGAGCGTGGTGTTGTTGGTAGACAAGCAACCCCCAGTTTGGTAATCGACGTGGGGCGAGGAGTGGTTGGTTCGCGAGAAGTGTCAGACCTTGCATCGAGGTGACGACCCTTCTTGGGAAGGCGTATCGTCAGCGGCTTGTCGGAGGGATTGAGCTTCCCTGTTTGGGGTTGACTGACTCTCGGTAGTCTGATTGTTAGTGGCCCCGTTGTGGGTCTCGGCACTTGGCCAGACCTTGGCAGCCGGATTATCATCTGCTCCTTTTGCGCCGAGAGGCCGATCGCGTCCTTCCGTAGAGTGGCGGTGAGGGGTGCGAACTTGCCCGGTTTACGAGCTTGGAGGTGGATCGTCAGGGGTCCTTCGGATCCCGTAGCCATTTCGGTACTAGCTTGTTCATTTCGTTCATCGAGGTGCCTCTTCGACTTTTCGTATAAGCAGGAGTCCGAGTAGTAAGATTCGACCCCTTTGAAGGGATCGATATCAGCAAATTCTGTCTTCACGAAGCCATATTTATCGACGTATTTGAAGCACTGGTGTAGCGTGGAAGGTACGATCATATAATCGTGTATCCATGGGCGCCCCAAGAGGATATTGTAAGAAGTGTCTGCGTCTATGACGTAGCAGGTGACTTTGGATTGGAGGTCGCCAATTTGACACTTCAGACGAATCTTCCCAATAGGGTAGCTCCTGCCCGAATTGAAACCGCTGATGGCAGTGCTTGTAGGTGTCAGGCGATGCATTGGGATACGGAGATGATGTAGCAGACCCTTCGGGATGATGCTTATGGAAGAGCCAGGGTCAATGTGCATCCGATCCACCTTCACGTTGTCGATGTATCCTATGTAGTATAGCGGGCGATCATGTAGGTTGGTTTTGATGAGCATGTCCTACGGAGTGAAGACGATGTTGGGCATTGCTCGCGTGCAGGCGCTATCTTGGAGATCCACGGGTGAGTCCTCCCCGGTGAGGTTGGATTGAGCCAGATAAGCATCGGCATTTTGGAGTGCTTCGCTCAATACAATACGAACGTCCTTGGAGAGCCTTAGGAGTTCGTATAGTGATAATTTGGCCAGAGTGTTAGCCAATTGTGCTAAGATGTCAAAGTTGTAGGGCCTCTCTAGCCCTTGGGCTGCGTCCTTTCGGAGGGATTTGTCGAAGCGAGTCTCCTTCGGCCTAGGCTTGTCGGTCGTCGAAGGCTGAGCCGGTCCCGGAGCATCAGTTGTAATAGGTTGATGATTTTCAGCTGGGCTGTCAACCACAGGTTGGGATTGCGCTCCGGACCGCGTGACGACGGCTGTAGCTTCCTCGTTGTCTGCTGAGATTGTGTGGCAGGTCCTGATTTTTCTACTTTTTTTTTGTTGATAGGAGATGGTGTGGGCCGAGTTACTTCTGACACCAAGTCTGGATGGACCCACATGATCTCCCCTCGTAAGGTGGTGAGAGGTACCAGACCAGCAGCCTGTTCCCAGGGAGGTAGAAGATTGGTAATCTCCATCGTTGCCATAGGGATGGGGATTACCCCGTCTTGAGTCTCCGTCAGAGGGAAGCTGCCGAATTGTACGGATACCATATTGGCTGCTACGGTTACCTCTTCGAAGTCGATGGCCAGAGCGTTCGAATCGATGTGGCTTTGGATGTACCGTTTTAGTTGGTAGCAGTCGTGTGTAGCGTGGTGTACATAACGGTGGTAATGGCAGAACTTTGGGTTCTCCAAATCAGCCGGCCGAGGCTCCCGCCTTGGTGGAGGAAGCTGAATTCTATCTCCTTGTATGAGCATGTCCAAGATAGGCTTGACGTGGCCGTCTTCGAAAGAGTAAGTGATCTGAGGCCATTGTTTGTCTGCTGGTTGTGAGTCGGGCTTCTGGGCCGTGTCGGCCACCATAGCCTACTTTTTCTTGCTGTCCCGATTGTTGGAGGGGTTACCCCCATTATCGTTGTTGGAATGCTTGCCCTTGTTTTCTCCTTCTGAGATGTGCAATCCCAGTTGGCGAGCCTTCTTCAGTCGTTCTTCGGTGCTTGTGGCGCTGATGATGAACGCCTTCCAATCTTTGAATTGACTTTCGCCCATCCAGAGACTGATCGTTGGAAGCAGTCTCTTTTGGCAAATTTCAATCAAAGAGGAATCTGGATTTCCGGAAGGCATCTTCATGGCGGTCTGGCGGAACCGCTCGATGTAGTTCTTTGTCAACTCCTTCTCCCCTTGGACGACGTCCATGAGAGTGGACATAGTGACGTCCTGTCCTACTTCGTAGAATCGTTCCAAGAACAGGCGCTTGAAGCCGGCGAAGGAGTGGATGCAGTTGTCCGGTAGATTGTGGTACCAATCGAAGGCGACTCCTTCCAATGCCCCGATGAATAACCGTATGAGAATCGCATCATCATGGGGCAGATGGTCGGTGGTGACCTCAAAGTAAGTGATGTACCGACTTGCTGAGGTTTTGCCATCATACGGGTTGATATTGAACGGCTTATATCTTGGTGGGAATGGAACATCCCTCCATTCAGCAGGGTATGGTTGCCGTATTCTGAGATCTTGAGCATTTTCTCGGGCATGGAACATAGCTCAGAGCTCCTGGACCTCCCTCCTTACTTCTCGGGTCTCATCTGTTGCGGTAGGGGCTGTTATTTCGGAAGGATTATTGCCCGGGTTTGGTGCCGCTGAGTTCGAATCCACATTGACCGCAGGGCCCGTGCTTGTTTGACCGGGCGTTCCTCCTTGTAGAGTTGGCAGGGCCACTTTAATTTCATCTACAGACTTGACTAGAGCAAGTAGTATGGCTTCGAGATTGTCGATGCGCTGGCGATCATTGGAGCCACCTTGATTGTTGTCCGTCATGAACACCATCCTTACGTGAGGAGTGATGGAAGGAACGGTGGAGGATGTACCCTCCGAGTCGTACCCGTGTACCGAGAAGTCATCGGGATATGTAGGAATATTGTCTTCTGGTTCGGACTCGGAGGGAGCAGTACCCCCAGCCTCAGAGTTTACTTCGTCTTGAGAGTCACGGGTGTCCTCGGGGACATCAGTGCCTGTCGTACCTGATAGGAGAATCGCTTCCCCGGGCTCGGCTCCTTGAAACATTGGATTGTTGCGGATGTTCGGAGGAGTGCTACCCCCAGTTCCCTCAACCCCCAGCGATGTGGATGATAAATTATCCATCACGGTAAATTTCGTCTTCGAACGGGTGTGTTGGAATACTCCAGTAGAGGACAACCGTTTAGACGATAGTTTCTTAGCTGTGGTGGTTGATATCTTGGGACTGGAGATGCTTGTCTTTTTCCCTCTCCCTTCGGCGGGGACCTTCTGAGCGGAATTGCAGGAGACAACAGGAGGTGCCTCATCTTCTGAGTTCGGGTGCTGTAGCCTTTGGAAGACGGACGGCCGATCTTCCGTCACTGCCGTGTTGTTGCAGCAGCAATTGACGATGATTTGGGTCTAGCGATGTCCAAGCGAGGATTCTTTGCACGCCGACGCTCCTTCTCTTTCCTTGCGTTTGTGGAGGATCGCCTCCCGTAGGTCAGAGGAACCACTCTGTCTGTTTGCCGCCGGGGGCTGGACTCGAGCGGTTGTATACAACTTCCCATCCGAGGCCCGTATGATAGTCAATGGGACGCCCCAATAGTCAGAGGTTGGAACAGCTGACTGGGCTTGATGAGCCCGTGCTGCCCTAGACTTCCTCCTTTTAGCACTTGTGGGTGCGTAATAGGAGGAGTCCAAGTTGGGTACCACAGAGTCTGGCTTATCATCCAGAGAATCATCAGGGTCGGGACCGCACGAGAGACGGTCGAAGACTGATCGAGAGAAGCGTAAAACGGACGCTATGCGGCTAGAGTTGGGTACCGTACAGGCTGTCTGCATGTGGTTGTCTTCTGCCGTCGGACGAATTATTTTTGTGCGGCTAGGAGTCACAACCGTACAGGCTGGCCGCATACGGTTGGCAATTGTGGCCGCATGGGTCTTCTGCAAGCGATTAACTCCCACAGCCGCATGAATTTCATTCGTGTGATTGGCAACTGTAGCCGCATAAGCTATGCGGCTGACAGGTATGGCCGCATGAGTTTTCTTCATGCGGCTGGAGGATGTAGCCGCATGAGCTTTCTTCCTGTGGCCGAAGGATGTAGCCGCATGAGCTTTCTCCCTGTGGCTGCTAACCTTATGCGGCTTAGATCTCATAGAGTTCCTCTTTGCCCCTGCAAGTCCAGCATTATAGTATTTTCTTCTGCCGGACTTGGGGACAGCAGAGTTGTCTACGATCTGAAGTGGGGCCGCAGGGGAATCTTGCTCGCCGTCTTGAACAACAGAGGGTGTCTCTGCAAGAGCTTCAGCAGGAACGAAGGATCGGGGTCTCCACTCCTTACGGGCCTTCTTTGTGCGGGCTCGCTTCTGGACCGGGCCAGTGCTTTTGTCGGAGAGCATCCCTTCGAACGCCTGTTGGTCGAACCGGGCGACCATCTTTTGTTGAGTGGAGCCAAGCTTGGCTGCATCCGATTGCGTCACCAACTCCTCAGCCGTGGAGAAGTTAGTCCCCAGCAGAGTCGTCATCGTGTTTGCCATAAAATATAAAAGAACAGAACAATTATCGGAGGACCGAACTTTTACTTCACGTTACAAACTCGCTTGTACAGAGAAAGCCTAGGGACGAAAACCTAGGTACAGCAGTCTAAGTACAATTTTTTATTTTAGATTCTGGGGGTGACGATAAAGGCTCGGGAAGGCGACGGCAGCCCTGCCTTACTCCTTGGACGATCGGTATGTAGTCTTGGCTCCTTGCGAAAAGATGGTTGGCGTTGACGAAGAAATGCTCTTCTTGCTCCTCTGTTGCTCTTCAGGCTTCTCTCTCTCTGTGTATTCTTTTCTCTGACTATTAGGGAGTCTCTCTGTATATGCGTATTTTTCTCTCTTGAAATTGTATCTCTTCAAGGGAATGGCACCTTGCTATTTATAATAGTGGGATGTAATCATTAGGGTTGCCAATGATTAATTTTTAGAGATGGCGGCGGCTTGGGGATTGGTCAATCTAGGCTATTCATCTTGATTATGATGAATCTGGGCCATTAGGTGTAGATTACACCAAATCCCATGAGCAATTAATGCTGATTGGAATAAATCTTTCTTATATTGATCTTCTGATATCTGCGAATAAATTAGATCTATTCTTCTGCCACGTGTTCCTGATTTATTAGGATTTGACCCAATCTTTAATGGCAGCAAATCTGAGGAATTTAATCGGCTTAGGACACGTGTCCTAGGAGCTGCTGGGGGGATATGGACCGCATGACTAGTGAGCCGCATATGTATGTGAACCGCATATGAATGTGAGTCGCATATGGTTAAGCCTACATGTCAGGGTTGCGTGGCCAGTGGCCCTCACTTGAGTCCTCTAACCACAGAAGAATAATCCTTGTGGGCCGCATAGGTATATATCCGCCTGGGCCGCATAGACATGATCCTCTTGAACCGCAGGAGAAGTCCTCGCTCGAGCCGCATGAGGCTTTCATGGCCTGAGCCGCATAGGATGGATTCACTCTGAGCCACATAGGAAGTTCTTTGTTCGAGCCGCATGAGGCTTCTGTAGTCTGAGCCGCATAGGATTTATTCTGAGCCGCATGAGAAGCGAGCCGCATAGGAATGCCAACGTGGCAAGGCCACGTGGCCTTTTTGTGGCTCTCAGGGAATTTGTGTCAGAGATTTCTTTTCTCTTCCCTAGAGATTCATCATTATGACAGAGTCATAATTACCTGCCTTTGTGTCAGGGCTGTCAACTTTTCAGAGGGGTCAGCCGTCGTAGCAATTAATGCAGCATGGGTTGGAGTGGAGCACTATCAGGCCACGTGTCCTCTGAGCAGCATGGAATGCCTTGGGCCGCATAGCTCCTTATGCCGCATGATTCCCTGAGCCGCATGAATTCTCTGAGCCGCATGGATCTTTCCTGGCCGCATGAATTATTTCCTTTAGTATTTTTCATGCTTCTACACGGCTGAGCTGCGAGCCGCATAAGAGAACTACCGCGTCTGTATGCGTGCCTTATCGGCGAAGCCGCATAAGTGACGCTAAACCGCATAGACTTTTTATTGTACGGAGCCGCATAAGGGTTCTTCTGAGCTTGAGTCGCATGAAGCTTTTTTTTTTTTGAAAGGGACGTGGTCCCGAAATATGTAATGTTTTTTTCTTCCTTCAAATAAAGAGTACTTTCAATTCTACCCTTCATTTGTATTGCCTGCTGTGCCTGTGATATTGCGGTGATGTTCTCCCCCGCATAGGGGATATATTTGTGGACATGTTACCTATGGCGTACCTTGGTTTTAGGTAGAGATAACAAGTTTCGGTCAGGATACCTGAAGCAGCCATAGCAAAGTGGTCATGGGTGCTCTTGGTATTGAGAAAAGGAATACCGTAGAGCAGCTGGGCTCCTGGGGCATAATGAGGTGGTAGGCTTGTGTTTAAGAATTTTAGCCAAGGATATTTGTGGGCCTATTAACCTTGGCATACCTGGTTTAGGATAAGAATAATAGGATGAAGGGGAACTGACATACTTGCTCAGAGGTAACGAGGATATGGCAAGTAGGAAAGTTTTTCAAACGTAGAGTCTTCCTACTCAGAGGTAATGAGTACATGGCAGGAGCGAACTTGACGGAGGGTATTGGTGGTCAACAGAGGACATTTGTGGTCAACAGAGGACATTTGTGGTCAACAGAGGACATTTGTGGATCTATTACCCTTGGCGTACTCCGGTTGTGGGTACAAGTAATAGGTCGAAAGGGGATCTTCATACTTACTCAGAGGTAATGAGGACATGGCAAGTATGAAGGTTTCTTCGACGGAGCCTTCCCATTCAGAGGTAATGAGGACATGACAGGAGGGGGCTCAATGAAGGAGGGCACATAGAACGACTCAGAGGTAATGAGGACATGGAAGTTCTATGTAAGGGGTGATTTGTTTTTGGCGGAAATGGGACGACTCAGAGGTGATGAGGACATGGCCGTCTTGGAAGTTTGTGGACCCATTACCCTTGTTGTGCACTGGAAGTGCAGGTAGTGGATCATGAGGGAGGATCTCTTATGGGAAGAAAGTTCAGCGGTATGGTTATACATGACTTTCTTTCAAAAGAGTGACCAGGATGTAAGTTCAGGGGTACCGATGGGTACATAACTCGACAATCCATGAATGTTGGAATCAAAGTATAAGTTCAAAGGTACCAGCGGGTACATGACTCGAAAATCTAGAAAATTGTGATGGTGAGTTCAGAGGTACCAGCGGGTACGTGACTCGATAATCTGGAAAGAATGTGGATGAGTTCAGTGGCACCAGCGGGTACGTGACTCGATGATCTGGAGAATGTTGTTTAAACATAGTATTTCTTCAGGAACATGCCGTTGACGGGCAACATGAGCAAGTCTCCGTTCTGCTTGGCGAGGCGGTAAGCACCGTTGGAGAACACGGCCTCGATGACAAATGGACCTTCCTATTTTGGCTGGAACTTGCCGACGGTCTTGTGAGTCATGACCATTAGCCTCCGGACTGCCAGAACAAGATCGCCCACTTGGAATGTTCTGATTTTGACCTTCTTGTTGAAGGATCCTGAGATGCGTACTTGGTATAGCTCGATCCTTTGCTGAGCTAGGAGGCGCTTTTCATCTAAGGCCTCCAACTCTTGTAGTCGACGTCGGTAGTTATCATCCGTTGTCAATTAATAAGTGAGGGCGACACGGAGTGAGGGTATTTGAGTCTCTAATGGGAGAACTGCCTCACTCCCGTACACTAGAGAGAATGGTGTATTCCCGATGGCGGTCTGAATTGTAGTACGATAAGCCCATAAGCATTCACCGAGCATCTCATTCCAGTCGCATTTGTTGGAGGAGACAAACTTCTTGAGTAGTTTGATGATCGTTTTGTTGAATGCCTCTGCTAACCCGTTTGCTGCCGGGTTGTACGGAGTCGAAGCGACATTCTGAATACGGTGCTTATCACAAAACCGATAGAATGCGTGGCTTGCAAACTGTGGACCATTAACATGGATGATCCTTCGGGGCAGTCCAAAGCGGTAGATGACGTGATGCTTAAGAAAGCTGATCACGTTCGAAGTTTTAATTTCTGCGAGTGGGACAGCTTCCTCCCATTTGGAGAAGTAATCAGTGATCGCAAGTATGAAGCGATGTCCTCGGAAGGAAGGTGGGGTGATTGGACCAATGATATCCATTCCCCATGCTTCGAATGGCCAGGACGCCACCGTCGGATGTAGAAACTCGGATGGTTAGTGAATGAATTCTGCGTGGACCTGGCAAGCTTTGCATTTTCTAGCATAATCTATCGCATCTGCCACCATCGTGGGCCAATAGTAGCCCATTCGGCGAAGGCGATCTTGTAGTTTTTGGTCGGGCTGGTGGGCCCCGCAGATACCGTCATGAGCTTCTCGTACTGCTTCTTTGGCTTCTGCGTTCGACAAGCACCGGAGCAATAATCCATCGTAGGAGCGGTGATACAGCATTTTTGTCTCTGTATCGTAGAAGAATCTGAGAGAACGCCGTCTGATAGAAGTGGCTTCCTTCGGGTTCTCGGGCAGGATGTCGTAGACGACGAAGTCGATGAACGGCTGTCTCCAGTCTGGTGCTTCGTCGACCGTCTGGGCGAAATAGCTCGCCACGAGTTGAACGTTGTTCTTGTGACAGACCAGTTCGTGGCCTATTACGTCAATCGAATGATGAGCGTGGTTCGGTACCGCTAAGGAAGCGGCAAGGCCTGCTTGGGCATCAGCTTCGATATTTTGGAGTCTGGGGACATGTTCGATGAAGAAACCCTCAAACGACGAGATGATGTCAATCGCTATTTGGTGATAAGGGATCATGTCTTCGTGTCGGACCTCGTATGAGCCCCGGATCTGATTGACGATTAGTTGGGAGTCGCCGTATGCTTCAAGATATTCTACCCCCAGCTCTCTTGCTAGTTGGAGGCCAATGAACAGAGCGTTATACTCGGCCACATTGTTAGAGCAGGGTTCTGTGAGGGAATAGGCGCGGTTGATTACCAATCCGGAAGGGGAGACCAGCACTACCCCGACTCAGACAACTATATTGCCTTTAGGTCCGGTCCTTGAAGCACCGTCGAAGAACATTCGCCATATAGCCTCGTGAGAGGTTGCATGTGCGTTGGCGACCTCGTTTAGGATCTCTTCATATATTCTGGAGGACTCTGAGCCTGGGTGGGCTGCTAAGAAGTCTGCCAGGGCCTGACCTTTGACTGCCTTTTGTGGGACGAAGGTCATATGATAAGGGGACAGCAATATTGCCCAAGTAGCGAGGCGAGAACTGAGTGCCCCTGGTTTAGTCATGAGGACCCTGAGAGGGTTGACTCGTGAGATCACATGTATCGTTTGTCCGGTGACATAGTGCCGCGTCTTCTGAATGGCGAACACCAAGGCGAGGCATTCCTTCTCAACCGCGGTGTATCGGTGCTCGGGTCCAACCATCATTCGGCTGAGATAGTATATAGCTTGTTCGTGACCTGCATCATTGTTTTGTGCCAACAGGGCACCGAGGGAGTGTTCCATTGCTCGTACGTAGAGCAGGAACGGTTTTCCGGCAACCGGGGCCACCAGGACTGGAGGGTTTGACAAATATTCTTTGATGTTGTCGAAGGCACGCTGGCATTCCTCGTCCCATACGAATGAGACTCCTTTCTTCATAAGGTGTGTGAATGGTCGGCATCGCCCGGAGAGGTTAGAAATAAACCTCCTGATGTAAGCTAGCCTTCCTTGGAGGCCTCTAAGTTTGCAGAGATTTCTCGGGGGACCCATCTCCATGATTGTCTTCGTTTTTGCAGGGTCTATATGAATGCCCTGAGCGGTGATAATGAATCCAAAAAACTTCCCGCTGGATACGCCCAAGAAAGATTTCATAGGGTTCATTTTCAGATTGTGGGCTCTCATCAGGTCGAATACCATCCTCAGGTCCTGCAGATGATCTCCCTTACGGCGACACTTGACGGCGATGTCATCGACATAGCATTCCACCGTCTTGCGCAAGTGTTCTCTGAAAATGATACTCATGGCTCGCTGATATGTGGCGCCAGCATTCTTTAGACCGAAAGGCATGACTGTGTAGCAGTATGTGTCAATCGGTGTTCGAAATGATGTATGATTTTCGTCATCAGGAGACATTTTGATTTGGTTGTACCCCGAGAAGCCATCCATGAATGACATACGTTTAAATCGCATGTGTTGTCGATCATGATGTCTGTGATAGGGAGGGGGAATTCGTCTTTCGGACATACCTCATTCAGATTACGGAAGTCGATGCAGATTCGGATCTTACCATTCTTCTTAAGGACCGGAACTATGTTGGCGACCCAGTCAGGATGTTGCTCCTCACGAATGAAGCCGCTGGCTATTAGTTTGTTGACTTCGGCTTCGATCGCATCCATGACGCCTGGGCGGAAGCGTCGTTGTTGCTGCTTGACTGGCTTTGCATCTGGCCGTATGTTGAGCTTGTGAAGAGCGATATCGGGGTCTAATCCCGGCATGTCTTCATAACTCCATACGATCACGTCAATATATTCTCTGACAAGTTTCAGCAGCGATTCTTGCTCTTCGTCTGTTAAGCTTTTACTAACGAAGATTGGCTTTGGAGAGGATTCGCTGCCGAGGTCGACCTGCATAACCTCATCTTCGGTAGGAGGTTCTCTCTGCTCAAACCACTTTTCCCATTGTGCATCCAGCTGTTGGGCCTACGGCTCTAGTTCGAGGATTTCAGGAATGTCTTCGTCTTCTTCGTAAGCGTCAGCGAATGCCATGTTGATTGACAGGACTTGTCTGAATACGTCTCCGATGCCGGTATCCGAGTCGGAAGTTGGTGACCCGGTTGAATGTGACTGCCAGTCACACTCTTCATCTGAACTTTCAGGGGTCGTTGTGGGAGTTATATACCCTAGTCCACATCGAGTTTTGCTATAGTAGTCCCGTGGCTTGCCAGCCAGTACTGGTGGCTTCAAAGGTAATCATCGTCCAGTGCCGTAATTCAAACCTGGTGTAGTCTCTAGATCATATCCCTGTTTTTGTATGAGATATTTGGACTGTCGGCTATAAAGATACAGAGGCAGTCTCCCGGCATCTGACCCAAGATCAACTTCTTTTAGGGTGAAGGGGCGCGGATCGTCCTTCCGGCCGAAGATGATTGGATGATCCCCTCCCTCGATTATGCGGTAAGCGTCTTCTGCTGGAATAAGCTGGATTGCGGTGTGCACATTTGTCACCTGTGTGTGTAGATGGGTGCCTATACCATATTCCATAGCATACATTATACAAAGCTTATTGAGCTTGATGTAGTTCAAAGATAGCCCTTTATTGATGAAGTAAGGTATCTTTTCTAGGGGGATTACATCATCTGCGGAGGGGACATCGGTGTGGGAAGCTACATACTTGGCTAGTTCCGGTTCTTCTTCGGCTACCCCCTGTATAAATGAAGACTGAGAGGACGACCTAGTCAGCTTGATCTTCAGAGGTTCAACTGGCGGAGCAGAGCGTGGAGTCGTTGGTAGACTAGCAACCCCCAGTTTGGTACTCGATGTGGGGCGAGGAGTGGCCGATTCGCTAGAAGTGTCAGACCTCGCATCGGGGTGACGACCCTTCTTGGGAAGGCGTTTCGTGAGCGGTCTATCGGAGGGATTGAGCTTCTCCGTTTAGGGTTGACCGACTCTCGGCAGTCTGATGGTAAGTGGCCCTGTTGTGGGTTTCGGCACTTGGCCGGACCTTGGCAGCCGGATTCTCATCTGTTCTTCCTGTGCCGAGAGACTGATTGCGTCCTTACGCAGCGCGGCCGTAAGGAGTGCGAATTTGCCCGGTTTACGGGCTTGGAGGTGGATCGTCAGAGGTTCTTCTGATCCCGCGGTTGCTTCGGTACCAGCTTGCTCATTTCCTCCATCAAGGTGCCTCTTTGACTTTTTGTATATGCAGGAGTCCGAGTAGTAGGATTCGACCCCTTTGAAGGGATCGATGTCCCAAATTCTGTCCTCACGAAGCCATACTTGTCGACATATTTGAAGCATTGGTGCAGCGTGGAAGGCACGATCATATAATCGTGTATCCAAGGGCGCCCCAAAAGGATGTTGTAAGAAGTGTCGGCATCTATGACGTAGCAGGTGACTTCTGATTGAAGATCGCCAATCTGGCATTTCAGACGGATCTTCCCGATTGGGTAGCTCATGCCCGAATTGAAACCGCTGATGGCGGTGTTTGTAGGCGTCAGGCGATGCATCGGAATGCGAAGATGATGTAGCAGACCCTTCGGGATGATGCTTATGGAAGACCCAGGATCAATATGCATCCGGTCCACCTTCACGTCGCCGATGTATCCAGTGTAGTATAACGGGCGATCGTGCAGGTTGGTTTTGATGAGCATATCCTGCGGGGTGAAGACGATATTGGGCATCGCTCTCGTACATGCGCTGTCTTGGAGATCTGCGGGCGGATTTTCTCCCATGAGGTTGGCCTGAGCCAAGTACGCATCGGCATTTCGGAGTGTATCGCTCAAGGCTGCGCAGACATCCTTCGAGAGCCTCAGGAGTTCATATAAGGACAATTTGGCCGGTGTATTGGCCAATTGTGCCAAGATGTCGAAGTTGTAGGGCCTTTCCTGTCCCTGAGGTGTCTCCTTTCGGAGGGATTTGTCGAAGCGAGTCTCCTTCGGCCTAGGCTTGTCGGTCGTCGGAGGCTGAGGAGGCCCTGGAGCGTCAGTGGTAGTGGGCGGATGATCATCAGTCGAGTTCTCAGCCACGGGTTGAGATTGTGCTCCAGATCGAGTAACGACGGCCGTGACTTCTTCTTCATCTGCCGAGACGGTGCCGCAGGATCTGACTTTTCTACTTCTCTTCTTACGAATGGGAGGCATCGTGGACTGAGTCACCTCGTGGACCAGGTCCGGATGGACCCACATGATTTCTCCTCGCGATGTAGTAAGAGGTACTAGACCGGTAGTTTGATCTCGGGGAGGTAGAAGATTGGTAATCTCCATTTTCGCCAGGGGGATGGGAACCACCCCGTCTTGAGTTTTCGTCGAAGGGAAGCTGCCGAATTGTACGGACACCAAATTGGCTGCCACGGTTACCTCTTCAAAATCGATGGCCAGAGCGTTCGAATCGATGAGGTTTTGAATGTACCGTTTTAGTTGGTAGCAGTCGTGTGTAGCATGGTGTACATAGCGGTGGTAATGGCAGAACTTTGGATTCTCCTGGTCAGCCGGCCGAGGCTCCCGTCTTGGTGGAGGGAGCTGAATTCTATCTCCTTGTATGAGCATGTCCAAGATAGGCTTGACGTGGCCGTCTTCGAAAGAGTAAGTGACCTGAGGCCATTGTTTGTCTGCTGGTTGTGACTCGGGCTTCTGGGCCGTATCGGCCACCATAGCCTGCTTGCCTCTGTTGTCCCGATTGTTGGAGGGGCTACCCCCATTGTCGATGTTGGTGTTGGGACGCTTGCCCTTGTTATCTCCCTCTGAGATGTGCAACCCTAGTTGGCGAGCCTTTCTCAATCGTTCTTCGGCACTTGTAGCACTGATGATAAAAGCCTTCCAGTCCTTGAATTGACTTTTGCCAATCCAGAGACTAATTGTTGGGAGTAGTCTCTTTTGGCAAATTTCAATCAAGGAGGAATCTGGATTACCAGATGGTAACTTCATCGCGGTTTGACGAAACCGCTCAATGTAATTCCACGTTAGCTCTTTCTCTCCTTGGACGACGTCCATGAGGGTAGACATTGTGACGTCCTGCCCTACCTCATAGAATCTATTCAAGAACAAGCGTTTGAAGCCAGCGAAGGAGTGGATGCAGTTGTCTGGCAGGTTGCGGTACCAGTCGAAGGCGACTCCTTCCAATGCTCCGATGAATAATCGCATGAGGATAGCATCATCATGGGGCAGATGGTCGGTGGTGACCTCGAAGTAAGTGATGTACCGACTTGCTGAGGTCTTGCCATCATATGGGTTGATGTTGAACGGCTTATATCTTGGTGGGAACGGAACATCCCTCTATTCAGCAGGATATGGTTGCCGTGTTCTGAAATCTTGAGAGTTTTCTCGGGCGTGGAACATGGCTCGGAGCTCCTGAACCTCTCTTCTTACTTCTCGGGCCTCATCTGTCGCGGTAGGGGCCGTTATTTCGGGAGAATTATTGCCCGGGTTTGGTGCCACTGAATTTGAATCTACATTGATTGCGGGACCTGCGCTTGTTTGGCCAGGTGTTACTCCCTGCAGAGTAGAAAGAGCCGCTTTGATCTCGTCTACAGACTTGACCAATGCGTGCAGTATGGCCTCCAAAGTGTCGATGCGTTGGCGATCACTGGAGCTACCTTGATTGCTGTCCGTCATGAATACCGTCTGACATGAGGAGTGACGGAAGGAACGGTGGAGGATGTGCCATCCGAGTCGTATCCATGCATCGAGAAATCATCGGGATATGTGGGAATGTTTTCTTCGGGTTCGGACTAGGAAGGAACAGTACCCCCAGCTTTGGAGCTTATTTCATCTTGAGAGTCACGGATGTCCTCGGGGAAATTAGCGTCTGTTGCACCTAATGGGAGGGTTGTTTCCCCGGGCTCGTCTCCTTGAAACATCTAATTATTGTGGACGTTCGGAGGAGTACTACCCCCAGCTCCTATGACCCCCAGGGACGTGGACGATGAATCTCCCGTTGCAGCAAATTTTGTCTTCGAACGGGTGTGTTGGTATACTCCGGTGGAGGGCAACCGTTTAGCCGACAATTTCTTAGCTGTATTGGTTGATATTTTCGGGCTGGAGATGCTTGTCTTCTTCCCTCTCCCCTCGATGGGGACTTTCTGAGTGGAATTACAGGAGACAACAGGAGGTGTCTCGTCCTCTGAGCTCGGATGTTGTAGTCTTTGGAAGACGGACGCCCGGTCTTTCGTCACTATCGCGTTGTTGCAACAGCAGTTGACGATGATTTGGGTCCAGTGACGTCCGTGTGAGGATTCTTTGCACACTGAGGCCCCTTCTCTTTCCTTGCGTTTGTGGAGGATAACCTCACGCAGGTCAGAGGAACCACTCTGTCCGTTCGCCGCCGGGGGCTGGACTCGAGCGGTTCTGTACAACTTTCCATTAGAGGCCCGCGTGATAACCAGCGGGACGCCCCGATAGTCAGAGGTTGGGGCAGCTGACTGGGCTTGGTGAGCCCGCGCTGCCCTTGACTTCCTCCTTTTAGCACTTGCGGGTGCGTAATAGGAGGAGTCCAAGTTGAATAACACAGAGTCTGGCTTATCGTCCAGAGAACCATCAGAGTCAGGACCGTATGAGAGACGGTCGAAGACTGATTGAGAGAAGCGTGGAACGGACGCTATGCGGCTAGCATTGGGTACCGTGCAGGCTGTCTGCATGCGGTTATCTTCTGCTGTGGGATGAGTTGTTCTTATGCGGCTAGGAGTCACGACCGTGCAGGCTGGCCGCATACGGTTGGCAATAATGGCCGCATGGGTTTTCTGCAAGCGATTGACTTGTGTAGCCGCATGAGTCTCATCCATGCGGTTGGCAACTGTAGCCGCATAAGGTATGCGGCTGACAGATGTGGCTGCATGAGTTTTCTTCATGCGGCTGGCGGATGTAGCCGCATGAACTTTTCCTCTGCGGGTAATACCCTTATGCGGCTCGGATCGCATAGAGTTCCTCTTTGCCCTTGCAAGTCCAGCATCATAGTGTTTTCTTCTGTCGGACTTGGGGACAGCAGAGTTGTCTACGGTCTGAAGTGGGGCCGCAGGGGAGTCTTTCTCGCCGTCTTGAGCAACAGAGGGTATCCCATCGAGGGCTGGAGGAGCAAATGATTTTGGCCTCCACTCTTTGCGAGCCTTCGTCCCGTGGGTGCGTTTCTGAACCGGGCCAGCGCTTCCTTCGGAGAGCATCTCTTCAAACGCCTGTTGATCGAAGTGGACGGCCATCTTTTGTTGCGTGGAGCCAATTTTGGCTGCATCCGATTGCGTCACCAACTCCTCAGCCGTAGAGAAGTTAGTCCCCAGCAGAGTCGCCATCGTGTTTGCCATGAAATATAAAAGAACAGAACAATTATTGGAGGACCGGACTTTTAATTCACGTTACAAACTCGCTTGTACAAAGAAAGCCTAGGGACGAAAACCTAGGTACAGCAGTCTAAGTACAATTGTTTATTTTAGATTCTAGGGGGTGACGATAGAGGCTCGGGAAGGCGACGGCAGCCCTGCCTTTCTCCTTGGACGATCGGTACGCAGCCTTGGCTCCAGCGAAAAGATGGTTGGCGTTGATGAAGAGATGCTTCTTCTTGCTCTCCCTCTTATTGCTCTTCAGGATTCTATCTCTCTGTGTGTATTCCCTCTCTGACTATGGGGGGAAGTCTCTCTGTATATACGTATTTCTTTCTAATATTTTTGTATCTTTTTGTATATATTTGCAAGGGAATGGCACCCTGCTATTTATAATAGTAGGATGTGATCATTAGGGTTGCCAATGATTAGCTCTTGGAGATGGTGGCGGCCTGGGGATTGGTCAATCCAGGCCGTTCGTTTCTGATTGTGACGAATCCGAGCCATTAGGTGTAGATTACACCAAATCCCATTAGCAATTAATGCTGATTGGAATAAATCTTCCTTATAATGATCTTCTGATATCTGTGAATAAATTAGATCTATTCTTCTGCCACGTGTCCCAGATTATTGGGATTTGACCCAATCTTTAATGGCAGCAAATCTGAGGAATTAATCGGTTTAGGACACGTGTCCTAGGAGCTGCTGGGGGGATCTGGACCGCATGACGAGTGAGCCGCATATGAATTTGAGCCACATATGGTTAAGCCCACGTGTCAGGGCTGCCTGGGCAGTGGCCCTCACTTGAGCCCTTGAACCACAGGGGAGTAATCCTTGTGGGCCGCATAGGTATATATCTGCCTGAGCCGCATGGACATGATCCTCTTGAACCACATGAGAAGTCCTCGCTCGAGCCGTATGAGGCTTTCTTGGCCTGAGCTGCATAGGACAGATTCACTCTGAACCGCATGAGAAGTTCTTTGCCCGAGCCGCATGAGGCTTTCTTGACCTGAGCCGCATAGGATTCATTCTGAACCGCATGAGAAGTGAGCCGCATACGAACGCCCACGTGGCAAGGCCACATGGCATTTTTATGGCTCTCGGGGGATTTGCGTCAGAGATCTCTTTTCTCTTCCCTAGAGATTCAACATTATGATAGAGTCATAATTACCTGCTTTTGTGTCAGGGCTGTCAACTTTTCAGAGGGGTCAGCCGTCAAAGCAACTAATGTAGCATGGGTCGGAGGGGAGCACTGTCAGTCCATGTGTCTTCTGAGCCGCATGGAATGCCTCGGGCCGTATAGCTCCTTATGCCGCATGGCTCCCTGAGCCGAATGAGTTTTCTGAGCCGCATGGATCTTTCCTGGCCGTATGAGCCATTTTTTTTAGTATTTTCCATGCTTCTACAGTACTGGATTGTGCAGCATCAGACTGCGCAGGCAGTTGTTTGATCGTGGGCCAACTGTATTGAACATATGACATCATTTGATTGAAATACGCATGATCATGTACAGATGGTTGCCACGTAATGAGTCATTGATGGCATGAAGGCCACGTGTACTTTGTCAGTTGTATTGATGGAGTGCGCGACTTGAATTGCGTTGGCTTCGGATTGCGCTGAGATGGACTGCGCGGCAGGAAGTCTGGCAGATTGTGCTGCATATACAGCTGTCCTCGAGCGCTGTGCTGCACGATAAACGAACAGTTTCCTCGTTCTCTGTACTATCAGCTGTCAGAAGATCTGATTTTCTGTCAGGTAATGATGACGACGCCACGTCAGCTTGCGCACTTGGATGAGTGCGCAGTTAAGCCTGCGCAATCGAGATGGTACGCAATCTGTCTTCTGCGCAGTTCACTTGAAGGATGCATTTTTTTGATTTTTATGACTTTGTTAATGGGTGCAACTTGATTTTTTTAGGACCTACAAGACCCCCTTCAAAGTTTTCAAAAGTTGAATTTATTAAAAATTTTAAAATACTTTGAATTTTGAATTTTCAATCAAGTTGCGCATGTGATGACCTGTCTGCGCAATCGGAGGAATGAGCTCCTGTTTATCCGGCGCAATCCGAGGAGTTTGTTTATTTTCAAAAACTATAAATAATTCTCAGTTCTCTTTCTACCATTCTTTACTTGCTTTCAAGCTTTCGAAAGAGAAAACTTCCCGAGCTTTCCTGACTCTTCTTCTTCCCGTCGATCTTCATGGCTCCAAAGCGCTCCGCTACTGAGAAAGGCAAGGCCCCCGCCGAGTCTTCGGCTCGGATTGCACCGCGCCCTTCTCGTCAAGAAGCTGCACACCCAGCACTGTAAGGTAGACATCCGATCGAAAACCCTCTTTAGGGTTCTTCTTCATTGCTGCACCTTCAAACCAATCTCTTTTTAGAGATTTGGTCATACTGCGCCGCCCTGTTTAGGGTTTCGGTTGCACAAACCCAATAGTCTTCATTTTTATGAAGACTATTTTCTTTCGTAATAGGTTGGAACGCGCTGACAAAAGTCAGCACAATCTGCTGATTTGCGCAAGGCTGTCCAGCGCAAACTGATGCTTTGCGCAAGTTATTCAGCGCAATCTGATGGCTTGCGTAAGTGGATGAGTTGGCACAACTGGACAGTGTGCGCATAGAAGCTATTGTTGCACAATCTGATGCTTGCGTAATCTGATGCTTGCACAATCTGATGCTTGCGCAATTTGCTGATAGAATCTTTGATTTTACTTGTACTGAATTCTGTTTTTTTTGTTTGATGCAGTTAACATCAGAGAGGATCCAGAATATGAAATATTTGCAGGGTCTCTTGCTGAACCAGAATTTAAAGAAGATTTGTCCTATGTGCTTTTTCCCCAATACGCTCTGCCATCCTTCCGCCAGGCTATTTTGGTAGCTCAGGACAATGAGACTTTATTAAGTCTGATGAATGGACAACCCCTGCAGTCTGCTGATGCCATTACCCATAAGAAACCCATGTTCTTATTTGGCGATGCTATTGACAAGAGTTCTCAGCCAAGACCCCGTGTTGAGCAGAGACTCTTCCAAAGAAAGGAGAAATTAATCCTGTTACCGGACATTGCTAGATGCCTCCCTCTAGCCCGCTATGCCCATGCAAGCCATCCCAGGAGGATGGACTTAGGACATTACTCCCCTCCAGCATGCAAGGACAGGAAAGATTTGTGTCAAGAAAGGACCAAACAACAGAGATATGTTCTATAGCTCTTCTGAGCGTCATGGTACTTTGCTCAGAGGGTTGAAGCCAGGCTGCATCCCTCCAGAGAATTCTTCTTTGCTGTTGTCGGTGAGGACACCAATCTTTGCTAATAAATATGCAAAGGCCGAGGGCAGATACCCGGATCAAGATATCCGGCTGACAGGTCTGGTGAACCCAGACAACAAAAGGTGGAACTGTATAGCCAACTGGATATTGGCTCAGTTTGAAGACAAGCTTAAATAGATCGAGCTATATCATGCGGTACACGCTACTATGTATGGATTCCTCCCAAACCCTCATCTGTTTCTGGCCTTAGCAGAGAGGTACAATTATAGAACAGGGACATTCATGACACCCTGCAGGGAGATTGGATTAGCCCTCCATGAGATGAAGTACATTTCGTGCTTACCAATGGGAGACTTCCCTTATGAGGAGTACGTTCCAACAAACGACGAGTTAGATAGACTACGTCGAGAAAATTCAAAGATGGTGGCAGTTTTCGACGAACTATTGTGCCATTACAACATATGCTCCCTGTACTATAAAAGCGGTTCTTCCGGCACCTGCTATTCATCAAAGTGGTTGCCTTATCTTTTTCTTAATCATATCATTGAGAAAAAGACTAAGGGCCATGATACTTGCAACCCAACTTTCTTCCAATCCCTCAGCCACAGTGAAGTGATCAGTTTGATGGAAGAAAACAAGAAAATGGATATCAAAGTTAATGATGAACATCAATACCCTCCACTCAAGACTGAAGACTTTGTCGAGAGTTTTATAAGAATGGGCTACAAGTCCATGTCAAGAGAAGCCCAGCTGGCGGGTTTTCTGACATATTGGCTCCGTCGATTCGTCGTACCCGGAGCGAGTGCCATGGACCGATTCCACCGAGGTGTACTCTTTGCTGCCGTCCGGTTAGTCTTTGGCTACCGGATGGATTTGCTGTCAGCGATGACCTGCAGGGTGAACGCAGGTCTTCGTCTTTATGTTGACTCCATGCTCAAATATAAGGGTGAGAAGGGTAATTTCCCTCGACTAGAGTTGCCTTACACCTATTTATTCGGATGGTTGCTTCTGCACCATCCATCATTGATGAACCCCGACATGGGAGCAGTCGGTGGTAGCTTTCTGCGTAGATTCTCCCAGGGCAAGTGGATATACATTAGTCTGAAGGATTTCAGACGTGCATTGAACCTTGGAAAGGGATAGAATTTTTACTGCGTCGCCCCTCCAGCCGGTTATGAACATATGTTGACGAATTTAGTTGACCTTGGAAGGCAGCCATTGGGACGGATAGCATTTGACTGGCTAAGAACGATCAGGCCGTCCCACTTGGTATATAGATTTGAAGAAGAGTGTTATCTGGAACCATATCTGCCACGCCGCTTCGCCCATCAATTTGGTTACGACCAATTCCATGTAGGCAACGCTATAACTTGCCTACAAGAAAAGGGGTATCTGATTGATGGTGCCAGAGCATGGGCCTATTACAACGCTCGAGACACAAAGACTGTGTTCTTGATGCCAACAAAAAATAATCAAGGCCCCAGAATGTTATATGCATATTCGCTCTTTTATACAGCAGCGAATACATTTGCTAAGAACTATAGCCTTGTTGATAGCTTCACAACAGCGACGCGTATGAAGAAAGGAGCCACTGCTATACTAGCTCCAAATAATGACGAAGAGCATGAACCGGTGGATGATCCATTGGAAGCCTCAAGGGAAGCAAACTTCCCTGAGGAGGTTAATCAACCACTGAGGATTTCTTTGAAATTTGTCAAGTCTCCAGCCAGGGAGAAGAAAAGAAGGATTGACGAACCTTCTTCCCCAGCTGCAAAAAAGAAACTTATTTTGGATTAACCAGAAAAGGTTACTACTAGATCACAATCTCGACAGATGGCCGAGTCAATCCAACGAGAAGAGGCAACCACGTCGACTTCTATTCTAAAGCCGATTAATGTAGTAGATGTGGAGAGCCCAGAAAGGCCTCTTCATAGAAAGAAGCTGGCTATTAGAAAAAAGAAAGAAGGCGATCCTGTCCTCGGTGGTGGTGAATGCTGCTGCTGGAATTACAATGTCATCTCCTACCCCTGCCTCTGAGCCTAGTCCAGAGCATAGAGAAGAGACTGAGCAGAGGGAGGAGGCTGAACAGAGAGAGGAGGCTGCAGAGCCTAGGAAAGATGAAGCTTTACGATCTCCTTCACCGGCGGTAGAAACGACTCAGATTCCTGCTACGCCAGGAATACTTCGTGAAGAGGAGGATCGTCTAATGATTGATGCATTAAATGATTGCGACTTCGGTCTGCAAGATAATATTGATCATGCCGCTGCAACTGCCGGCGAGGAAGCTCCTAAAGACAATGAAAGTGAGGAGAGGACATCATCAGAGGCTGTTGATGATACACAAAATCCTTAAGAGGACATTGAGGTCCATACATCTCCCAAAGCTGCTGATGACACCCTAGATCCTGAAAAGGATGTTGTGGTGTAAGTATCTCCAGAAAAGATTGTAGATGAGGAAATGGCCCTGGAGGAAACTCCTACTGTTGATCCTAAAGGTATTAAATGAAATTATTAATCTTCTTTTCATAGATCAATAGCTGACATCTCTATCTTTTGATCCATGCAGAAATCGAATCTTCCCCAGCTCCTCCAGTGTGCACGGATATAGTACTTGTAACGACGATAGCTAGCAGCAGTCGTCATTTGTCAGGTGGCTCCGAAGCAGGCAGTAGCCAGGCAGTAATATCTGAGGCTACTTCTGCTAGATTAGAATCTGTGCCAGCAAATGACCGAATCATCACTGAACCAAGCCATGGTAAGACTGCTTTTACTTTTGATCTTTTCAATAGCTGCAAATGACAGACCAAATGATAAAGTTTATCTGTTTTTACAGAGGAACAACTGGGAGGAGCAACCAGCTCTACTTTAGCTCCCTTATTTAAAGAGCCTCATGTCCAAGTGACTGAACGTCCTGCTGCTTCATCGTCAACAGGAGTCGCTGCCACTCCTGGTGCTTTGGCCACCAACCAATTTATCATCAGCTCTTTTACCAGCTTTTTCTTTAATTCATTGGGACCCTTGATAGATAGGGTGATAGAGAAGGAAGAAGCTGATTTCTCTATATTTAGAGGTCCAACCTCTTACTTGATTAATGCCATCCGCAGCCAAGGTGATGAAGCTCAGGCTACTTTCCTTGATCATATATTAGATGAGCTGGAGACTTCAGTTAAGAGCTATAAAGAGCTAAGAAAGGGAGAGGTAGAGCCCCTGGTACGAGCTGAATTTGAACGGATGTCTCAAGAGGCCGCGGTTGAGAAAGTTAATTTCCAAGTTCTCTTGGATACTTTCACTGCCAAGTCCGCTGAGTACAATTCCAAAGTAGAAACAGTGGTATTTGTTGCTGAAGAGAAAGAAAGGAGAATTGTTGAATTGCAAGCAGAAATTGCCCGTCTTCAGAAAGAACTGAAACTTGCTCAATTAACTCTGGAAGATGAGACTACTCAACATCAAACTGCAATTCAACAACTTGGTGTTCTAACGCAAGAGAGAGATGAATATGCTGCAGCTCACCAAGCTGAAGTCACTCGCAGACTAGTAACCCTTCCAACCTTCGATGATAAATCTGGGATGGAAGAAGCTAGGAAACGAGTGATGGAATCTCGTGAGGATCGGCTACAAATTTTGAAGCAGCAGATGACCAATTTGATGACACCACCGGCTTAGTAGAAAGATCTTTTGTATCTTCTTATTTTTCATGATTATGTTTCTTTGTAACGTCTTTCATCTTTGATCAATAAAAAGACAATTTTGTGGTTCTATTATTTATTGCATAGCTTATTCAGATATAAATAATAGCGATAAAAAATATATTTATAGGTACTGGACATGATATATTTTTTGATTTTTTAGAAAATAATTATATTTATTATATTTGCTCAGAGGTAACATAGACATGGCAGAATATAATTTGTCGAATATTATTATTTCAGTAGACAACTTAATCAAGGACGACAAGTTGCTGATGTGGATGAATAAATGAACGAAAATGAATCATCAAAATGTGTGAACGAAATGAATCATCGGGATGAACGGGTGAACCGTCAGATGAATTGAATGAATGGATGAATCGTTGGATAAATATAATGAACGGACGAACCGTTGGATGAATGGAATGAACGGGCGAATGTCGGATGAATGTAATGAACGGACGAACCGTCGGATGAATGTAATGAACGGACGAACCGTCGGATGAATGTAATGAACGGGCGAACCGTCGGATGAATGCAATGAACGGTTAAACCGTCGGATGGATATAATGAACGAACGAACCGTCAAATGAATGATTATGATAAACGGACGAACCGTCGGATGGATTGAAATGAACAGACGAACCGTCAAATGGATTGAAATGAACGGACGAACTATCAAATGAATGTGTCACTTCATAATCTTACGACTCACTATCTATAAATAGAACAGAAAATCAGATGGGATGGTCACTTTCACTTTTCAACATAAAGATGTCGTCTGGAGATGCATCCAAGAAGGCTGAGATCGCCCCGAAGGTGAAAGCAGGCACTGAGGAACATCCAATTGAACCGGCTCAACCAAAGCAGATAACAGCGGGCGAAGGTTCATCTTCTCCCAAACCGCCAAAGGATATCTTGGACTTCCTTCTTGAACCAGGGAAGACTGAAGAAGAAGAGGCCATGAGGATGGCTGCTTGCAAGTTCCTGGTGGATTCCAGCAAGAATGTTCTCTGTTCTTTTGCTGATCATATCTTTGATAAGGACGGTAGTGGCCCACGTCCCAATTTTGAGAAGGATGATAGTGACCTTCCTTGATATTATGTACCATCATTCAAGATGAAATAAAACTGAATTTTATTTATAAACTTGTTTGATAATTACAAATAATATTTGTTACATTTATACATAATATTTCTTGAGGAACTTGCCATTGATAGGCATCATTACAACTCGACCGTCTAGCTCTGTGAGTTGATAGGCTCCGTTTGAGAAGACTTTGCTCACGATATATGGCCCTTTCCACTTCGTATCAAATTTGCCTTTGCTCGAGTGAGTCATAGTTATAGGACGTCTGATGGTTATAACAAGCTCTCCTTGCTGAAAGGCTCTGAGTTTAACTTTGCGGTTGAAAGTCTTCGAGATACGGGCTTGGTATAACTCAATATGTTGTTGAGCCATTAACCGCTTCTCATCGAGCGCTTCTAATTCTTGAAGTCGAAGAAGGTCGTTGTTTTCTGTAGTAAGCTCGTTGGCGATAGCAATCCTCAAAGACGGAATTTGAAGTTCTAGGGGTAGAACTGCTTCACAGCCGTACACCAAAGAGAAGGGTGTACATCCTGTAGGGTTGCGGACCGTAGTACGGTAGGCCCAAAGACATTCTCCAAGCTTTTCACTCCAGTTCCGCTTGTTAGTAGACACAAACTTCTTGAAGAGCTTGATGATAGTCTTGTTAAAAGCTTCAGCTAAGCCATTAGCAGCAGGATTATAAGTTGTCGAAGCGACATTATCAATCCGGTGATCATCACAGAACCTTATGAACTTTTGGCTGATGAATTGTGGTCCGTTGTCATGGATGATTCTTCGAGGTACACCAAATCGATAGATGACATGGTGTTTGACGAAATTGATGACGCTGCTGGTCTTGACTTCAGCTAGAGGTATAGCTTCAGCCCATTTGGAGAAGTAGTCGGTTATTGCTAGTATGAACCGATGTCCTCTAGAAGAAGGAGGATTAATAGGACCTATAATGTCCATGCCCCAAGCTTCAAAAGGCCAGGAAACAACAGTCGGATACAGAAATTTCGAGGGTTGATGGATGAAATCTGTATGGATTTGACAAGCTCGACATTTTCTTGCATATTCGATGGCATCTGATACCATAGAGGGCCAGTAGTAACCCATACGTCGGATGCGATCCTGTAGCTTAGGACCGGGTTGATGTGCTCCACAGACACCATCGTGGGCTTCGTGCAATACTTGCTTTATTTCATCACCAGCAAGACAGCGCAGAAGAAGACCGTCATAAGTCCGCCGATAGAGAGTCGTAGTAGTCTGATTGTAGTAGAATCGCAGAGATCGTCGACGAATACTCGTGGCCTCCTTGGGGTCTTCGGGGAGTATGTCATGAACGACAAAGTCGATGAAAGGAGCTCTCCAGTCTTCATTGATAACATTGACTTCAGTAAGATTACTGAACTCAATATTACGATTGTTCTCAATGCAAAATAATTCCCGGTTAGAGACAACCACCACCTGCTGTCTTTTGATAGGGATGGCTAAGACTGCTGCAAGATTGGCCAAAGCATCTACTTCAGTATTGCAAGATCGGCGAACATATTCCATAAAGAAGGCTTTGAATGATGTAGCCATGTTGATTGCTGCTTCATGGTAAGGCACTAAATCTTGATGATGGACTTCATAGGTTCCTCTAACTTGGTTAACAACCAGCTTGGAGTCACCATAGACTTTAAGATACTCAACATTCAGTTGTTTGGCTAATTGAAGACCGATGAGTAGAGCATTGTATTCTGCCACATTATTGGAACAAAGCTCATCTAGGGAATAAGCTCTTTGAATGGTTGACCCATCTGGAGAAACAAGGACAACTCCAACTCCTGCGATAAAAGCACCATTAGGTCCGATTCTGGATGCACCGTCGAAGAATAGACGCCAAGTAGGAAATTCTTCCGAGATCATATTTGATTCTAATGTCTCGTCTGGAATTTCATCATATAGTTTGGATGTTTCTGGAACAGGATGAGCTGCTAAGAAATCCGCCAGTGCTTGGCCTTTAATAGACTTTTGAGGAACATATACCATGTCGTATTGGGCTAGAAGAATGGCCCATGTAGCCAGCCGAGAATTGAGTATGATGGGCTTTTTCATGAGTACTCGAAGAGGATTAACTCGAGATATGACATGAATAGTTTGACCAATGATGTAATGTCGAGTCTTTTGAACAGCAAACATAAGAGTTAGGCATTCTTTTTTGACCCGACTATAACGGTGTTCACACCAACCATAGTACGACTGAGATAATAAATGGCATGTTCATGACCTTCTTTGTTCTTTTGGGCAAGTAAAGCACCCAATGAATGATCCATAGCACGGACATACATTAAAAATGGTATGCCAGAGATCGGTGGTACCAAAACTGGTGGGTTCATGAGATATTGCTTTATATCTTTGAATGCTCTTTGACACTCTTCGGTCCAAATAAAAGAGACACCTTTCTTCATTAGCTAAGTGAATAGTCTGCAACGTTCCGACAGATTCGAAATGAACCTCCTGATGTACGCAAGTCGACCTTGGAATCCTCATAGCTCTTTTAGGTTGCATGGAGGACGCATCTCTTGAATGGCTTTGATCTTCTCGGGATTCACGTGTATACCTTTAGAGGTAATGACGAAGCCGAGAAATTTGCCACTAGAGACACCCAAGAATGACTTGGTGGGATTCATTTTGAGTTGGTGTTGGCGCATGAGATTGAAGATTGTTCTCAAATCTTGAATGTGATCTTCCTTCAGACGACTTTTGACGGCGATATCATCGACATAGCATTCGACAGTCTTGCGAAGATGATCTCGAAAGATGGTACACATAGCTCGTTGGTATGTTGCACCAGCGTTCTTGAGACCAAACGGCATTACTGTGTAACAATAAACTCCGCGAGGAGTGCGAAAAGAAGTGTGTTTTTTATCTTCGGGATTCATTCGAATCTGATTATATCCAGAGAATCCATCCATGAAGGATATCCGCTTAAACCCACAAGTGTTGTCAATCATGACGTCCGTGATAGGGAGAGGAAATTCATCTTTTGGACAGGCTTCGTTAAGATCCCGAAAGTCGATACAGACTCGAACTTTGCCGATTTTCTTTAGGAATGGAACAACGTTGGCTACCCAATCTGGATGTTGCTCTTCTCGAATAAAGCCACAAGCAATGAGCTTCTTGACTTCATCATTAATTGCATCCATCATTTCTAGCTTGAAGCGTCGCTATTGTTGTTTGACAGGTTTTGCATTAGACAAAATGTTCAGTTTGTGAGTAGCAACTTTGGGATCTAGACCTGGCATATCTTCGTAACTCCAAGCAAAGATGTCAATGTATTCTTCAATAAGAAGAATTAATTCTTGCTTATCTGCCTCTGGAAGGTTCTTGCTGATGAATATTGGACGAGGTGACCCACTTTCTCCTACATCAATTTGAACCAATTGATCTTCGGTAGAAGGTTCTCGTTGTTCAAATCGGAGTTCCCATTGGGTATCCATTCGTTGAGCCCAAGGATCTGTTTCGGGACTTTCTTCAACATCCTCGTCATAGCATTATGGAAGTTCGACGGAGACCATGTTAGAAGATACAGTCAATCGATGAATTTGACCGATGCTGGTGTCAGAATCCCATGATCTGGAATCGGAAGAGTTAGAGCACTCTTCACTATCGGATTCAGAGGCTGCTGGGGATAATACCGGAGGAGAAGCATATCCAAGACCTCTTTTAGTCCTGCTGTAGAACATCTCTGACTTTCCTTTCAGAACAGTCGTACGGATAGGAGTTCTTCTTCCCTTGCCGTAGTTGAGGCCATTTTTGAAGTCATAACCCATCTTTCGGATGATATCTTTTGATTGCTGACTGTAACGACGAAGCTGGAGATGTCCCGTATCATTACTTTTGCTATCATCCGTATAGCTGAATTGTTGTTCCGGTCCTTTGCTAAAAAGTATTGGACTCTCGTCTTTCTTACGAGCGGGAACAATACGATATGAATCATCTGGATTTTCAAGTGAGACTTCTGTTTGAAGAGATTGTACGACTCCCATTGTAAATGATTGAAAGCTATCTAACATATCCAAATAGCATGTAGCATGATAAATGACATCAGTATACTGGAAAGTAGATGCTTTTTCATTAATTTGTACATCTGTATTTACAGCAGGACCTTTAGCCTTAGCAGGATTGGTCAGATTGATTACAAGAGGGGGAAAAAAAGAACATGGAGGAAGATTGGCCTTGTTACGACGGAGGTCAATAACAAGCGGCTCAGAGGATGTGAGCTCCCTTTTATCCTTGTTATGAGTTAAATCAATAACAAGTGGCTCAGAAGAAGTGAGCTACTTTTTATCCTTGTTACGACGTAAGTTTATAACAAGTGGCTCAGAAGAGGTGAGCTCCCTTTGATCTTGATCACTATCGGTTGGTTGCTTCTGGACTGGCAAGTGAATAGCCAGTGGCATGGAGGACTGAGGATGAGAAACACGCCCTTTAACAGGTATGATGAGGGTGTCTTTAGGTACTATTTTTTGTTCTTCTTCAGTGTCTAGAGCTAGCACAACCTTCATAAATTCATCCTTGTACATACGAGCGTCGTTGCAGTATGCTTCGACACCTTTGAAAGGATAGAGATCCGCAACCTCCTTCTGAACCTCTCCATTGTCATCAACATACTTGAAATATTGATGGAGAGTTGATGGAACAATGTTGTGCTCATGTAGGAATGGTCTCCCCAATAAAGCATTGTAAGAACGACCATGATTGTCAATGATATAGAAGGTCACCTTTGTGCGAAGATTGCCTATTTGGAGTTTTAGGCGAATCTTGCCAAGAGGTTTACTCCTTCCCTGATTGAACCCAACGATGGTGGTGATTGTACTGGAGAGACTATGCACTGGGATCTTCAATGCATCTAACATTGTCTTTGGCATGATGTTGAGAGCAGACCCTGGGTCTATCAAAATACGATCGACTTTCATCGAGTCAACATACCATGTATAATAGAGAGGACGATCATGCCTATTGTCTTCCATTAGCATGTCATCTTGTGTGAAAGTTATGTTTGGAATTAACTCCAACACACTATGACAATGGAGGCAAGAGACTGGCTCTGCTTTCGGCTTCTTCAGAAGGGCTAGACAAGTTTCAGCTTGCATGAGAGCCTCACTCAGAGTTTCTCGAGTCTCTTTGGAGAGGCGCAAGAGCTCAAGGATTGACAGCCGGGCTGGTGTATTGGCTAACTGAGCCAAGATATCAAAGTTGTAAGGCTTCTCAAGTCCATAAGGAGATGACTTCTTCAAAGGTTTGTCGAAGCGGACTTGTTGTTTGCCTTTGTCAGCTACTGTCGGCTTGGGAGGAATAGACTCTACAACCGATGAGGATGTAGTAGGAATATTCTCAATAGAAGTAGGCTGCACTGGAGCAGGCTCAGAAGAAGAAGCAGGATTCTCTTGAGCTTCGGGGTAATCCTTTAGATAGGCTTTTCCTGATCTGGTGCCCAGCAGGCTTTCTTCTTCGATTGTGGGATCAAAAGACACCATATTGCAAGTCTTTGTTTTGCCTTTGGAGCGGCCTTTCTTCTTGGAAGAAGAGGAAACTTCGAACTCTAAAGCAAAATCAGGATGAATCTACATAATCTTGCCATTGTCAAGAGATAAGGGGACGAGACCTTCACTCCATAGAGGAGGGAGATTTTCGATCTCTAGAGTAGCTTTGGGGATAGGAATGACACCATGCTGTACAATTTGCGGAGGGAAGTCTCCAAACTGAACTGCGACCATGTTCACGGTAACAGTCTTCTCATCTTGCTGTAGAGTTACGACACCAGCGTTGACCAGTTCTTGGATTTTGCCTTTGAGCACATAACATGCTCGAGTAGGATGCCCAATGAATCTGTGATAGACACAATATTTGGGATGATCGGTCTTACCGACTTCATCAGGTTTCTTTGGGTCTGGGAGTTGGATTTTATTGCTTTTAATTAAGCAATCAAAGATGCTTGCACTGTCATTCTCGTCAAAGGAGTACTCTACTTTAGGACGAGGTTCCCTTGGTGGAGGTGTAGAAGGAGTAGAAGTAGACGTAGGTGGAGCTACGTTGACAGCCAGAGACTCTTTACTCTTCAAGTTGATGTTCAAAGTCTCCTTGTTCTTGTGGTTGTTCTGGCAATTACCGCTACCCGATGTCTGGTGTTCGTCCCGGTCGGGGTTAGACATTTGTACCCCTAGCTGCTTGAACTTGTCAGCGCTAACTTCAGCTGCTTTAGCATTGATAATAAAGGATGGCCAATCTTGGAACTAAGTTGACCCCATCCACATACTGATAATGGGCAAAAGATTTGCCTTGCAGGTGTCTATGGTAACAGCGACCGGAGTTCCAGGAGGCATTTTCAAAGCTTTCCGACGGAACCTTTCAATGAAACTCTCAGCAGTTTCATTGTGTCTTTATTTGATTTTATTGAGGGATGACATAGTCATGTCGTTGATCCCCTCATAAAATCGTTCCAAGAAGATTTGTTTTAGGCCAGAGAAGGAGGTGATACAACCATCGGGCAAGCTTCTGTACCAATCGCATGCTACGCCAGCTAAACAATCGACGAATACTCTGGTAAGAAGAGCGTTATTTGGTTGAAGTTGGACAGTCATAACCTCAAAATGGTTAATGAACTGACTGGGAGAAGTGCTGCCATCAAACAGCAAGATTGTTGGGATTTTGTACTTAGGAGGAAATGGGACTTCTTTCTATTCAACTGGGTAAGGTTGCTTAATCCCCAACCTTTGCAAATTGTCTTTCTCTTTGAAGGCCTCAAACTGAGTGCGCAGAAGCTTGACAGCTTCATTAGCATCTTTTGATGAAGAAGAAGGAGCAGGCAAAATCTGAGTATTAGGAGGAAGAATAGCATGATAAGTACCACCCCCAGCACCTGACTGACTGGGTGTAGGTTGAACTTGTACAGGAGGCACTTGAGGAGATACTACCTCCAGCTCTGCATTAACAGGTACCGACGATGCTATGATCTCAGGACTTGAAGTAGGCACAGTCTGTGGTACTGTATGTTGAGCCACAATGATAGAATGCATACTGGCGACCACTTCAGCCATGGTCTTCAGCTTGTCTTCTAATGCCGCAATTCGTTGTTCTTGATTTGCAGAGGTTGAAGCATCTGGATCTTCATTGACAACGTAAGCTGTCACTTCTCTAGGTACAGTAGAAGACACTATTTTTTCAAATCTTTCACTGTATGCATCATAGTTAGAGAAAGAATCATATCCTGAATGAGAAGGAGGGAGATGACCAGAAGGATCTTGAAGAAGATTCCTTTGACCGATTATATCTCGGCTTCGGGATCGGGTATGTCGGAATATTCCTTCAGAAGATTCTTGGAGTAGATCCAAATACCGTTGGCATGGCTTACGAGGCTTGCCATGCTTAGAACACTTCCTACCCCCAGTGTTTATGGAAGTCATGTTAACAGAAGCGTACAAAACTTCATCTTCATCTTCTGACATAGGTTCAGAATTTGAAAAGTTCAAACGATCGAAGACAGATCGTCTGGTTGTCTGACAATAACACTTGATGACAACTTTGTGATTACAATAGTGTTTAAGTGGTTGCATTGGGGATGTTGAGATGTTGTCCCATTTTTGCTTGAGGTGTTCTCGGAGATCGGGAACAGCAACGGGACGAGAAGAAGTTCGAGGGATATGTTCTTTGACAATATTCGGAACATAGTTTCGGTTCTTCAAATGTTTTATCCCTTGAGTGTACAAGAAAGTACTCATTTCATTGGCATAAGTGTCCGAATTTTTGATCCTGGAAGTTTGCCTCTGATGCTGGTTGGTCTTCGACATTGGCTGTTTGTGTTTCACCGAAGTTGGTCTATTGAGATAAGTTCTTAAATCAGCAAATTTACCCCCAGGGGTTTCTGTCTGAGACACCAGCAATTTTTCCTGTTTTGATCGGGATATTTTGAGAGTTGGGAGATCTTGAAATTCTGCTACCGGAGTAGGCAGAATACCCCTTTGATCAGTACACTTCCCTTTGGCAATGAGGGAAGAAGAACTCTTGTTGGAAAGAATTCTTGTACTGACTGGTATCGAGGCACGTTCAGATTGATCTTCTACAGTAAAAACCGAGGAAGACTGAAAAAAGACCAAGGGGCCTTTTCCTTTGTTTTGTGAAGAAGGGTTAGCTAAAGAGCGTTTCCCTCTGTTGTCTTCCAAGTCATGGGACGAGGAAGTTTGAGAAAAGACCAACGGGCCTTTTCTTTTGTTCTGGGGAGGAGGAGGAATAGTCAAAAGACTACCCCCAGTGGATTGTGCAGGAGCAACAGGGTGCTTGAGAGGAGGAGCAGAGCTTTTCCCTTTGCTGTGAGAAGAGGAGAGATTAGCCAAAGGGCCATCTCTTTTAGATTGTGCAGGTACAGTTTGCGCATGGGTTGATGGCGCACTGGCAGGTTGCACATGAGTAATTCTGGCAGAAAATTTTCTGGCTTCAGTCTCAGCGGCTTACGCAGCAGGAGTCTTGTTGCCAGAGTGTTTGGGTTGCACTCTGGTTGCTGGAGTGGTGGATCACGCAGGCAAAGTAGCAGCCAACTGCGCCAGAGGAATAGGAGTCTTGCACTTTGACAGAACAGCATATGAAGTAGTTTGTGTACTGGCAAGGGAAGTAGCACACTGCGCATGGGCAGTAGTAGTAGACTGCGCAGCAGAGACAGCAGTCTTAGGAACAGAGGCATTAGACTGCGCAGCAGGCTGAGCAGCAGAAGCAATGGACTACGCAGCAGTCTTAGGGACCCACACTGGGTGAACTTTGCTTGTGGCAGAAGTTGTTGCAGTGCGAGGAGTGGTCCTGGAGTTGATCATTGCCTCGTAGGCTATCTGGTTGACCTTTACAACCAGCATCTTCTGCGTCTTTCCGATAGATGCAACGTCACATTGAGTTGTCACTTCCTCGTCGGAGGAGAAAGTCGTCCCCAGCAGAGTTGCCATTTTGTTTGCAAAAACAAAAGTTGAAAATTTTATTTTACAAACTTTGTAAGAAGATTACAAGAATTCTGGGAAAGTACAACTGTAGGAATCCGATCTGAATGACGATCGCTTTATCCCTTGGACGATGTAAACTTTGAAGACGATAGCCTCTGAAGTTGAAGGCGGTACCCTCTGAAGAATGCAGCAGCACTTGGACAAGAACTCCTGAACTCTCTGATTTTTCTGAACTTTATGTCTTATCCCTGGTAATGAAGACTTGAACTCTATTTATAGAGTTCTGGAAATAACTAACTTTTAGTTATTTTGAATTGCGCAAGCTGGATTGCGCATGTACTGGATTGCGCAGCATCAGACTGCGTAGGCAGTTGTTTGATCGTGGGCCAACTGTATTGGACACATGGCATCATTTGATTGAAATACGCATGATCATGTACAGACGGTTGCCACGTAATGAGTCATTGATGGCATGAAGGCCACGTGTACTTTGTCAGTTGTATTGATGGAGTGCGCGACTTGAATTGCGCTGGCTTCGGATTACGCTGAGATGGACTGCGCTGCAGGAAGTCTGGCAGATTACGCTGCATGTACAGCTGTCCTCGAGCGCTGTGCTGTACGATAAACGAATAGTTTCCTCGTTCTCCATGCTGTCAGCTGTCAGAAGATCTGATTCTCTGTCAGGTAATGATGACGAGGCCACGTCAGCTTGTGCACTTGGATGAGTGCGCAGTTCAGCCTGCGCAATCGAGACGGTACGCAATCTGTCTTCTGTGCAGTTCACTTGAAGGATGCATTTTTTTGATTTTCATGACTTTGTTGATGGGTGCAACTTGATTTTTTTAGGACCTACAAAGGTCTTAGCATACTCTGAAGAATAATGCTAATAGAAGACCCAGGATCAATATAAATCTTGTCAATTTCCGTAGATTCAATATACCCAGTGTAGCACAAAGGCCTGTCGTGCTTATTATGCTTCAACAAAATATCTTTTTGTGTGAATGTGATATTGGGAATTACTTCCATCATACTATGACATTGTGGGCAAGACACTGGTATATTGCCAGGACTCTTGAGTTGAGCTAAGCATGAGTCTGCTTGTAACAAAGCTTCACTCACAGTCTCCCTGCTTTCTTTAGAAAAACGAAGCAGCTCGAATATAGAGAGTCTAGCCGGAGTATTGGCTAACTGGGATAGAATATCAAATTTGTAGTGCTTCATCACCACTCTTTAATTTGAAGCAGATTTCAAAGGAACGTCAAAGCGTACTGCTTTCTGTTTCCCCTTTTCAACCATAGATGGTTTAGCAGGAACTGAAGATGGTTGAACTGGTAATATTTCCACAATGTCCTCTGTTTCTTTGGAAGATCCCTCATAATCTTTATGGTACACTTTTCCAGATCTCGTACCAGCAAAGGTTTCTTTTTCGGACTCAAGAGAAGGAAGTACCATATTGCAGGATTTAATCTTCTTTCCCTTAGCCTTCTTCTTGCGAGGATTTTTATGCGAAAGCTCAGAACCCAATCCAACAGTGGATTGTTGACTTTGAATCTGTAAAGGAAGTCGCATTCCTTTATCATAGTTCAGACCCTCTGCCTTTTGAAAGTGATAGCCCATCTTTTTCATGAGATGGACTGATTGTTGACTGTACAAGTGAATGGGCAGTGGACTTTCAATGGATGGTTTAACAGAAGAAGAAGAAGCAGAAACCTCTATAACTACAAGAGAAATAGAAACCTCTATAGCCATATGAGGAGTATTAGGGACAAGAAGAAAAATCCCTGTAGGAGCTTTCTCATAAGCAGCAAAGACTTGTTGTGCCCTGTCTAAGGGGATACTATTCATAGCTAACCACTGCTGGTGAGTAAGTTTGAGCTTGGTAGGAGGAGCTAAACTTGGAGGATATATGTTTAAACCTTTCAGTCTATCCTCCAAAGGAATGCCATCCCAAAGATGATCCAAATCATCAGGATCTGGAATAACATGAGAAATCATATTACAGGTTTTAACTTTTCTACCTCTCTTGGATTTTGAAGTTTTACCTTCATCCTCCATTTCAGGTACTAAGTCAGGATGTACCCACATGATTTTACCATTCTTTAATGTGAGAGGCAACAATCCTTTATTTTGCTCTCTGGCAGGCGGGATATTCACAATCATCATCGTCGCCTTCGGAATTGGGACAATCCCATCTGGGACTTGTTGTGGAGAAAAACCTCTGAATTGAAGAGAAACCATATTGGTTGTGACTATATGCTCATCGTTAGTTAAAGCGATGGCATTGGCATTTATTAGCTCTTGGATTTTCTTCTTTAGGACATAACAAGCTTTGGTGGGATGATTTATGTATCTGTGATAGATACAATACTTGGGATTGTCAGTTAGATTCACCTCATTAGGCCTCTTTGGCTCAGGAATTTGGTGTTAGCCACTCTTTACCAGAAATTGGAATATCCCTGGGATATCGCTATCGTCAAAAGAGTATTCTTCTTTTGTCTTAGAAGACTCCTGATTATTCGGCGTCGTTTTGTTTTTTGAAAGATTAACCATAAGGGTTTCCTTCCCTTTTCCATTACGATTGCCGGAATTATTACCAGAAGAGCCTTTCTTTCCTTTGTCCTCTGAGGCAAAGATCATCCCATGTTCACGAGCCAACCTACCATTGGTCTCAGCAGAAACTGCTGCTATAATAAACGAAGCCCAATCTGTGAATTGGGAACCCATAAAGACAGCAATGGATAGTCGCAGATTTATCTTGCATGTATTAATCAACGTTGAATCTGACATACCAGGAGGCATCTTCAAAGTTGCCTGTTGGAAACGTTCAATGAACGTCCGAGTATCTTCCTTCTCCTTTTGTTTGGTCTCTATTAAAGAGGACATATTCATATCCATACCTCCTTCATAGAAGCGGAAGAGAAACATTACTTCAAATTCGTCAAAAGACGAAATGCAATTGTCGGGTAAACTACGATACCAGTCATAAGCTGAACCCGTCAAGCACCCGATGAACACTCGAGCGATAAGAGCATAATTTTTCTGCAGATGCACAGTCATAATATCAAAGTAATTGATATACTGACTAGGAGAAGCCTTTCCATCAAACAATACCATCGATTGTGGCTTGAATTTCGGAGGAAAGGGTACATCATTCCAATGAGGAGGATAAGGTTATTTAATCCCTAACCTCTGGAGCTGATCCTTGTGCTTCAGAACCTCAAACTGTGCTTTTAGTTCACGCACTGCTTGAATAGCTTCACTGGTTTGAGGAAGCACATTTAATTGAATAGTTGTTGGATGTACCGTGACCCTCTTCTGGAATGATAGGATCTGGAGATGCAAAATTTTGATTGACAACAGGCTCTTGATTATTCAAAGGTATATCAACCCTTTGACTATCTTGAGTTTGTGCTGCTGCCTGCACCGGTGTTACTACTGCCGGCTGAGCAGTTTTCTGAGTCATTATTATTTGGTGCATGCTTTGTATCATGGTAAGCATGTCCTTTAGTGATTGCTCAACAGCAGAGAGACGTTGTTCTGTATTAGCAGATGATGTCTCTGGTTCATCTCCAATAGCATAGGATTCAACCTCTCTTGATGATACAGAGGGATTGATATAGAGGTATGAATTGACACTATCAGTTTCGGACTCAAATGATTTAGTACCCCCAGCTTCTGAATCAGAAGTCTACAACTATCTTTGTCTTCTTGATCGAGTATTCTGATATACTCCTTCAAAGGAATCAAAAAGTCTGTTGAACTGTTGTTGACAAGGAGTTTAGGAAGAATTGCTTCTTGGACGTCGTCCTCTGTTGGTATGAGATGCCATGTTGACTGACGCATATGACAACTCATGGTCTTGGTCATCAACTTGCCGTTGAGGCGTATTAAAGCTTAACCGGTCAAAAATTGATCGTTTAGAAGCCGAACAACAACATTTGATTACAATCTGGTGACACTCACAATGATGATTCTCTTGGGGGTGTCACAGGAGAATGTCTATTTTTACGCTTTTGCACTAGCAACTCGCGTAAATCAGAAGGAGTAGAGGGAGTAGATGGAGTAGTCTTCCTTATTACATTTGCGGTAGAGAAACGTTTAGTCCCTTGTGTATAAAGAAGATTACTGGCTGCATTCGCATAACCAAACTGTACATTTTTATGCGCTTGGAGTTGCGTGCGTAAATCCTGAGATTTTTTTAGCACAAAAAACTCCATCAGCATTACGCATAATTTGTAGGTTTGGTACCTTGCGTGAAGCAGTGTAAAAAGGCTGTTGGTGAAGAACCAAAGTTTTACCAACAATATTTTTACGCTGCATGCGAGCAGGTAAATTCACTTTAGATGTAAAAACATTATTGTGAATTTTATCTACACTGTCACAGACAGGATATTTACCTTTACGCGTAGAGCGCAAAACATGAGTATCTTCCACGTCACAAACGGGTGATTTTCCTTTACGTGTGGAGCGTAAATTTTGTGTGTCTACCATGTCACAAACGGGAGACATATTTTTACGCACAGGGCGTAAAGTTTTGAAGTCTACCACGTCACGGACGGAAGACTTGTTCTAATGCACAGAGCATAAATTTTGGTTTTTACGCGCTGGGCGTAAAACCTCACTTTTACGTGCTGGGCGTAAAACTTGGGTTTTACGCGCTGGGCGTAAAACTTGGGAATCTTCCCCGTCACCGACGGAAGATTGGTTTTTATGCTCAGGGTGCAACACTGAAGTAAAGACTGCCTCGTTACAAACGGGAGCCCCTACAACAGGAGTAGGAAGGATTCCTTTGCCTTCAGAGACAGTAGAGAGATCCGAGGATGCTTTGGATTTGGGAATCCAAACTTTTTGTGCCTTCCTCGATTTCTGAACATTGGAGCAGCGAGTACTACCCCCAGTTCGGAGCATTTCTTCGTAGGCAGTCTGGTCGAAATGCACAACCAGAGTCTTCTTTGTTGATCCGACCAACACATCATCATATTGAGCAATTGCATTCTCGTCAGAGGAGAAGGTGATCCCCAGCAGAGTCGCCATTTTGTTAAGTGAAACATTAATGGCCCTATAGATTGCAGCATAGTAGTTGCTAATAACCTAGAGTAAGTCTCTATCGCAGCCCGATGGTTTCTAACGATTGAGAGTGGTCAAGTATAGTCACGTCTATAACAAGGTCCTCATCTAAAACTATAAGTCAATCAATTCAAGTCAAACTTGTCAGGTCCAAGTCAAGTCTAGTTTAAACATGTCAAGGGAATATGGCATAGGCAAAGCAATACTATCACTAGACATGAACAAGATAAGAAAAATAGGACAAGTAATATGGAAAAATAGGAACAATCTACGAGCACGTAAACTACAAAATAACAATGACATGAATCAGGAGAAATATGTAATCAAGTAAGACAGAAAAGAATAGCAATACAGAAATACATGTAAATACTATAAAGTTTGGCAAGGTGTACTTGCTTGGAGGTTGTACGATAACTAGATAACAAGTCGCGACTAAATCGTCAAATAAGCAGAAACACCAAAAGTGAATCTTTCACAAATATGTCTGAATGCTGAAACGGACATCGTCATTAGTCTCGAAATATAAAAAAATAGCTAAGTTTGGCTACCCAAAGTCCAATTCTAGACATAGGGGCAAACGATAATTTTGGGTCAAAACGGTGTCCACCGTTGGACCCGCTTTTTACCAAAAAATATGCCACAATCAAGGTTGTCCAAATTTGAAAAATTTTATATCAATCTTGGCCAAAATGATGCCACGAGCCCAATGCTGGTGTCAGATTTGGAACCCGATGTCCCAGGTTCAAAATCTAAATTTTACATGTTGGAAATTATAATTTTAGAGGCCAACTTTGGCGTCAATTTCAACCAAACAAATGACATCTTATAAAATTAAATTTTTTTATGTGTCAAAGGTGGTTATACCTGATATACATTGGAGTTGGTGTTTCGTCAAACTGAGCTTCAACGAGAGAGAAATAAATCTGCGAAGTTGGCTCCAAGAAATTGTCCAAAAATAAATGTGTTTAAACGTTCAACTTGGTTGTCGATTTTGATTTATCAAACGATCGAATTAACGGTTGAAAATTTAGCAAACTAAAGAGGTATATACCGAGATAGCGTCAGAACAATTGGATCAAAGATCCATCGGCCTCATTGCCCAAAAAATGCATCCAAAGTTGCTGCCACGGAACGTAATTTTGACTTCGTATTTTTGCATATCACGACGCGGATCTCGTGAAAATGCACGAATTGACTATGTCGTATGACAGGGATGACATGGCACGCCCGGGGCGGCTTGTCAGTGCACGCAGGAATATGGGGCCGCACGGTGGTGGTTGCGACGATGGTTGGCGTGCGACGGCAGGCGTTGCTGCTGCTTTTGTCGCTGTCGTTGCTACTATGTTGTTGTTGTCGCGGTTGTCCGGGGATGCGGCGGCACGGGGCGGTGCATCGTCCTACGGTGGCGGTGGCCCCGTGGATGCACGATGGCTGCCTTTACTCTTATAAATTTGAATTTTTTTTCCCACATATATATATATATATTTTTACAAAGTGTTATATATATATTATATTATTTTTTTACAAAATGTTATATATATATATATATATATATATATATATATATATTATATATATATATATTTTTATATATATATATATATATATATATATATATATATATATATATATATATATATATATATATATTATATATATATATATATATATATATATATATATATATATATATATATATATGTGTGTGTGTGTGTGTGTGTGTGTGTGTGTGTGTGTGTGTGTGTGTGTAACACTTTGTATGTAAATAATAAATGTATAATACATACTTATATCCTCTAAATTTCTAAGAATATTTTTAAATAATGAATCCAAAAAATTTAATAAGAATTACTTTAAGAAATAATCCAATATATAATATTTATTACCTACAAACCCTATTTATTTATTATAAAACTCTCTATATATGTAAATCCTATTATTTAAATACTCTGCTTACACTTACTTACCAAAGTATATATATATAACCGAGCAATCCCTAATATTAAAAAGATATTTAAGAAAATTGTTTATCCTATTAAAATATCAATTTAATAGCAAATAACATATATATTATATATAATAATCCTTTATATATAAAATAATACTTATTTGGAAAATCAAAATAAGTTATGAAATATATATATAAAATATACGCCTCTATGGATGTCTTTGGTTGCACTATATGTCTACATGGCTTGGATTTGGTTCGGGTCAAGTCCGGACTAGTTTGCTACAACCGGGGTTTCCTATAAAGTCAAAATTCTTAAAAAATACTAATCAATCATTTATAGGGTTCAAGTCACAACTTTGACTTGTTTTCGTAGTAAGAATACAGATATGCTCGGCCTGCCCTACCAAGGCTAAAACACTAGTCAAAGCACACAACTACACTAGTCGTGTCATTATTCATAGTCGATATGCGTCTCAAAACATAACCATGACTAAGGCCACACACACACACACAAAAACACACAAATATATATATAGTATTGTGATATTATAATATAATCATATATATACAAAATCGTATTTAAATCTATTTGGCCCAAAAATAAATTCACAATAATTCTACTAAGTCATGGAAACCTAACATGGCTCTACCAAGTGGGGTTGGCTAGGTTCGGGTCCAAATATATTTTCTAGTCAAATTGAACCCGAAAAGTCAATCAATGAGTCTCTTGTGCCAAATAAATAGCACATAGGGACTCGACTGAATGCCACATCCTTAGCATGTGTGTCATGGGCTCAAAATAGGTCAAGATCATATATCGGGTCATATGATTTTGATCGATGTTGAGTCCCGAACTCAAGTTAGAAGTTAGGTCTAGAATTACGGTAAACGGTCAAATAGCCTAAATTGACCCGAAGTTATACAAAGTCAAAAGAATGTTAGAAAATAAGTTTGGATGGGACAAGATATATCAGGTTGAAGGTGGACTGGTCTACTTCAAAATTCATAAAGTATGTTTCGAAAGATTGTCATTTCTTGTGTTCCAAAAATTAAAGCTACGAAAAAGTACATCTATAGTCATAATTAATCATAAAATATAATTTAATAAATTTAAAATCATATAAAATAAAATAAAATAAATTCCAAAAATCAGGGTGCCTATAGTTGTTTTTAAATATTTTAAATAAATATTCTAGAAATAATATATTATATTTTTATTAAAATATTATTTTATCATGATAACAAGATACTATATATATAGTATATATATGGTTATGTATATGGTTATGTTCTAGTCTACTTAGAATATGCTTAGTTGGTACTATATATGGTATGGCTATATCTATAGTATGTGTTATGACGTCAAGTTGTAATTAATTAATAGTTTTTATTATTTATTAGCAATTCGTGACGGTACGACTAAGGATACCAGAGTTGGATCGTTATATGCAGACTTGGGGAGTATAGGCAAGTGTATCTTGCCAATGTTTCAATTTATTGTCTTTTCCTTATTTATTGTTTCTTTTATTTCCTTTTATAGATATTGTGACATAGGATTGGTTGTGATGCAGTGTGATAGCGGAACGGGCTTAACTTCGTGATTGGCAATATTCAAGTCAAACGGTGATGACGATAACTGGACCACTATTGCTAGGTAAGAGCGAAATGGTGCTACAAAAACTCTGACAAATATCCTTGTGAGGGCTCCTTACGAATGTTGCTTGAAAACCTCAAGTGAAGGGCTTCCGAATCCACGAAACAGTCGAGTCCACGACAAGAAAAAGAGAGAACAAAAATCAGAACTTAAAGACGAACTTTATTAATTAAAAGGTTGTTCCCAAATTGCATACAGAAGGTGCATATTTATAGGACTTTTATGATAACCTAATCTTAATAAAAAATAAATTTAATCCTAATCAAATAAAGATAAACCTATCCTAATAAAAGGTAAAGTTAGCATAAGAATCCTAACATAAATAGGATTAAAAAAAGGAAAGAAAAGAAAAAGAAAAAGGAATCCAAGGGGGATGGGGAAAAGGAAAAGGAATCCTAGAGGGATACGCTACATCAGTCTCCCTTGCTTCAAGAGAACTCGTTCCTGAGTTCTTATCAGAATAAAGTGGTTCACCAGGTGGAAAGTACTCATAAAGATCGATGACATTGAAGGTTGCAGAGATCTGCATGTCTTCAGAAAGATCAATCACATAAGCATTATCATTTAGCTTGTGTTGCATTTAAAATGATCTGATCTTCTTTTTTGTCAATTTGTTGTAGGTGCCAGTAGGAAAACGTTCATTATGCAAGTAAACCACGACCAAGTCACCTTCATGAAAGACTTTATGGCGGCAATACTGATCAGCAACTGCTTTATATTTGGCATAAGATTCCTCAAGTTGTTGTTTCACTTCACTATGTATTAATTGATACCGCTCTAACATATGCTCAGCATCAAAGTCTCGACCTAAAGTCTTAGGCAGAGAGACACGGTCCAAAACATGTCGAGGACGATGTGAGTAGACAATATCGAATGGTGCTTTTTTTGCTGATCTGTTAGGCATACATTTATAAGAAAATTTAGCCTATGATAAAGCCAGATCCTATTACTTAGGTCGTATTCTAACTAAGCTTCACAACTTGTTTCCAAGTGTGTGGTTCATGACCTCTGTTTGTCCGTTAGTTTGTAGGTGACTAGTACTGCTATATTATAGTGATGTAATCAATCTTTCCTACAATATTCTCCAGAAATGTGACAAAAGCTTAGTATCTCTATCTAAAGTGATAGACTTTGGCACACCATAAAGACGTACGACTTCTCGAAAGAAAAGAAGAGCAATATGAGTCACGTTAGATGTCTTGCGACAGGGAATAAGGTGCGCCATCTTAGAGAATTTGTCTACCATGAAAAAAATAGAATCAACATCGTGTTGTGTTCGTGGTATGCCAAGAGTAAATTCCATGGAAATATCTTTCCAAGGTCCTTTGGGAATTGGAAGAGGTATACAAAGACCAATATTTTGTTCTTGGCCTTTGGCAACTTGGCATATAAGACAACTGCGGATATGTCCCTCAACTTCTTTTTTCAATTGCGACCAATAATATCTTTCTTCAGTTATGGCCAATGTCTTATCTCGGTCGAAATGTCCACCGAAGCCTACACCATGGATCTCTCAGATAATATGTTCTCACAAGGAACTACGAGGAACGCATAGCTGATTTCCTTTAAAGAGATAACATTCTTGGATGTGATATCCATTTGCAGCTCTGTTAGGTTGACAATATTCGCAATGCTTGTCGAAAATATTTATCTTTCGGGTAGAGTTCCTAAAGGTATTCAAAACCGATGACCTCTTGATGTAAAGTGATGAGTAGATTGGCTCGACGACTTAAGGCATCTGCTACTTTGTTGTGAACTTCGGCCTTGTGCTTGATGGTACATGAGAAGCGCTGAAGGAACTAAATCCATCTAGCATGCATTAGATTTCTGTTGCGGGGATTGTCTATGAAAGATAAAGCTTTATTGTCTATGTATAGGATAAATGGTCGTTGGATAAGATACTGCTCCTATGCTTTGACAAGTCATACGATCGAGTAGAACTCATGCTCATAAGTTGACCATTTTTGCTGAGCTTCAGTTAGATTCTCGCTACGAAAAGCAATTGGTCTTCCTTCTTGTATTAGTATAGCCCCAACGTTCACTATGCTGGCATCGCATTCAACTTCAAACAGTTTGTCAAAGTCGGGCAGTGATAGGACCGATGCCGTAGATAGCTTCTCCATGATGAGTACGAAACTAGCTTCAGCTTCAGGAGTCCAAATGAATTTTTTCTTTCTTCATGCATTCTGTCAATATCGCCATAATAGTACTAAAATTATGATTGAATCGCCAGTAGAAACTGGCGAGACCATGAAAGTTTTGAACTTTAGTCGTTGTCTTTGGAGTGGGCCAGTCGTGAATTGCTCGAACCTTCTCTTCATCAACACAGAGGCCATTGGCGCTAATAGTAATGCGGTTGATAGCCTGACTGTCGATGGACATATGCCACGAGCCGTCTTTTTTTGGCACAAGCAAGGCGGAAATTGCGCAGGGACTGAGGCTCTCTCTGATCAAGCCCTTTTCGACCAATTCTTCAACATGGTCTTGGAGGATTTTGCACTCATTGGGGCTCATCTGATAATGTAGAATCTTGGAAGTCTAGAACGTGGGATGAAATCTATTTCATGTTGAATATTTCTCATTGATGGCAACTCATGGGGCAGTTCATCTGGATGATGTCGCAGAACTCTTGTAGTAAAGGCTGGACTGCTTTAAAAATATTGGTGTAGAATATTTTTGCTTTACCCGATACAACCAACGTATAAAGTTATTCTTGTTTCTCAAGAACACTTTCAAGTTCTTGACCGTCAACAATCATTGCAGTCTTTTTTTGTTATATCCTAACTTATTCTTTGGGGAAGTATCCATAAAATTTCTACCCATCTTAGCTATTTACCTAATCCTGTAAAACATGGAATCATATCTTCTTCAAATGATAATTCCTATAATAATGGTTCTACTTAGTTTTAGGTCCAGCCTTATATACATGACTTACAAAGCCATTATATTCCTAACAAACTCCCTAAAATCTATCATAAGGGAGTCTTATTTTCTTGAGGCGCTATATCTAACACCAAGTTTAACAACCTGGCTTCTAAAATAGTATGGTAGGTTGAAAGGGTTGGATTGAGGTCGAGTCTACAATTTAGGTTGGAATGGTCAACAGTTACGCAGAAGTGGCTATGGTTGAGACCCTATGCCGAAATGTTGTGCCTTAAAAATAGTGCACGATGAGATGCGTTTGAGTTGGACCTCATAGGGATAAATGAAGATGGACTCATCTCGGTCCTGTATATGAAATTTGTTGGAGGGTAACAGTTAGTCTTGCACTCAAAATTTCAAAGTCACGGTAGAGGACACCAAACGGTCTGAGAGTATGGGTGTTATGTACTACTAACTTATTAACTTATTTGGAACGAAGATCCTTCCAATCACTCACAAATATAGGAAAACCCTAAATTTGTAAGGCCCTACAATCTAGCAACTATGGAACCTTGGTTCTTGAAACTAAACGGTAGCACTACATAAAAGGATAAGGAAGTCATTCTTGGAAGAAGTCAAAGATGACTATGTATAAGGAGCATTAAGTCATAGTGACTAGATCAAGAAAATTAGAGTATGTAAGGACTGGTACCTACCGTGATATGGATGTTATATTTACGAGGGTACAGAGGAGTAAAGATTTATCCTTAGTGTGGCTCTACTTAATATAGGTATATAGGCCATACTCATTCACCTAAATGAGACGAGTAGTTATGACAAAAATATTGGGACAAAAATCTGCAAAACATACTCGTAATTGACGGGGGTAGTGGCATGATCAAGGACGAACCCTGCCTGAGGTTCTAGAATAATCATGAGCTTCGGATGATCAATCAGACGAAAGGTATCGAGCTCCTACACCTACTAGAACGTTGGCTTTTCTATCAAGGTTTTCTTGGATAGAATTTGATTCTTGAGGCTATGGCTAACTAATAGTTGAAGGTCTTGACCTAACTTATAATACCCTAGAACTTCTTATCTCTAATCTCTTTGCTCACTTCTGTGACATGGTCTTCTCAGATGTTACCTTTAATATCATGGTATTGCACACTAAGAATGTAGTCCGCTAGGACATAACCCTCTTTGATCTCTATTATTTATTCTGCCTATCCATAGTGCTACTTCCATGATCCCTCATTCTTCATAACCACTATATGTAACTTATTCCAGCACTACTGTTCTATGTACAAGGTGTTCTTGGATTCCTACTATCCTACATCAAATTTTTAGGTAGGTCTAATCTCAAAGGATATAAATACTAAATTTATTCCTTAAGCTTTATGACATACTTCTATTGATCATATATCAAACTCCCTTAATTAATAGATTAATAATTTGCTCCTTATAGCCCAATAAGGCCATCTAGCAATCATGAATATGCCTACTCCTCTTACACCTATCTATTGAGTAAACATTCAAGATAATGCTAGGAGATGCTCACTGAATCATTCTATTCATAACGAGACCCTTTGGCCCCTTCCAACTAGTCTTTCCCGGGTGACTATCACTTCTAGTGGGAAACTGCAACTAATCTCTAAAATCCTACTATACATTCCCTCAAATTCCTCCAAAACATCTCTATCTAACATAGATAAGGGTAGAAGGGTTGTAATTCACTGATCCTATAGTCTCTTGCTAGAGTTAAGTTGTCGATGAGAAACCTATATTACCCATCCGGGCTGCTCGATCTACCTAATGGAGGTACCTATCAAATCCTTCCTTAATAAATATTTTTCTTGAATAATTCTATCAACTATGTACTATCCAGTAATGGAGTAGTTGGTTCACCATGCATGAGCGTACGTCCTTCTGAAAGAGGGAGTAACGAGAATCCAAAAAAGGAGGTCAAGGAAGTTAATCGACTTCTAATTCGAGTTCCAAAGACGATGGATAGATTCAAAAGCGTTTTCAAGGCAGTTGTGGATTAAGTTCCTATTATCTTGTCGCAGGTTTGCTCGGTACAATAATGTAACCGAAATGACTAACTTGACCTGCATGGGCCACCACAAAAATATGTAATATCACGGTCTCAAAATACGTAGGAGTAGGAGTTCGTATACATGCCAGCTACAAATTAAGTGGACTCCAGCCCGGCTCGAATACGTATAAGCTATCTTGGGTGTTCTAGTTTAATCCATCAAAACAACTATGAATATAACTAACTCAATCCAAAAAATAAGTAATCAGTATAAATAATATATATTATGGTCTGCAGCCCAATAACATACATTTTTGATTAACACTGAAATAACATGGGTCTATAAAACTAGTCTAAGAGAAGAATTAAGTAAAGGAAATAATATGTAAGCACGATGAAATACCTGAGTTAGTCATATAAACATCTCCATGATCAGCATACCAACTTGCATGACTACTACCTAGAAAGATCAGCAAGTCCTCAAGGGACTAGCAAGGTACAGAAAAACATGCCAAGTAATAGTAACAGTAAAAAGATAATGACAAAGGGCATCTACCATAACCATTCTAAGTGATATCCATGTGAGAACATGTACTAAAATATCAGACTTCCACCACTGAAGCTCACAAGCACCTCAGTAGGCTATTGTCCCCAGTACCGTATCGTGGGACCAAGGATCAATCAGAACGAAGATAGTGATAGCCTCTACCCTGCTACAGCGCTAAAGGGTCACAACAATAACAGACCACATGACAATAAATCTGATACTGTAGTCAAGTTTCCCCAACCCCATGTCTAGTATCTATTAAGGTTAAGTCCATAAGGTCATATCATAGTAACAACAATAATAAGGATCAGTCCAATAAACTACTACGAAGTCCATACCATAAATAATCATGTAAACCTTGCATAAACGTGTCTGTGTCATGTGGTCAATCTTGTCAATGGACATGAATAATATGCAACATCATGCCTATGTGATACCCGATATCTGTAAACTGAGATCGGCACCCGAGTAACCTCGGTCGCTAAGTACCAATTGATCATACGTCCATAAGTCTATAACAAGAATAAAATACAACAATAAATAAATAAAAATAAAAAATATTGGAACATTAGCAAGGTACACTTGCATGTAACC